>JAAAKM020721499.1:261431788-261640171 GCA_010016025.2 Alatinidae sp. Z8VKAUB7J3
GGTGGCCGTGGTAGCCAGTAAAATTGCAAACAGAAGGCAAGCATAAAAGTCAACAGAAAAGCCTTTTTTAGGATCAACGATCAGAGATAGAGCATCAAAATCACAGAATACGCACAACATGAATTTTAAGGCCACACTTTTTACTGCTACTGCTACTGCTACTGCTACTGCTACTGCTACTGCTACTGCTACTGCTACTGCTACTGCTACTGCTACTGAAGAGGAGAGAAACAGGAGAGGAGAGTAGCAGAAGTGGAGAGAGGTAGAAGAGGAGAGTAGCAGAAGTGGAGAGAAGTAGAAGAGGAGAGAAGCAGAAAAGGAGAGAAACAGAAGAGGAGAGAAACAGAAGAGGAGAGTAGCAGAAGTGGAGAGAGGTAGAAGAGGAGAGTAGCAGAATTGGAGAGAGGTAGAAGAGGAGAGAAACAATATACTTAATAACAAAGGAAAAATAAAAGAGCCTCATAGGAGAAATTAGAATAGTGAAAGTGCCAATGAGCGTATTGTTCCATTCAAATTTGGCCTAAGTTTAGCAAGGAGAAGGCTTTCTTTGATGAGGAAAGAGAACTCAGAAGAGGCAGAAGTTAAGAATGTGAAATCAGATTCAGAAAAAGGATGAGAGTGTTATATCATATCATATCATATCATATCATATCATATCATATCATATCATATCATATCATATCATATCATATCATATCATGTCATATCATATCATATCATATCATATCATATCGTATCGTATCGTATCGTATCGTATCATATCATATCATATCATATCATATCATATCATATCATATCATATCATATCATATCATATCATATCATATTGTTCACAAACTGCAAGATTAGCTACCAAGCATGCTGCATTAACTAAAACCTAAAACAAATTAGAATAGGAGCATGGCATTAGAAATGCTGTAAATCAAATCCATATCAAATCCAGTGGAGTAAATACAGCAACATAATACAGTACTGTAATATATTTTCTGCTGTTGCCTTGAAGCTCAATACACTGCAAGACAACAGATGTTATTAGCCTATTTTGAACGCCTTGTGCACCATGGAATGTACGCATCTAGTGTATGCAAACTATGTCAAATATGCTTCATTAGCCTATTTTGAACCCTTTGTGCACCATGGAATGTACGAATCTTTTGTATGCAAACTATGTCAAATATGCCTTATCAGGCTATTTGAACGCTTTGTGCACCATGGAATGTACGCATCTAGTGCTCGTCAGTCAGACTTCGCGTTTCTGCCACCTTAATGGAGCCATTATGGATTTGCATGGCTTCCGCATACACAAACACAAAGAATAGCATCAGGTGAGCGCTCTAGCCCAGTCTTCTTCCTCTATGATTAAAACTCTCGACCCTTGCATTTCTAAACAAACATGGTGACAAAATTTTCACACGTTTACACATCTGATGCAGATGATAAATGTCGACCAAGAAAATCTACGGAGGACTGCGAAAAAGAACATTTGTCCTCATTCAAAGTAACATTATGCTTTGTCAGACGAGTAAGCACAGCATGTAAATGGCGATCATGTTCAGCCTGCGATTTACCGAAAACAAGAACATCATCAAGATAACAAACAACGCCATCTAAATTACGTAAAATATGGTCCATAACTTTCTTATGCAGAATACAGTAAAAAAATTGGGATTGACTTATGCAGATTACAGTAAAAAAATTGGGATTGACTTCTGCAGATTACAGTAAAAGAATCGGGATTGACCTTTGCAAATTACAGTAAAAAAATTGTATTAACCTTTGCAGATTTCGGTGAGAATTGAAAAGTTGGATTAGGGCGAACCTGTTCTGCAACTCTAACATTGATGTTGAAAAAATGAAGATATTAGACTATTTTATGATTGCAAATGGTAAAGAATGTGATTAAAGGCTCTTTTCACATTTCAAAAGTTTTAGTTTTCCAGGGTAATTGCTACGTATGTTGAAAAAAGGAAGATATTAGACAATTTAATGATTGCACATGGTAAAGAATGTGATTAAAGGCTCTTTTCCTATGTCAAAAGTTTTAAAACGCGGCTTAATTAATGGCGCGGCTTATTAAAACGCGGCTTAATTTTTTGTAGGGAAAGCAAGGAGCGAAGAGGAGCTGCCATTGGACCCATTTGCATAGATTTTTAAACTGTCCGTTGACTCGTGCGGCCTACTTAAAAACCCCTAAAATGCTAATTTTTGTCAAGTGCGGCTTAATTAAAGCGCGGCTTAATTTAATGCAGAGTTTCAAGAAAAACTGCGAAAGTACATTTATACATTGACTAAACAATGATTTTCGTGGAAAGACTGTCCCAAGATGACAAAATCCATATCTGCCGTTTTCATATAGATATAGAAGGGGTCTGCAATTAAATGAAGGCACCAAAAAAGGGGGTCCTTAATTAGATTAATTAATTAATTAGATTAGATTAATTAGAGGGGGTCCAGGACAATACTTAATGGTAAAGTTAAACTGAGCAAGATCATTGACCCAGCGCTGACCAGTTGCAGTTAGTTTGGCTGAAGAGGTGACATAAGTTAAAGGATTATTGTCCGTGTAAACAGTAAAATGAGGACAGTAGTAAAGGTAAGGACGGAATTTTTCAGTAATAGCCCACGTCAAAGCTAAGAATTCCAGCTTGGAACTGTTATCGGAAATTCCAAAACTGTGCGATGGGATGCACTTATTGGAACTTGGAGAGAGGCAGCGACTATTTTTCTTTAGTTAAGGACTTAAAATCCTTTGGAGTTTGAATTTGAGCTTCAACAGAGAATAGACCTTTTCGAAAAAGAAAAGTCTCGTTCACATACGTTTCAAAGAGAGGCTGGGTTTGCATATCGGGTTGCTGCGAAAACTAAAGCTTTTGAAATAGGAAAAGAGCCTTTAAGCACTTTCTTTACCATGTGCAATCATAAAATAGTCTAATGTCTTCAATTTTCCAACATATTATGTTACCATTACCCTCATACTATTATCATACTATTACCCTCGAAAACTAAAACTTTTGACATAGGAAAAGAGCCTTTAATCACATTCTTTACCATGTGCAATCCTAAGTCTATTCTTTGCATGCAACCCGATTTCAATTCTATTCCTGTTTTTGCCACCTAAACAGGACAGTTTAGCGCACTTGTGAAATGCCACTTAGGTGCAGAACTGATAATTCGGCCAACTTTGTTTGCTAGAGAACCAAGTAACGCATCGACAGGTTATGAAAGTAAAAAAGTAAAAATGAGCATTACAGTTGACAACTGATTCTGTGCAGTTGATTCTTTGTCTACTCATTCTACACATCGTCTAGCTGGTTATTTTCTTCAACACTTCGTCTTATTAGTAATTTTCTTCGACTCCTTCAACTACATTTGTCTACTCCTCGTTGCCGAACTTCATTGACCCTGAACATTAATTCGATTTAACTTTTGGAACTCTACAAACTTATTTTGGAACATTTACTTACCGAATTGCGAACATAAGCACTTTCCCTGGTCTTGCACCACTAATACTTGGTCCCAGACTTCTCTGTGCCTCGTGACACTCATAGTAATAGTTTTACTGGCGATTGCGGAATCGTCCCTGCGGTCTTTTCGCGTTATTACAGTGCGCGTTGTCTTTGTACAACATAACCAATGAACGAAAGGAAGCAAATGAACAGAAGAATTGCTTACTGAAACGACGTTACTGAAACGACGTTACTGACACGACGTTACTGAAACGACGTTACTGAAACGACGTTACTGACACGACGTTACTGAAACGACGTCACTGAAATGATGTTACTGACACGACGTTACTGAAACGACGTTACTGACACGACGTTACTGAAGCGACGTTACTGAAACGACGTTACTGAAACGACGTTACTGATGAAGGCAATCATTCAATGAGGTGTTCAAAGCACCATACCTTGACGATGCGTCAAACATGATACGTTATCTGGTCGTTAGGGACTCATTCTGGTCCACATCTTGATGCGGAATGTGATGCAATTTGCTACATTCTTGAAGAGTAGCAACCTTTTCAACTATGCCTACTTTCAACTGATCTTTAATTATTTGGTCGTATCTCTCCCAATAACTGAATCTGTTGCTCCTGTTGCCTTTAGACCGACATTGCGTCAGCATTCCCACCCATTTGCAATGCAGTATTTGAAGGCACTCAGACCACATTCTTGTCATGCTTATGCCACGTGTATCATACCACGTGTATCATGCCACGTGTATCATGCCAAATGTTCAGTCACGCGGATGCAGCGCTCAGACTCCTCACCGTCGAATGTCATGTTTGATGTGTGACAGTAGTAGCACTTGGTATTTTAAGAATGTCATGTTTGATATGTGACAGTAGTAGGACTTGGCATTTTAAGAATGTCATATGTTTGATATGTGACAGTAGTAGGACTTGGTATTTTAAGAATGTCATATGTTTGATATGTGACAGTAGTAGCACTTGGCATTTTAAGAATGTCATATGTTTCTAAACACTGAGTATTACATGATTGTCTATTTATGTTGGGAAAATTTGTTGATCTCCGTGAAACTCAAGAATTAAATGACGTTTATGAAATTGTTTTTACCAAAAATTTACTAATTACCAAAGAGGTGCCACTTTCACGTTTTGAAACTTAAAAGTCTTATCTTTGAGATTTTTTTTGTTACTTGCAATTAGAAGAACTACTGTAGAGCATTTGAAGCAATTTATAGGTCTTTGAAGATAGTGACCCTAAGATGAGATTTTGTCCAAGGCGCGCACTTTGACCAATTTTGATAAAATTGGTCATAATTTGACAATCACTAAAACAACTTCCAACATGGTTAGCAAGTCCTGTTAACATGTTTCCTTCTCACTGCCAGTGATTTTAGAGCATTTGAAGCAATTTATATACTCTGTCGACAAAAAGAATTTGTTTACAATTTACGCCTTTTTCAATAACACGAGTGGCAGAAAACGTGTCACTCTTGTGACCGTTATTTTCTAGGATCTTCTTGTTTCCTATAAATTCATCGTCATAGCTTTCTTATTTCACTCCATACGATTGCTGTGATCAGTGTATGGCGAAAACGTTTAGCAAAATGAATCCGTTACTGGAAAAAAGCCCCTGTCTCTGATTTTCTTTGCTCTTAAGGTGCTGGTGGTGCTTGTTTTCCATTTTACAATTCTTTAAGCATACATGTAGTTTGTTTTTTGCATTTTTGGGGTATAAATGGAGTCGCTTGATATAACTCAAATTTTCTATAAAGGAAAGGTAGTCTATGCATAGCGTAGGGGATGTAATATGGTAGTGAATAAAAGAATGTGATTAAAGGCTCTTTTCCTATGTCAAAAGTTTTAGTTTTTGAGGGTAATAGCTATGTCTGTGGAAAAAGGAAGATATTAGACAATTTTATGATTGCACATGTTAAGAGTGTGATTATAGGCTCTTTTCCTATTTCAAAAGTTTTAGTTTTCGAGGGTAATAGCTTCGTCCGTGGAAAAAATGAAGATATTAGACAGAATAGCACCAAAAGCTGTTTTTAAGGACACTTGCATGCTTGGAATCCGTACATTCCATGGTGCAAAATGCGTTTAAGATAGCACCAAAAGCTGTTTTTAGTGACACTCGCATGCTTGGAGTGCCTACATTCAATGGTGCGCAATGCGTTTAGAATAGCACCAAAAGCTGTTTTTAGTGACACTTGCATGCTTGGAATGCGTATCAAGGCTTCCAATAATGGAAAAATTGGTCAACAAAAAAGGTCCTTCAATTATAATCTATATGTGTTTATTATGTTTATTGATAGCCTAGATAACGATTCCGCGTGATATCAGTGCCTAATTGCTTATAGTTTAGAAAATATAGTAAGAAATGTAAGTTGATAGTGAAAGGCTGATTTCTGGCACTTTATAGGGCATCAAGGGCTACGTGCCTAGTTGGAGCGTATACATGCAATAGGAAACATACGTGTTATGGAATATTTAGTATTAAGTGTCACATCAGCCAGGATCATACGGTGGAAAATATCTAATAATCGTTAAGAAGCTGACAAGAAGCTGCTGTTAAGAGGCTGCCAAAAGCTTTTGATTTATCTTGTTTGCCCAAATGTAACTATCGAGAGAGGATACTTAATGGGCTTTGGATTGATGACGGGCCGGATGGCAGTTCTTCCTTGGTTAAGTCACATGGCGCAGAGAGGCTGGACTCCAATTGCGTAGAGCTGCATGTCGATGTACACCGGTGGATGATTGTGAGCTAATGTGGCGACTAGAGAAATAAAAGTGTGTTAACATCGGAGGTCACTTAGCTCAGTTGGTAGAGCGCACGCCGAGATATCTCTTAAACAAATGGATGCCAGGCAAAATCCCAAACTAAGAGTGGGCGGTCAAAGCTATGAGTGTTGAATAGTCACAGGGAATAGTCACTAGACGCTGTACAGTGATCAGCTGTTACAGAAAGTACCGGGCACAGAAGCGACTATTTGACCAATATGATGCATAATAAACATATCTTGCACACCCTTTACCAATGATAGTAATACAGGGCTAGGTACAACAGTCTAACAGTTTGTAATTCAGGGCTAGGGACAACAGTATAACAGTTAGTAATTCAGGGCTAGGCACAACAGTATGACAGTTAGTAATTTAGGGCTAGGCACAACAGTATAACAGTTAGTAATTCAGGGCTAGGTAAAACAGTATAACAGTTCTAGAGATAGGTACAACAGACTGACAGTAGTGTCAATAAGTTGACGATGACGCACATCAACCTTTAGTCCAAAATGTGCTAGAAAATCGGCCCCCAAAATAGGGATGGGTATGGCAGTAAGTATAAAAATCGAGGAAAAAGTTCTGCGTAGACCAAGGTCTAAAGTAATGGATTGTTGACCGTACGTAGCAATTGACGATTGATTGACAGCTTGCAGTTGTAAAGTAGAGCCTGTAGTATGTTATCCATTTTGTGGATATAATCTTTTTGGTTTAGGATAACAACCCCAGATCCTTTATCAGGTTTTGTGACGAGGATCTCTTTGTTGTTTCTAAGCGATTTTAAAGCCTGAAAAAGTTGTAATGGGCGCTGATTGGTCCAAAAACACAAGCCATTCAGGCAGTCCAATTTCTGATTGGCTCCTTCAAAATACAACATAACATAACATAACATAACATAACATAACATAACATAACATAACATAACATAACATAACATAACATAACATAGAATGACATAACGTATCGTATCGTATCGTATCGTATCGTAACATAACGTAACGTAACGTAACATAACATAACGTAACGTAACGTAACGTAACGTAACATAACATAACATAACATAACATAACATAACGTAATGTAGGAGAGACTGGTTTCCTCTTGTCCCTGAGTCGTTTTCTTGAATTGGAAGCGTTCGTAGGTCAAGTTCTTCGAGGTAAAAAATGGGCATCCAGTTTCGTAATGATGTACGGTACTTTTAGAGTACGGTAGATCTCTTTGACTTCCTTCCCAGCAGTGTGCAACAGTAAAGCCTTTTTCTGCTCCACGTTCGTGATTCCAACGCTAATTTCTACTTTAAACTTGGCTAAAGCGTCCCTGCCTATTAAATTCGTCCCTTCAGGAACAACAAGAAACGTCTGCATGGCCTTAACCTTGTTAATTTCGACTTCCAGGTTAATAGAGCCTTCTACTCGTACACGATTGCCGTTATAATCTACTAACCTGGATTCGACAGGCTTCATATACTTATTCAACTTAAGTAGCACAAAATTTTAATTCTAGCATAGATCATTTATACGGGTTGGTGTGATCGTTTTGACTTTCTCAATTATTTATTGCTTGCTAATTATTTTGATTAAACCTTCAATTTTGATTTAAAGGCGCCACCCATGCACCTCGAACAGTCTTTTCCAAATTGATAGTTTTAAATATTCCCCTGGTCCGAGATCCCGTTGTTGAGTCTATTGGCTCCTTCAAAATACAGTTGGGTATACTCTTTCACACATTCCATTTCGGTCATTCCGACGTTAGTACTCTGAGAAGTGTCAGACGAAAAAAGCTTATTAGTACACAATGTTTTCGCTATTTAGTGCAATATTCTTGTTTTGTACCACAAACAAACTATTTGAGTTCTTTTAATATCAGTTAGAAGAAGCAGATGCTGTATCCTCGCTAATCATATCCACATCTGATGTGATACGTTTCCCTGTATTACCATGACGACTTTGGAAAACGCTCATGCCGTCTGCATCAGTATCGCTAGCTTCATCAAAAAGTGTAGTATTCATATGCCCTTTTAAGTTATAAGCACGTGTGAACGAGGCACCACAAATCTGGCAGACCTGCATCCTATCCCAACTTCTACCAGGACACTTTAACACTTCATTATCCTCAAACACCAATTACCTTGTCACCCTTACTTGCTCTATCTACCCTACTCTCTACTGTATATCTTCTCAGCTTGCCTATAAAGAACCCTCGTAAATGTTTGTCCATTTTGTCCCACAAAGACGTATATGTAGGTACCTAACACAGGGTCCCGCATAATTATCAAAGTTGTAAAAAAAATTTCGGAGTCATCAGCATAAAGGAGTAGGCTGCAATCAACTGCTTGGGGCATGTCGTTTATGTACAACAGGAAAAGGATAGAGCCTAGTATAGATCTTTGAGGGACGCCATGGGACTGTTTGCCACAAGTGGAGAGCTCTTTCCCCACATTTACAACAAAAGTTCTGTTATTTAAATATGACTTGAGCCAAAGTATAGCAGATCTGTTCAATGCAGAAGACGGTACGAAATAAATGGTTTCATAAGCTTGGCCGTTGTCTCAAGACAATGAGAAACAGTTTAGATCTCTGTAACCTTTTTTTTATATTTTAGTTTTTCTTCAGTTACGTTTTATGTTTTGTAATGACCATGTTCACCATTTCACAGGTTTTGGCGTTAAAATCGTAAAAATGGAATAGTCAACAAAGAGTTATGCCTTATTAGCCTATTTGGAACGCTTTGTGCACCATGGAATGTACGCATATAGTGTATGCAAACTATGTCAAAGATGCCTTATGAGCCTATTTTGAATGATTTGTTGACCATGGGATATAAGCATCTAGTGTATGCAAACTATGTCAAATATGCCTTATTAGCCTATTTTGAACGCTTTGTTCACCGCGGAATGTACGCTATGGTCATCATGATGATCATCACTGTGATTATGGCCATGGCCATCACCATGATCATCACTGTGATTATGACCATGGTGATGTTCATGATCATCACTGTGATTATGACCATGGTTATGACCATGATCATCTCCGTAGTGATAACCATAGTGATCACCATAATCATCACCATGGCCATTATCACCATTATCATGTCCATGATTATCGTTTTCTCATGAAGCCCCAATTCCTATAAATTTATGAGAGTACGCATGCACCCCTTGTCATGGATTCCCCTACAATGAAACAAACAAGAGTAGGTGCTTTTGAGAATATAGGATTTATGAGTACTATACACATATTATCAGCACATCCCAAGTGGGATATCACAAACAATTCAAAACTGCAGTGCCAACTTGGCCATCAAGCAAACCTATCAATTCTGCTTAACACCTGATGTTGATTTGATTCACACTTGATTTTGATTTGCCAGCTTAAGCTATTTGCTTTAGAAAAGAACGATAGACATATTATGAAGCAGTGTACCAATAGCTAAAAAGCAATCTAGGCCGCTCCTTCTCTGTGTACCCAATAGATAAAAGCAATCTAGGCCGCTCCTTCTCTGTGTACCCTCGTGTACATACACATATAACATTTTGGCGACGAGAATAGTGGAACCTATGGCTACACTCGGACAGTTACAAGCTTTCATTCCAGAAGAAGAGGAGTGGAGTGTCTACATCGAAAGGCTGAAATTTTATTTGATCGCAAACAACATTAAGACAGCGGAACGACAACATGCAGTTCTACTCACATGCATAGGAGCGAAGACGTACATTCCTTATCCTTTCTACAAAAATGTAATAACTGGTGCGTATTGCACAACTAATGATTTTCCTGATTAGATAATCTTTATTTTCAATTTCTAAATGTTCAATCATATCAGAAAAAGATTTGCTACCGTTGAAAATCCCACCAATTGAACTCATACTAAGATTTATAAATCGAACATTATATTTTGTGTTTAATTCTAAGCACAGATGAGTTTGGAAGTGTTCCTCCCAGCATTTCATGACTTCGTTTATCTGACTGTGCTTCACACCTTGTTTATCCTTTATCATTGTTAAGGATTTGCGTGGGCGTCCTTCAAGCTCTCTGACAGTGTTAAACAGGTTTTTGGTGTTATTTGCCAAGAAATCTTCTTCTAAACTGTTCACTACTTTCTCAATATTTTCACGTTTAGAAAGTATGGTCATTGAAATTAGCACTGATATGTTAAGAGAATAGTTGACTGGATCATAAACTTATAAGGAAGATTTCATATAGAGCCCTCATATTTCCTCTCCCTGCAAATTTGTGGCAAATAGTGTGCATGTAAGCAAGCCAGGTGGAAGTAGAGTCTGATTAAAACACCCTAACCTTTCTTAATTGCTGGAATCTTCGCTTGCAAACTTGACAATGAGAAATGATCCACACACCGTGGAAATTGCGGGGAAAACATTTCATTTAGTATATATTAATATTTTCGTCTATAAACTCCAAATGTTCCAAAGAAGTAAAAATAAGAGATAACGTTTTAAAACGAGTTGGCTTTGTCTATACTGCCGTTGGTTGGATTGTCACTAACAAGGTATAGAAAATGTTCACGAAGTGAGAATGTCAGCGTGGTTGACATATTTACCAGTGAATGATGAAGGAAAGTATTAAGATACCAGACTGTTTGTTAGTGGTACAAAAGACTATTGCACGAAATAGCGTAAACGTATTATACTGAAAATCTTTTTTCGTCTGACACTCCTCAGAGTACTAACGTCAGAATGACCGAAATGGAATGTGTGAAAGAGTATACCTTGATTTCAATATTGTTACCTTGTATCACTATTGGTATCATCAATACTTTATCTTATTGTTTTGTTTTATTTTGTTTTGTTGATTTCAATATTGTTACCTTGTATCACTATTGGTATTATCAATATTTTATCTTATTGTTTTGTTTTATTTTGTTTGTTGATTTCAATATTGTTACCTTGTATCACTATTGGTATCATCAATAATAATGTAGATTGATGGCCTACAAGAGTATTCCGCGTGTAATCAGAGTCAAATTCCGAGTAGTTTAGAAGATGTGGTTTTAAGTGTAAGTTGACAAGGTAGGCTGATTTCTGGCATTTCTTCAAGGACTAAAGCTTAGAAAAGTGGAAAAATTTGGTCACGAAAAAAGGTGCGTCAAGTCTGATCTTTATATGCTTATAATGTACAGGTGGGACACAGGGACACAACTACAATGGCAGGTAACTAATATGGCGTGTAACGACTTACGCGCGCGGGGGGATAGGGGGCGCGATCCCCCCCCCAAGCCCCCCCCAACAGCTAAATATCTAAATATATAAAAATAAGTTGTCTGTGTGTCTGTCGAGTGACTTCAGGTGTGTCGACTGACGTCATTGTAAGGATTGAGCTGCTGATGATGTACAGTAGTACGTGTATTCTTTTTGCAAAGCTGTTGAGGAGGGAGTGGGTTAGTTCCACATTTTTTGGAAATTTGAACCCTGATATCAATTTGTAATGATGACTCCCATTTTGGAGGATTTGGAGGGAAAATGTCAACCTCTGACTTCATTTTCAGCCCCCCTTGCCCCATGTTGTTAATGTCGCACTTGATTTTGGAAGGACTTGAAGGCGTCGCACACGCCCAAGACGATATTCTTGTATGGGGCAATACACAAGAAGAGCATGATTCAAAGATTTTTGGGCATGACAAATTATTTAGGCAAATTTTTCCCAAATTTAGCAGAGGTAACCACACCACTTCGGCAACTTTTAGAAAAAGACATTGAATGGTCATTTGACAGAGACCAACAGGCGAGTAGGAAATTTAAAGAATCGGGAAAATATGACAACGTTTGCATTTTATGTAGAAATATATATAAAAATATCTAGCATATCTTTTTCACAAGTTAAATGAATTTTATTCACTTTCTCTTCAATAAAAGTAGGAAATTTAAAGAATCGGGAAAATATGACAACGTTTGCATTTTATGTAGAAATATATATAAAAATATCTAGCAATCATTAACAAGCGAAAATAACAATCTACTACAGAACAGAACCGTATAAAGTGCTAAACAGCGATTAAGCAAGCTTATAGTAAGAGAATTAGTTCAACACCATCGCAGTCAAAGCAATCAACAGAAATATCACTGTGATTTGAAATCTACTTATTTCCTTTGCTGAAAATAAAACTTCAGGTAGAACATCCTATGCAACAAGTCAAACGCATTGTCCACAATGGAATGTACGCATTCCAAGCATGCAAGTGTCACTAAAAACAGCTTTTGGTGCTATTCTTAACGCATTGTACCCAATGGAAGTTACCCATCTAAGCATGCAAGTGTCTCTAAAAACAGCTTTTGGTGCTATTCTTAACGCATTGTGCACCATGGAATGTACGCATTCCAAGCATGCAAGTGTCACTATGTTGATGTAGTTATAGCATACAGTTTATTTAATTGTCTGCCATTTGGCCTCGAGCCCTCTCTCTGCCAAATTGGTTTTTTATATTGAAATTATGTAGTAAGAAACAGAACTTGAACTTGAACTCGGAGACCTAAACATACCTGAAATGGATTGGAAAAATCATTCCTTCAGGATGAGAAGCCAGAACTCAAAAGATCAACAAAATCTCATTTTAGGGTCACTATCTTCAAAGACCTATAATTTGCTAAAAATGCTCTGAAATCACTGGCAGTAAGCTTGAAACATGTAAACAGGACTTGGCATGCCTGTTGGAACTGGTTTTGGTCATTGTCAAAATTTGACCAATTTTTGCAAAATTGGCCAAGGCGCGCGCCTTGTACAAAATCTCATTTTAGGGTCACTATAGGCTGGATTCAAATTTATATTTCACATTCCACTAAGATACCTTTGGTCATTGTGTAGAAAGGGGTGTTTCGTGTTGATATGCATATCTTGCTGCAAATGTGACACAATGTCTGTCGCATTTAACCCTTTCACTACGATGGGACACTGGTGTCCCAAGATTTTGATGAAGCACCACACCATCTTATGAAAAAAAATCATCAGGTATGACAGTACCATCTTATCACTGCTACACTTATCTCGTAGTGTAAGATTCCCATAACCATGGGAGTAAACGTCAAGCGGACCTCCGTAGTCCCTTGGTTAACAGTGGGAATCTTACAATGAAAAGAATAAGTAAAGTGTTAAGATGAGTATGACAGTGCCATTTTATCACTGCTACACTTATCTCGTAGTGTAAGATTCCCGGTTTCAGGTAAAAGCGGCACAAAGGACTGTAGGCCTACTGTTTTTTATTAAGTTCACTATCAATTTATACACTTTCCGCACAATACAGAAGGCTTTGTTTTATTATACTTAAACCACCTGTAAAGATTTTGTTTTGATTTGGCTTAAGTATTAAATCAACCGTTAAAGCAGGCATTTCCTTATACTATTCCTGGTTACTGGCCGTGATACTAAACAATAACATGCTCTTGAGCACATGCTGTCGATTCCAGACAATTCCTCCATCGGCTTTGATTGAACGATGTTTCTATAAATGTAGTTTTTTTGTCATCAGAAAAGTGACTTGAAGCGAGTACAATGAGCATTTACAATCATCAATAAGAGAAAGCAGTTGTAGATTATAAATTGCCACATTCTAGTGGAGTGCTGGAGAAATGGTGACGTACGCAAAGAAGACATTAGTCAACTTTGACGCTTAGGCTTACGCCTAGCCCGTACACCAACCCAAAAAACACCATCGCTAGCTTCATCAAGATGTGTAGTATTCACATGCCTTTTAAGTTATAAGCACGTGTGAACGAGGCACCACAAATCTGGCAGACCTGCATCCTATCCCAACTTCTACCAGGAGTTTTCGAGGGTAATAGCTACGTATGTGGAAAAAATGAAGATATTAGACTATTTTATGATTGCAATTGGTAAAGAATTTGATTAAAGGCTCTTTTCCTATTTCAAAAGTTTTAGTTTTCGAGGAAAGTAGCTACGTATGTTGGAAAAATGAAGATATTAGACTATTTTATGATTGCACATGGTAAAGAATGTGATTAAAGGCTGACATAGTTTGCATACACTTGATGCGTACATTCCATGTTGCACAAAGGGATCAAATTAAGCTGATAAGGCATATTTGACATAGTTTGCATACACTAGATACGTACATTCCATGGTGTACAAAGCCTTCAAAATAGGCTAATAAGGCATATCTGACATAGTTTGCATACACTAGATGCGTACATTCTATGGTGCACAAAGCGTAAATGGCGAATCGTATAAAAGGCGTAGCAACGTATCTGATGATGATCACCGTATTTAACTAACTGGATATTGGCAAAGCACACTTACATATACCAAGTCCCAATAAGAAACATAAAATACTGTGCTAGTAGTAGCTAAAGTTGTAAATAATACGTCAACAGGGGTTATAGAATCACTAGTACACAAGTTACTTGCACTAGTATTACCTAGGTTAAGCTCAATTCCCACTTCCTTCTTGAAAATCTCTGCACACAAATAAAACCATCATCGCGGATTCTTCCCAAATTAAGGTTTAGCTCTTTCTTCTTGGAACGTAAACTCAGTAATATTCAGGGGCGGCTCGTGCCTATGGGCAAATGGGCACGGTCCCCCCTGGCAGAATCTAGATATTGCGAAAAATCTAATACAAACTCAGTAGTGAACATTCCTTGTCATCGACATGATATTCAAACTGAGCATTATGTAGTTTTAAATATATACTTATTTGGTAGCTGATTTACTGGTCTTTGTCATTGACATAATGGTTAAAAAGTTAGATGTTGTGTTGAATAACGCCTTCATTTTGCTACACGTTTTTGCCAGACACTTGTCAGAGAAAGCGTTTGGGGTTGTATTAAGAATGTCGTTGCCACCACGTAACCAAGGTCGTTCTGGCCTAACGAGCGTTTCCGGTTTAATAGCGTATAGGAAGACACTGCTTTAAGCATGTCGTTGCCAACACGTAACCAAGTTTGATATGGTTTAACGAGAGCTTCCGGTTTAGCTGCGTCTGCAATGGGAACCTTTCTGGAAGCTGGCGAGTAAAAGTTTCATTTGCTTAAAATGCTCTAAAATCATTGGCAGTAAGCTGGAAACATGTCAACAGGACTTGGCAAGCATGTTAGAACTGGCTTTGGTGATTGTCCAAATTTGACCATTTTTTGCAAAATTGGCAAATTGCGCGCGCCTTGGACAAAATCTCATTTTAGGGTCACTATCTTCAAAGACCTATACTTTGCTTAAAATGCTCTAAAATGTGGGGGGTATCTGGAAAAGTGCCGGCCTCAGCACCAACAAGAAAAAGAATGTGCCAATGGCATTCTCGAGGGAGACAAAATCACTGGCGTGTAAGATGATGATAGAGGGCGAGGAAATCCAGCAGGTTACCCGTTTCCCCTACTTAGGCAGTACCGTCACATGGAACGCCAGATGTGAAAGTGACATCAAAGCAAGAATCGGGTTAATAATTACAAGTCGGCCTTCAGAAATTTTGCGAAAAAACAAGAAACAATGAACACAACTAACGTACCCCAAGCCAATTTCCACGCGAACTTAAACGCGTCTGATCACAAGGGACAATCAGAGTGGCAGTTTTCCCTCATCGACTCGGCCGACAGTGAGACAAAATTACGTGAAAAGGAAGCATTTTGGCAATACAAGCTCCCCTGAAGATGGGCCCCACCAGTTCACACATCTCATCATGGGTGCCTGCCCCTCTGGTGAATATTTCCATGAGAAAATTCACGAACTGATCTCAAGTATTCCAAACTGTGCAAATATCTCTGATAACATGAAGTCTCATCTTCAACTTCTCCGTCAGTTATTATCGACACTCGAATCAAGTGGCATAACCCTCAAGCTTCCGGACTAAACTATGAATTTCTCAATAATAAACTAAGCCTAATGACGCAATATTTAGAGAGAGAAATGTATTTTCTCCACATACATACATACATACATACACATATATACATATAAACATGTACACACATACACACATACATATTCTTCTCCGTCAAAGAAATTGTGCCCTCTTCCTAGTCATAGATAGCTTTTTTTAAAAAGTTGCACTGTACCATAATAGATTTATGAAAAAATGAAATTCTGAAATTGGCTACCTGGTTGACATTTTCGTGGAATGGCCCATATGCATCTGGGCCTGGTTACTGGCCTCAAGGAGTCACCTTAGAGCTTCCCTTAAGCTTAATGGTGAGCATTAACTAATCTTGCCTTAAACTGACAGAACGCAAGCCTTTCTTGACTCTCCCTTTCAGCAATATCGATCGTCTCATTGAGCGGAATGTTCGTAAATAAACTTTCAACATCGAAAGACACGAGGAAGGTATCGTCTGAACACATGCGAGTAATGTCTTTTACAAAGGAGAAAGAAGATATGAGTTAGAAGTCAAAGAGGCGTATCATATCAATCAGACCAAATCCCTCCTCAACAGTAAAGTCCTACAAGCGGAATGCAGATTCAGTATTAAAAACCTCAATTATCTTTTTTGTGTGAAGAGGGGGTATTGATAACAAGCGAGGTGGAATTTCTTGTTGCACTTGTTAAATTGGGGTATTACAATTGAAATGAAGAAGCAGAAACCCCATTATGTATCTTTAGACCAAGGGAGGGGATATAGTAATCCCTCAAAATCCCCCGTCATTAGTTTTCATTTGAATTTTCGCGTTCTTCGTGTGCTCAGAGTTTAGCGCCATGGTTGTTTTCAATCGTGTTGAATATTAAAATCATGTCCTAGAATTTAACAGGTTATGGGGCCATTAATGTCCTTTTTATGTGGCCACTGTTAAGTTGTGTTGGCCAGTGTGTATGTTGTTAGAACACGAGGAATTTGTTTACGGATAAGGTAGATAATAAATGCGAAGTGTTCAAAATACTCTAATAAGGCATAATTGACATAGTTTGCATACACTAGATGCGTACAATCCATGGTGCACAAAGCGTTCAAAATACACTGATAAGGCATATTTGACATAGTTTGCATACACTGGATGCGTACATTTCATGGTGCACAAAGTGTTCAAAATAGGCTAATAAGGCATATTTGACATAGTTTGCATACACTAGAAGTTTATGATACATCAAGAAAATTAGTAATCATATGGCAAGAATTAGACATTAGTGTAGCAGGGGCTGATTTTATAAAAAATGCAATAGTTTATATTGAAGGATATTGATGCTATGTTTTAATGAGTAACAGTATCTTCTTACTCGTCTATTATACAATTTACAGCAGAGTTGTATTTAAAGGATAACCAATGAATTCTAAGTTGAAATGTTAGTTTTAGAAAGAAGACTAGGGAAACAGAATATGTGTCATCGCCATGGATCAAACCCGTGAACAAAGCTTTGGCGGCGTGCGCTGTAGGCCTACCAACTTAGCTAGGTGATTTCCGATGTTAAGCCGAATTTCCACTAGACGAATTTGTTAGCGCGAAGCGATTTTTTTCGTCCCTAGGCATGCGCATTATGTGCAAACAGGGCAAACAGGGAGCGAATAGGGAGCGAAACTAGCGTATGCCTTACTGCTTGTAAGAAAGTTATTTTCAAATAGACGTGAACAGTGATGGCATGGTACGAGACAAGTAGCATTTAAGGTTACAGCAAACAGGGCAAACAGGGAGCGAATAGGGAGCGAAACTAGCGTATGCCTTACTGCTTGTAAGAAAGTTATTTTTGCATACTTGGAATGCGTACATTCCATGGTGCACAATGCATTTAGAATAGCACCAAAAGCTGTTTTTAGTGACACTGGCATACTTGGAATGCCTACATTCCATGGTGCACAATGCATTTAGAATCGCACCAAAAGCTGTTTTTAGTGACACTGGCATACTTGGAATGCGTACATTCCATGGTGCACAATGCGTTTAGAATAGAGTAGATGTAAAATTAGAAATGTTTCGTTACAATTGAAGGAAAACAACGTAAAGTATTAACTAATTTTGGTCTTAAAAGCGACAATAACTCCAAATATCGTAAAACGGCGGCCTCAGTTACAGCATATGAGCTGCCTACTAACGACTGTAGTAAATAACCAGTGATTTTCTTAAGTGAACTGCAGTGTCTGGAGTGACATAAATATTTGAAAAGATATTTTCAGAAAATTTGCACAATAGACCAAGTTTTTTCAATGTCATGTAATGAGTGATTTGGGACAGCCATGGTCTTTAGGGACTCATTAGCTATGCTGTGTGTTAATTTCAGCTCATTCTAAGCACTTTTATTTGAAAAGGCATTTTTGGAAAATTTGCACAATAGACCAAGTTTTTTCAATGTGCTGTAGGTTTCTTAGAGCAGTCCAATTCAGCCCTCGAGTTTCTTAAATTTTGGTGAGATTGAGCCCTGGTTTCTTATAAACTTATAAACTTATCAATATTCTATTAAGTTCTAACAATCGTAATTTTAGAATAATAGAACTATTATTTCAAGGTACGGCTTAACTTTTAGCAAAACCAACTTGAAGCTTAGCCATAACAAACAATTGTAAAGAAACATTTTCCAGTTTGTACCTCCTTTGTTTCAGATTTTGAAATGTACAAAAGAAACATTTTCCAGTTTGTACTTCCTTTGTTTCAGATTTTGAAATGTACAAAAGAAACATTTTCCAGTTTGTACTTCCTTTGTTTCAGATTTTGAGCATAACTCTTATGAAGTATGTGACGGTATTCTTCCGGTATTTCTTTTACTGTTGAACGCTTTGTGCACCATGGAATGTACACTTCTAGCATATGCAAACTATGTCAAATGTGCCTTATGAGCCTATTTGTATCGCTTTGTGCACCATGTAATGTACACATCTAGTGTATGCAAACTGTGTCAAATATGCCTTATTAGCCTATTTTGAACGCTTTGTTTACCATGGAATGTACGCATCTAGTGTATGCAAACTATTTCTATCCATAAACTATTGCGTATTTATTGATAACTGTGAACGCCTTCTCAGTCACTGCCTGTTTGAATGTAGTTGTTTGTTTCCATCCTTTATGTCCCTAACCTATTGCCTTTGCCTTTTATTTACTATCTTCCTTTTTCTATCCCTAAACTATTGCCTATTTATTTATAACTGTCAAAGCCTTTTCAGTCATTGCCTGTTTATGGCATTTGCTGCTGCAAAGCTTGCCCTCTTTCTTACAGGGGATGTAGTGGTACCACATAGTTTCTAAATATTTTGACTAGGTGGGGTTGGCGCGAATCCCATTTATTGGTGGGAGTAGATTTCTGGATAGACGGGAGACAGATATTCATTTATGACATCCAAGAGCTCATTGTCATTACATATTTTAATGTCTTCAAATTCACATTCACTGGCATATGTAAGAATGGAGAAAACATACGACTTCAAGATCCTTTTCTTCACCTCCATTTTCATCTTTCAGATTACTCTGATAAGTTTTGACAATCATCCAGTAAAGATGACCCTCACGATTTCCACAATGTCTGACCAGAGATTAGCAAATGTGAAAAATGCCCTACAAAAACTGTGTTAAATCAGTGCACTTTGACAAACTTACAGAAGTAGCATTGCGCTCTTCTTATTATCTTTTCTGTCGAAGAAACAAACTTTGGACAAGCCCAGATAATCTAAATTATCACAAATGTAGGACCTTATCTTCTTTTTTTTCTTTTTTTTCTTGACTTTGCGTCTTTATCGCCACCATCGCACCTTCGATCTTGTTGCTATTGTTATTATCGTTGTTATTGTTTTACTACCCTTGTATGTTTCAATGGTATTAGGTAAGGCATAAGCATGCAGTGAAAACAAAAGTCGGCTCTAAAAAGAGGTAGTAGTGTATTAAAAAGAAAGAGTTTGAAGACACTCCAGCAGTTGACAAATGTTATGAAACTGCAGCTATTTCAGCTAAAGAAAGTGCAATACGTTTTTCAATAAATTGTATTCTGATGAAGACGAACCTCTGAAGAAAACATCTTGAGACCGTCAGGATAACCTTGTTGAAAAATTTGTTGCGGCCAATTGCGCAAAATAGATTGACCTCCCCTTCGCTCTACAGTTGTCACAATTGAACTATTAGACTCCAGTAGCGGATGGTAGGCTTTTATCATGGGTGTGCTGTCTAAATCTGCGTATGCAAATTGTGTTGTTTAGTAAGTTTATCCATACAGCAGATATTAGACATCACGTACGCATGGGCCTTTGAGGAATTAACGTACAAGAAGATGGAGCGTGAATTTGGGATCTCGAGCCATTCGACAATGTCAGATTGGAGGAAGTTTCTTAGAGACATTTGCGCTGAGCATATGATAGCAAACCCTGTACAGCTAGGCGGTCCAGGAGTGGAGGTCCAAATTGACGACATTCCTTAAATTGTAAAAAATATATATTGCTGTAAATTGAAAATAGATCAGTCCCTGCAGCAATCTCAATGACGATGCCCCCCCCCAAGGAAACCGCTTTCCCTTTTGGAAAGAAAAGGTCCTTCGGGAAAGGCCCCACTGCTTATCAGGGGGCTGCACTGAGAGATTGCGAAACGTCATCGTAAAATCCTACGTGACAACATAAGATTCGAGCTGCACTAGCGCATTAATACTTGCAAGATAATTCCGGGAATTAAAAGTTTGTCTGAAGCAAATTAATCACAATTATATACGGGTTAGGTTCCACAATTATATACGGGTTAGGTTCCTCGTTCTTGCAGAGCCATTTCCTGGCTGAAATTGTATCAGATAGCCTTGACTGGACCAGGGAGGGGGTGATCAGAGTTTACGCTGGATTCGGAGAACACTGTGCCCGCAGAGCCGGCCCGTGGACTTACGGACATTACTGAGGCTGGCGTTAAGCAATCACCAGCACAAGCGTCAACAGTAAACCAGACACCGATTGCAAAGCCGACTGTCCTCTGCAGTTCTCTGCCGAATAAGTCAATCGTGACACCAAATGCCGATACACAATCAAACTTGCAAAGTCTGGTGTTGCCGATGCCTTATCGATGCAGACTACAAAGGCAGCTTTCCAGTTCTTATAAGCCTTTATTTCCCCACTAAATACTGGAATTGACACCCCCTTTAGCTGCCTCCACATGTCTTGACCGATCGACTTTTTACTATGTTGCCCACCTATTGCACCTTCCACCACTTCAGAATCTGAATCCCCAGCTTGCCCTTTTTCCATAGTTTGCATACACAAGATGAATACAATCCATGGTGCACAAAGCGTTCAAAATAGGCTAAAAAGCCATATTTGACGCAGTTTGCATACACTAGATGCGTACATTCCATGGTGCACAAAGCGTTAAAAATAGGCTAATAAGGCCTACTTGACATAGTTTGCGTACACGAGATTCGTAAATTCCATGGTGCACAAAGCGTTCTGTGCATCTTCTCTTTATTAAAAGGAACTAATATTTACAAATATATAATCTAGAACTTCTACAGCAATTTCATCACAGTTCCAAGCAGTTTGATTATCAGCCTTCTTACTCATGTATTCTTTTGTTTACATTTTCTACTTTTTTCATTTTTGCCTATTTAAGTCGCTGTAAATCAGTGTTGTTAACAGTTTTATCACATTTACTTTTAAACTAATGAAATTTCACTTCTTCTGTTCAGTAGGTATGTTAGGATAAGCTGGACTGTCAAGGTGAGAAGGATTTACTTTTGTATTTATTTAGTTAATTAGTTAGTTTGATAGGTATTTAAATTTGTTTGTAAATTTATTTGTAGGTATTACATGAGTAACATTTAATCTTATTTAAACTAATGAAATTTCACTTCTTCTATCAGAATTCACGGACCTTTTTTTCTGACCAAATTTTTCGACTTTTCCAAGCCTTAGTGCTTGAAGAAATGCCAAAAGTCAGCCTCTCTCGTCAACTTACATTTCTTACCATATCTATTAAACTAGAGATAATTAGACTCTGATTTCACGCGGAATATGCTTGTAGGCCATCAATCTACATTATAAACACATAAAGATCAGAATAAGTTATATAATTTGAACTGGTTTGGGTTCTTACAAAATATATACATTATATTCATAAGGGCCTTCAAGACCAAAGATCGCTATCTTTTTGTCATTTTCTATTTAAATTTCACATAAAATAAAACATTATATAGAAGTGCTGGGGGCCCCATGATATCACAATCTGGTCGGGGCCCCTAGGACGTGCACTCCCTGAACCCCGCTATTTTATGATTGCAAATGGTAAAGTTGAAAAAATGAAGATATTAGACTATTTTATGATTGCAAATGGTAAAGAATATGATTAAAGGCTCAATTTCTATTTCAAAAGTTTGGGTTTTCAAGGGTTATAGCTAGGTCTGTGGAAAAAATGAACATATTAGACTATTTTATGATTGCACATGGTAAAGAATGTGATTAAAGGCTTGCCATTTGAGAAAAGTTACTACAAAGCCTTCACTTGCTATATTTATCTTTCTATATTCCCATCTCAAAGAAAGTGTGTCTTCTGTCTAGTTAATCAGCACAAAATCTATCTATCTATTCTATTCTAAAATATTTAACAGCCAAGACGCGAAATTATTATCTATTATTTTCCCAGGCACGGAACTCTTTTCCGCCCTATCGGCCTTCCCTAGACGTTTTAATGTCAACTCACAACAAATTAGCGTACTTGCTTTTGATTAGAAGATACACGCTTTTTTTTCTAAGCATAGTGTTTTTTCGTTGAGGGTGAAGTATTCTTATGATTTGGAAAAATATGAGGGTGAAATATTCTTAATGTATTTTTATTTTTCAGAGTAAAGTTTCTGTGAAAATCGTCTTTTCACCTGTGTACTTAAAAGCTTTTTTCGTCTGACACTCCTCAGAGTACTAACGTCAGAATGACCGAAATGGAATGTGTGAACGCCGCACGACATTGAGGTTGGTTGACCGAATTAAGCAGCCTAAAAGGAAACCTAAAAGGAAACAACCACCTCGAGTTTCAAAGAACAAAAACGCCACTAAGCAATGTGACTCTGCCATAGGGCAGCAACAAAATTAGTTAACAACTTGTTATATTTCCTTGGCAAACAAGGAATGGACTGCAATGATATTTTAGTAATAAAAACATAATATTTTGTAAAGAACCTCGTTTGCTGTTGCTTTCTGTGTTGTTGGTCTTAACTATTACTCGTGATTTAATTGTAAACAAATTTACTGACAATAGATTTATCTGCTTAAATTGCGACGTCATTTGCTTGAAGAAATGCCAGAAATCGGCCTACTTTGTCAACTTACATTTATTACAATAACTTCTAAACTACACCGAACTGGACTCTGATTTCACGCGGAATACCCTTATAGGCCATCAATCTACATTATAAGCATATAAAGATCAGAATTGATGGACCGTTTTTCGTGCCCAAATTTTTCCACTTTTCTAAGCCTTAGTGCTTGATAGTAGTAATAGTAGTAGCAGTAGTAATAGTAGTAGTAGTAGTAGCAGTAGTAGTAGTAATAGTAGTAGTAGTAGTAATAGTAGTAGTAGTAGAAGTAGTAGTAGTAGTAGTAGTAAGGGAAGTAATAGTAGTAGTAGTAGTAGTAGTAGTAGAAGTAATAGTAGTAGTAGTAGTAGTAGTAGTAGTAGTAGTAGTAGTAGTATTTATTAGGGCTTTAGTTTTTATTAGGGCTTTAGTTTTTATTAGGGCTTTAGTTTTTATTAGGGCTTTATTTTTATTAGGGCTTTATTTTTATTCGTGCTTTAGTTTTTATTAGGGTTTTTTGTTGTTATTAGGGCATTAGTTTTTATTGGGGCTTTAGTTTTCATTAGTGCTTTATTTTTTCATAGGGCTTTAGTTTTTGTTAGTTAGAAGTGCAACATTTAATAGAGGGCGGCATTTATCAGAGGGCAGCGTTTATTACAAATTTCAGTTAGAAGTGCGATGTTTAATAGAGGACAGCATTTATCAGAGGGTTGCGTTAACGACAAGTTTTCAGTTAGAAGTGCGATGTTTAATAGAGGACAGCATTTATCAGAGGGTGGCGTTAATGACAAATTTTCAGTTAGTAGTAAAATGGATATATAATACCATTAAGAACTCACGTTATCATGTTTATTAAAGTTATGTAGAGTATCATCAAATTTTTTTTTTTAGAGTATCATCAAATTAACACCAGCATATAGACATTTTAGGATATATTTATATATATATGATTCTTTTTCAAAAAGCATTTTTTATAGTTTCAGCTGTGCTGCTTTGTAAGTTTGATGATTCCTTTTTCTATAATTCATTACAACATTTGCTGATTTAAAACATTGACATCAATGCGAAACGTCCACTCTCTAACAGTAGCACAAAGCATGAAGGTACGCACATAAGTTCCTAGCACAGAATTTCCGGTTCAATTCATTTCTCTTGACTCTTTTTTCTATAATTCATTACAACATTTGCTGATTTAAAACATTGACATCACTAGATTTCAGTTTGGTGTTGATACACCTGTCAACTAAGAGTGACGGATAACCATTTTCTACAAGAATGCTTCGTAAGACGCTCAAGAGGATTAAAATTTTGCATTCCTCCTATTGCTATTGACCAGGACTTGGTATTTGCTGAATTTGAGATTCTACAGACGCAATTAGAGAAGTTGGTGCCATTAACGAAAGAGAAAGATGATTTTAATGTTTTGTTTACAACTTCTATAGATTTTAAATTTCCACATGCATATTAGAATTTTATTAGAATGTCTTATCTAATAGTGCGCTTGTCAAATTTTATTCACTTGAAAATGGCAACGGGGAGTGCCGAAACGTCGTGTCGAAGAAATCAGATTTACTTTATTATAAAGTGGTTTTCAGTTGTAGTATTGCGTGTACTGTTTATTATAATTCATGACTTGCTCAAATTAGTATTTAACCACATTGCATAATCATAGGAAATAGATTCAGATTTAGAACTGATGCTTCGTGCATGCTGAACTGTGTGTTCTCCTCTTCATATAACTATACAACATAAATTGGCGACGATGGCTAAAGCACTTAATAACATTGCAAGTATCGAACCATTCGTAGTCCATCACGTATGCCAATAACAACAGCAACCTGCAAAGCAAGCTAAAAACAGAAATGTATATTACATAAAGGGAAGTTTGGTAGTAATTACAAATTGATAAACAGATGACTCACCAGGTGACTGTTATTCACCTGTTATAGACCTTTTCGAAAAAGAAAAGTCTCGTTCACATACGTTTCAAAGAGAGGCTGGGTTTGCATATCGGGTTGTCTCTGTACCGAGGGAGTTGACCATTTAACCAGCCAGTTTGTCGACACTCAGATGCACGCATGGCAGACAAACATCAACAATTTTTTTGTTAAAAAGTGAATCAACTTTTTGTTATCCACCATATTTATATTATTTTGTTATGTTTTAATATTTTGTTACGTAAATTTCCTAGTTAATTATAATATATTTTAATTTAATTTTTATGCTTCTAAAGGCTGACTTGCCATAAGGTGACCTAGTGGCGACTTGGCAGCAGTGTATGGTCCTTTCGCAATGATGCAGGGTTCACAATGAGTGATCCAATTCTTCACAGATGTGTTCATCAACAGTCCTTGAGTATATGATTAGGTCATCAAGATAGACCAGCAAGGTACTAAGCATCTCCTCCCGGAACACTGTCTGCATAAGGGCAA
Organism: Alatinidae sp. Z8VKAUB7J3; assembly: GCA_010016025.2. NCBI lineage: Eukaryota > Metazoa > Cnidaria > Cubozoa > Carybdeida > Alatinidae > Alatinidae sp. Z8VKAUB7J3. The sequence continues at coordinate 261,457,589 of JAAAKM020721499.1, forward strand.
CGCAGTCTCTCAATCAAAGACCCCTGATGAGCAATGGGTCCGACATTGAAACTACCCTAAATAAGCAGAAAACCCACCAAACAGGCTAACTAATAAATAAAGGGCAGCTGGGGCGTCCAAGGGCAACGCAGTCTCTCAATCAAAGACCCCTGATGAGCAATGGGTCCGACATTGAAACTACCCTAAATAAGCAGAAAAAGGGGGTATTGATGACAAGCGTGGTGGAATTTCTTGCTGCACTTGTTGAATTGGGGTATTACAATAGAAGTGAAGAAACAGAAAACCCATTATGTGTCTTTAGACCAAGGGATATAGTAATCCCTGAAAATCCCCCCATCATTAGTTTTCATTTGAATTTGAGTATTTACTGCGGGTTATAATTTTAGAGCTGGTAATTTATTTTGAGCGTAGTTACACTATTTGAACATATTGGGGATGCGTTCTGCACGCTGGAATGGGAGCATTTCAATAGTGCCATAGAGCGTAGTTACACTATTTGAACATATTTGGAATGCGTTCTGCACCCGGGAATGTGAGCATTTCAATAGTGCCATTGAGCGTAGTTACACTATTTGAACATATTTCGAATGCGTTCTGCACGCTGACAAGAGAGGGATTGTCAAAGAGATCCTGAAAGTGCTCAACCCAACGACTCATTATTTCATCAGGGGTTTTTAATAATGTGATACCATCTTTTGCCCAAAGAGGTGTTACCAAGGAACGTTTTGGACCAAAAGCCTGGTGTAGCAAGCCATAGAACGTCTTACTATCTTTTCTTTTAAAGGCAGACTGCATATGCAAAGAAAGTGTCCGGGTGAGTGGGCCCTCACAACCACGAAACAGAATTGCTACAAAATCAACGAAAAGCCAGTGCAAGATTTCTTTAATACTCATCTTGTATCAGCCTCACTTTAATGGTGAAAGGTTAACAAAGTTCGTCCACCGCGACGCTCGCTCGATCATTGCAGCCCGAAGTTCAGAGCTCGAGTGTCCAGTGCCCATCTCCAGATTCAAGCTCTGTAGTTTACCAATTTTCGTGCCAGTGTGAGGCTGGCTACGTTGGCCGCACGACTTTGAGGTTGGTTGCCCGAATTAAGCAGCATGTACCATCGTATATTCGCCAAGCATCTACTCCTAAAGGAAACAACCACCTCGACTTTCAAAGACCAAAAACGCCACTAAGCAATGTGACTCTGCCATAGGGCAGCACTTGAGCTGTTTTGAAAATATACAGTACAGAGCGGTTGTTCAAATAAATACAATATGCAGCTAACGTCAACGACTACGCATAGGCCTAGTAAGAGAACTAGCCAAGATATCAAACTTGGATAAACAGAAGTGTTGTGAATTAGTTAACTGCTAATGACATGCATTGTAATATCTACCCGTTTTAAAGAAAGCTGACAACAGTGATGTCCAAAATGTATGAGTTTTGAAACTACCGAAATGGTTTCTTACTTATAATCCACCAGTTTTTATTTATTTTGAGCATTATGCCTAAAAAATATCCTCCAATCTGCAAAAATATAACTCTTAATTGACTGATTTGTAAGTTGAAACTGCCGCAACTGAACTCGAAGAAATATACGGAGTTTCCTTAACTCTTATATATTTAACTTCTTCCGGCACGGACACAATGTAGTAGATCAAACGCTAAATAAGGAAGCTTTATTGGTAACGTTTCATCTTCTGTAAAGCGTCTTCAGGTCACCTTTTGGTTTTTACTGAAAAGTTGCTAAACCAAGCTTCCGGCACGGACACAATGTAGTAGATCAAACGCTAAATAAGGAAGCTTTATTGGTAACGTTTCATCTTCTGTAAAATTTTGGTGAGTTTTCGGCATTTAGTATTTTGTTATAAAAGAGCTCTGATTCATTCAGCGTTAATGTGTCTTCCGTTTACGCATTCTGAAGTCTACGGTACTTGTCAGAGAATCCACCGAGAAAAAGCTTTGGAACACTGGAACAACTGCATGACGATCTGGGGACCCAGCCCTCTAAATCATCGAGGGTATTCAGCAGTACTTGCAGAAAAGAAATTGCGCCTGACGCAACAAAAGTTGAGCTCATCCAGGAGTTCGAAACTCCGCGAACAGTTAGACACAACGCATTGATGACGTTTACAAAGGAGATAGTTGAAGTTTTTTTCCACAATAAGAATTTGAAAATTAAACAAGCACTTACCTGTGTGAAGGTTAATTGGAATTCTTCTCTATGACGGACTAGTCCTTGAGGACTCTTCTTAAGAGACGTGTATAACATCCATCTAAACGCTGTTGTTGTTTGGTTGAAAGAATCCAGGTCTCAGAACCGTACAATAAGATGGGCTCAACAAGAACTCAAAAAACTTGGATATTCAATTTCCGATCAAGGTTGGATTTCCAGATCTTATCCAATTTGTTGCAGGCAGTCCATGCCATACCTTTTCTGATTCATGTATTTACATGTTGTCCAATGTAAATGGGAAAAGGGAATGCGTGAATGTGGCAAGGCTGCACAGAGGAGGGGGGAAAGTATGTGCACGGTGATAGCAAGGGTATGGATGACGGCGAAATAGGACGTAAAGCAGGATATGTATGATAGTTACATGGTTTATAAAAAAATGAATAGTTTATAAGGTGGCATGGCTCAGCACGTGAAATCAGCGGCTAATTCTTATTATTTCAGAAGATAGAGTAAGATATAGTAAGATAAGTAAAGAGGACTATTCCGTGTGAAACCAAAGTCTAGCTATCTATAGTTCAGAAGTTATAGTAAGATGAGTAAAGTGGCTGAGAGTGCAGAATTCTGGCATTTTCTTAAGCACTAAGGCTTGCAAATATGGAAAAATTTGGTCACGATAACAAGCAATGCTTTTCTTGTTTAAGCACTCAAACCCTTCAACACGTAGTTTCTGGCTGCTCTACACATTTAAAATTTATTGATCTAAGCATGAGTGCCATTGGAGGCCTTTACAAAGACAGAAAATCTTTCTTGGAAATGTTAAACAAATTGATGCCGCAAGAAAAGGAATATATGATCAAAAAAATCATAAGTTGTTGGGACACGCAGCCCTTTTAATAACCAAACTATTTTACGCTGAAAAGCTCTTTCAGTGTGTCTGCCAAATCTCGAAGACAGAGTTTTCAGACATTTCCCTGACAAATATCCCTTTTCCCCTGACATATTTTTTTAAGTGTCATCCACTAGAACAAAAATTAATAAAATAGTTTCTTTGTGGTACAAAACAAGAATATTACACGAAGGATCGGAAAGACGTGGAACAAATGTTAGAGCCATTAAAAGTAGCCCTTAAAAGAACAGGACTAATAATTACTCAAAATGAGTCTGCGTAGTTGCTTGGTTTACATGCATGAGAGCATTACTGAACATCATCCAAACACAAAGGGTGACAAGAAATATCTCAGCTGGTGATAAGGATGATAAGCCATATCTCAGCAATAAAATACTCAATTTTCACAGTCAGGAGGCTCACATACATTTCAGAGCATCGGTAAATACCTCTTTTCCGTACGATTTCCAACTTGATGTTATGACAATTTGTGTTTAAAGTGAGCGGATGGTGGGTGCCAGTTGATCAGTCATAACTCCCCGGAAAATGTGCAAATCCCCTAAATGACTTCATAATATGTTAGCCCAGTTATTTACCTTCTGTTCTTATTGATCTGCGTTGCTGTTCGTGATCTTTCAAACTTGGGAGTTACGAATCCCAGAGGACGTCGCAGTTTGGTGAGAGCCTCATAAGGCACTGTTTTTTATTTTTCTTCAACTTTTTTCATAACCCCTACTTGGAAAGACGTACGATTCCAGGGGTACGTTTACCCAGGTGTAAGGAGACCATAGATTTAATAATCAAGCATTCATGACAAAGATTACTACTAGACTTCTTCCAGAGATGAAGATTTTTAAGAGTAGAAAGAGTATTATTAAAATACCTGCTAGTAAAACTGTAGATGTTTTGGGGAAGGCGCTTGACTGGTTTTTGCCAGCTCATTAAGTGTTCCTTAAAATACTGTTCTGTCAGAGCCTTGACAATAAAACCTTGCGATGTTAAATTTGATGATGCCACTTCATTTTCCCAATTGTCAATCTTCACGTCTATTTTGCTTTAAAATACTGTATCTTCTCAATTCTTGGCACAAGTACTATTCCCTAGTGAACCAGCTCGATATATAAGACGATCATCCTATGCAGAACATGGCTGATAACGTCGATAGTATGTGAATTTACTGGCACCAGGGTGACGAATTGGTACTCTTGCCATCCATGTAGATGAAGATTGAAAATCAATGTGTTAGGATGAAAGCATCCTCCTTCCTTACGAAAAATAGCGATTAATCACTTAGCAAGCCACAGCCAACTTGCCAAATGAATACCAATAACACCAGCCAGAGTCACATCGGTAACCTCGTGCCGCCATTTTAGCTCTCCTGTGTTGGACTGCCGCGAGTGATGAGAAAACCCGGTTTCGTTGCACCCTCATCAGAATGGCTCGTGCAAAGAACGAGTTGTTCAAACATTCAAGTATCATTTATGATAGCTCGCAAACAAAGAAAGGGATCGAAGCAAAAATCTGTCGACCGCTGATTCGACAATCATTAAGCCTACCAACAATTTGGAGGCGCCAAAATTGTTAGAACAATTTCAGAGAAAACACAAACTCCTTGTGCTGTGCTGTTCCCATGGCCTGTTGACCGTTGGGGCGCTTTGACGTCCGAACCCTGCTTCTCCAGTCTTCTCGAGTTTTTGCAAACCTTATGTTGTCAGTTGTTGATTGGCCGGTCCATTTATTTATGTCGGCATGCCAATCGTGTTTGGGCCGGCCTCTTGCCCTCTGCCCCGCCACGTATCCATGCATAATCGTATGGTCTAAGCCAGAACATCATTAAGCTTTTGTCATATGTTATGTATGGAAGTCATGTGTGATGTATGGCATGCCATATGCCTCATTGACAAATGTTACTCCCCCAGTTTGATAGCGTAAGGGACTACTTGGAAAAGATTCCTGGTACTACAAAATTTGTAGATAATATTTAATAACAGAATCATTAGTGAAATGCCATTGACCGGTTTATTGATCTGTTCAAAACCCGTTTTTCTACGACGCGGTAGAAAAACGTTTCTACTACGTTTCACTATGATGCAGGTATATTAAACCAAATGACGGCACTTACGTATTATACCGACCACACTCTTGTTATTGATCTGTTCAAAACCCGTTTTTCTACGACGCGGTAGAAAAACGTTTCTACTACGTTTCACTATGATGCAGGTCATGCTGCACAGCATGCAGGATTAGCTATAAACCAGCGTTAATACTAGCCTCTACCAAAGTTATCTTTGTCATGAATTAATGTACCGGGCACCTCATTACTGATGTTATTCTAACTAAAGACATTTAACTATTGAAAATTGAAAGGCAGACATGCTTTATCGCAGCGCAAACCGGCCCTACCGGCCGGCCCTTTACAATCAATTATTATTAGTATCATCATTATTATTCTCGCTATACAGATTAAACACTTCTGTATATTGAATTATGCTGTCCCATGTACCATGCCAGGAGAGGACAGCGAGGCATGTTGTTGTATTGTAAAAATTACTTCTCGTTCTCGTTCTCGTTCTCGTTCTCGTTCTCGTTCTCGTTCTCGTTCTCGTTCTCGTTCTCGTTCTCGTTCTCAGCGCTTTTATAGTCTGAAAGGGCCTTAAACTAGACTCAAAAAGACGTCATGCTTTTCATATTTCTTGCTTCTCAGAAGCCATGCTTTTCATATTTCTTGCTTCTCAGAAGCCATGCTTTTCAGACGTCGCTTAAGTTCTAGTGGCTTTGAGGAGTCGAGAAGTACTTTTATTGACTCTTTTTTCTCCTTCTTCCAAATAAAGTATTCAAAATCGGTAAGCCTAATACTCAAGTGGCTAGTTTAAGACAATTCTACAATGCTATCATGGCTCATATTCGTGATCCTGTTGCATGTGCTCCCTTCTTAGTGCCCTTACTAGAAGATAAAGTCCCAAGCAGAGTAAGAGGTATTATTGGTGACTGTGGCCATGATTCACATTTCGATATCAAGGGTTTTCTCAAGGCATACGATAAATTTCTTTAATTGAAGTAATTTAGTTCAAAATAAAGCCTTAGGTAATCTCTCTCCCATAAAAATTCAAAATAATGAGTGTTCAACGACAAAATGCAAACGACAACATGCAAATCAAACAAGTAACTTCCATTTCTTGTTATCGCACGAAACAAACAAAACTTGTTTATTTTTGCACAAGGTTATGTAATTCTGTTTATAGTAATTTATTAACGTCCGTCACACTTCTTTTTCTTTTCTAATCATTATCAACAACAACAACATTGTAGTCACCGTAGTCATTATCATCATAGCCATCCTTCTCTTCCTCGTCCTCTTCCTCTTCCTCTTCCTCTTCCTGGTCGTCGTCCTCATCGTCATCGTCATCGTCATCGTCATCGTCATCGTCATCGTCATCGTCTGAATTGTCGCTGTGGTGGATTGTCGCTGTGGTGAATTGTCGCTGTGATGAATTGTCGCTGTGGTGAATTGTCGCTGTGATGAATTGTCGCTGTGGTGAATTGTCGCTGTGGTGGATTGTCGCTGTGGTGAATTGTCGCTGTGGTGGATTGTCGCTGTGGTGAATTGTCGCTGTGATGAATTGTCGCTGTGGTGAATTGTCGCTCGTCAACAAAGGTAACATAATTACCGTATTTCCTCTTATTAGCGCCCCTGGCGCTTATTTAAAAATTCACCAACAAATTGTAGCGCTAATTAGAGGGCGGCGTTTATAACAAATTCAAAATCATTATGAGCCTGAGTTTGCAAAAATTATGAAATTTGCCTGGTTTATGAAAGATAAAAAATAATTCAGAAGCTTCAAAAACATATCTGGTCGTAGAGACTTGAATAGAGTGCATGGATTTTTGTACCCAGGCAGATCAACGAAGAGATTAAACGAGTTTGCAGTTACAGTTGACAAGTGTGAAGCTATTAGCCTTAAGACATTATAATTTTAAACTCGAAATTTTTTTTTTCAACATATATCAACGAGATACAGTCAAACACTCACAACTATTAGGCATGTATGTGTGTGTGTGTGTGTGTGTATGTGTGGAGTGGGTGGGAGTGGGGGTGACAGCTACCAACTTTCTTAATGTAGTATCGCCATGATGCTGCAATCCAATGTTTATGTTTACCTGTTGTAATATGTTGAGTAATGTTGATCTACGTAATATTAAGAAATACTTGTAATTAGACTTTTAGATATATACCCATGTAATTTGTAAGTAGCCTCTCGTAAATTAGGGTGGACCCAAAAAAGCAAAAGTCTGGGTTCACTTAATAAACGAGAATGACCAAAAATAATGGAACAGTTGAATCTGAATGATCCCAATTGATAACAAGAATAAAAATTGTGAAATTGGTGACAAATTGGTACTCAATAAAGTCTTTACATCATCATAACATCACAAAAATGAACAAAATAGTTCACATTTAATGGAGGAGATATTCAAAGTTTATTTTCTATGATATACATCCTTGGCGATACTAGAGATCAAGCGGATCGGTGGGATCGTTTTAATCTTTTTATATTTGTTAAAGTAGAGACAATAACCCATTTTACTTTACACTGGTGACCCCGCTTTTGACTAGAATCTTGTTCATCAATTGTTGCTTTCGCCACGTTTTGATCTACGGCATAATTGACATAGTTTTCATACACTAGATGCGTACATTCCATGGTGCACAGAGCGTTCAAAATAGGCTAATAAGTCTAATTTGACATAGTTTTCATACACTAGATGCGTACATTCCATGGTGTACAAAGCGTTCAAATTAAGCTGATAAGGCATATTTGACATAGTTTGCATACACTAGATGCGTACATTCCATGGTGCAGTGAACCAAATCAACATCAGGTGTTAAGCAGAATTGATAGGTTTTAAGCAACTCATTGCAGTCACTCTATCAAGGGTGCGATACACGGGTCCATCGGTCGTGCGCGTCATGTTGATGACACTTCTAGTCCTGCGAGAATGTCATTGTTTGCCCGTATCACACAGTGTTTTCATGGGTCACGGACTACCGATCACTGCCCGTAGTTCAAACTATGTCAAATATGCCTTATTAGGCTATTTTGAACGCTTTGTGCACCATAGAATGTACGCATCTAGTGTATACAAACTATGTCAAGTATGCCCTACTAGCCTATTTAAAAGGCTTGGTGGCCAATGGAATGTACGCATCTAGTGTATGCAAACTATGTCAAATATGCCTTATTAGTCTATTTTGAACGCTTTGTGCATGATTATAATTAGGCATGAGCGGTGTCTGTGATCTGTTGTACAGAAGTTTAAAACCCTAGCAAAGATATCCACACTGACGTAAAGGAACGTCTCCGAGCTTGCATGAAAAGCGTTTGAAAAGGAAAAGGAGTTACTAGTTTGCTACTTTGCAGTAGAAGATTCTCGTGGTGTTCCGACAGCATTATAGTTCCGTTAACATATATCCAAAATCAGGCCTGAAGTTGCTTAAGTAGTTGCTTAGGTATCACTACAGGTTATCGTCGAATTTCGTTGTGCTGTTGGTTGATAAAATGCAGCCCCTGGCAGTTGTAAATGATGGAATACCAAGTGATGGTTGGATCTTTGATCTCTTTCCTTGACACATTATCAACAGTGTGATATTTGCTATATATCAACAGTTTGTAAAAGATCAGAATTTACGGACATTTTTGTGACCAATTTTTGCACCTTTTCTAAGCCTTAGTTCTTGAAGAAATGCCAGAGATCAGCCTCTCTTGTCAACTCACATTTATTACCATATCTTCTAAACTCGACGGAATTTGACTCTGATTTCACGCGGAATACTCTTGTAGGCCATCAATCTACATTATAAACACATAAAGATCAGAATTTTGAACGCTTTGTGTACCATGGAATGTACGCATCTAGTGTATGCAAACTATGTCAAATATGCCTTATCAGCTTATATTCAACGCTTTCTGCACCATAGGATGTACGCATAAAGTCTATGCAATCTATGTCAAATATGCCTTATAAGCCTACTTTGAACGATTTGTGCACCATGGAATGTACGCATCTAAAGTATGCAAACTTACAGTCGAGGCTTCTGGAGTGCCTCAGTCAGAAAGAGGCGAGTAATTGTTCTAGTGTTTATTAATTTCATTGGTCTCGGCAGCCGAAAGATGATGATGGTGAAAGCCTCTCATCTTGAAAATCTCATCTTGAAAGAAGGGTATACACTCGCATCTGATCGTTTTGTGGGAAGAAATGACGATTTGATGTGAAGTTCATTTCTAAGGCATGTACAATATCTGATATCTTAGGCTGTTAAAGATAAATCGAGGTACGTTCTAAACAAGAAAATAATCAGTATGAAACGAGCCGCAAAAATGTGTGTATGCAGGGCCGTGCCGAGAAGATACTGCTTGGGAGTGTGATGCTGTAGATGCCGAGTGAGAGGGGAGGGTTGTTGCACGTTTTGCCGACTGAGGATCCTAGATATGTTGTTGATGTGGCTGCGATGGTGTAAAGTGTGGATGCCATATGTGTGGAAGTTGGTAGGATATGTTGTTGAGGTGGCTGCGATGGTATAAAGTGTGGATGTTATATGTGTGGAAGTTGGTAGGATATGTTGTTGATGTGGCTGCGATGGTATAAAGTGTGGATGCCATATGAGTGAAAGTTGGTAGGATATGTTGTTGTTGTAGTTTCTGACTGTCAATGAACGTCTAGATGTTGGTCGAGTCAGGGACCAACTCGGGATGAATTTCAGATCAGGGGGTTGGTTATATTTTACAGAGGGGACTGACAACACAGATAATTTATGAACACAGATAATAAGCTGTTAGGTATAAAGAGGTAGCTAGATGCAGAATCAGCGTGGTCAAACACGAGGTCAAACCTGTTGCTTAGCAATTTTCCAAAATCAGGCCTGGAGTTGCTTAAGTAGTTGCTTAGGTATCACTGCAGGTTATCGTCGATTTTGAAGGAGACGGAGATGTGAGAGATGCCGAGCTTGTTGTAAATGATTGAAATACCGAATGATGGTTGGATCCTTGATCTCTTTGCTTGACACATTATCAACAGTGTGATATTTGTAATATATCTAGGGAAAGGGTTTACCGAAACTACATCATCGTTTATTTTGTATTTATAAGGCTACAATTAACTCTAAGGACTAAATGGAAACTTCAAGACAACTCGACAAATCCTGAACAGTTTGTGAAAGTCCATGAAGTCAACTGTTGTTTTCTTGTCCAAACTGAGCTTAACTTACGTCATCCATAAATCAAAAGCCAACATCACCAGTCCTATCCGGCATTCTATATTTATGTGTTAGCAGATTAGCAGGAATGATCTTATAAATTGAGAAAGCGTGATTGATCGAGCCAAGCACAGCTATTTGTTTGAGTTAATGATGAAAAAGTCCAAGATCGGACCGTCAAAAATTGCAGAAACGACCGTATCTCAGGTCGTTCCGCGGGGTATTGGGATCAGTTTTCAATCAGCAATAACAAACAAGCCTCCAGGCTTGAGACAGAACAAGTAGCACGATAAAAAACACATGAAACACAGAGGCTTAAACATAACATTTGCACAACTAAAACACAAATCTGGAATAGTGACATACAAAACAAGCATTCGGTAGACACACTACCAACTCCAAATCTACAATCTTGATTCGTACCCGCGATACACAGCAATGTCGGGCTGTAGCGGAAAAATGTATTGGTTACAACAAGTTCCAACTCAGAACAGAGTTGTAGAAGCTGTAATCCATTTTTATTCATTGTTCCTATACCAAAACCACCAAGTGCATCCCAGATTTGATTATCATTTCTGACTCGTGCATTGAAGTCACCCAGTAGAAACAACTTGTCATTGCGATTAACATTGATCAGTGTCTCTTTTAACTTCTAAGTTTTGATGAGGTTGATCTTCCGTGTTTTGGGGCAGAACGAATTCCAGGAGATATATTGACCGGAAAATGTAGGCTTTCTGTACACGCTGGTACGGAATTTAGTGCCGTCTTTTTCGTCTTTTTCACAAAGATCGTGTACCTTCCACAAATTCAAGCTCTGTAGTTTACCAATTTTCGTGCCAGTGTGAGGCTGGCTACGTACGGTAAAGCTTTCGATTATTGATAAAAGAAAAGAAAAGAAAACCCTTCCTGGGTTCGATCTCACTCCCTGTATTTGCAAAATCTACGCTGCAACGATCCACCTTACCACACCTCCCTCTCCTCGCCGCGGAAAAATTTAATCTTTATAGATTATAAATCAGCTTTTGAGCTCCTCTTATCGTAATTATCCATTATTTTATAATCCAAGAGATTTCTTAAAGATTACAAAGGATTACCAAGGATTACTACAATGTCTATGGAAGAGCAGCTGAAAACCCTTACGGACAAGCTGAAGGAGATGGAGACGCAGCTCCACAGCAAATGGCTACTCGTCCAGACACAACCAGCCGAGGATTGGACGCAAGCTCAGCACCACCTGCCTCCATTCGAGTCACAGTCCCAAGATGTTTGTTTGTGAGTGTGTGCGTATGTGTGCACTGAGTGATTCTAAAGTAGTAACAGGCCCTTTGTTTGTTTGTGAGTGTGTGTGTATGTGTGAATCGAGTGATTCTAAAGTAGTAACAGGCCCTTTGTTTGTTTGTGAGTGTGTGCGTATGTGTGCACTGAGTGATTCTAAAGTAGTAACAGGCCCTTTGTTTGTTTGTGAGTAAATGTGTTTCCTATATCCCAATATCAAACATTTTTGAAAGCTCACACACTCATCTTTTCTTTGTGTATAGCGCTATGGATTCTTTGCAATTATACACCTCCAATTGGGGGACCAGACCCCACCAACCCCTGCCAGGATGGGCGTGGCCATGGGACGCCGGGTATACAACAACCGATTAATCGATTAATCGTTAAAATTTCTATGTTTAACTTATTATCACTCCAATAATCAACGATTAGTCCATATTAGTATCACAGAGATACTCTTTCATATCTATCAACCCAAATGTCCACTTAATGACGCTTTTTTACGAACATCATATATATCTTGACGACCAACACATAGTATCAGTATTCCTTCAAAGGGGGTAGGCGACATACCTCGGCTATCACTGTATTAAGGGTGCACCAAAAGCTGTTTTTAGTGACACTTGCATGCTTGGAATGCGTACATTCCATGGTGCACAATGCCTTTAGAATAGTACTAAAAGCTGCTTTTAATGACACTTGCATGCTTGGAATGCGTACATACCATGGTGCACAATGCGTTTTGAATAGCACCAAAAGCTGTTTTTAGAGACACTTGCATGCTTGGAATGCGTACATTCAGATTTTAGTGTCAATCTTTCGCGAATTCTCCTCCAGTCAGTGGGTACGGGGAAATTAATTAATGAATATTTATTGTCTTTCGTCTTTGAGCCTTTATCAGTGCCAGACATATACATATTCTCAGCATACACATTGCAATTATATATAATTCTCAAAGAGTGGAGCATTACCACAATAGCTTGCAATTTAACGGCGCTGACCGCGCACTCGTTAAACTGTCAGCACAGACACGATGACAATGCTTCGTTTCCACAGCGTTGACAGAGCCAGAGATTAAGACCCTGTTTACACGGGTACGGATCCAAACTGGTACGGATCCAAACTGGTTCGGATCGGCCTCGCGTTTACACGGGACCTGGTGGATCCGAACTCGTTTGGATCTGCTATCCGCACCAGTTTGGGTCCGAAAATTGAGTATTGGGGTTCGATAAAGGGGTAACTTTTTGTTCACAATTTAACCCTTTTATACATCAAAAAAATGTAAACTTAAAGAGCAAGCTGTAACGTAATAAGTTCCATAGAATGGACGAATCCTTAACAAAGATAATAATTGAAATACCAAGTTAGTATTTCACTTAAACGGTTGTATCGATACTCTTTGCTCCATTTTTACTCCAGTTGCCGCGCGAGGGTAACTTAAAGGTAACAACCCTTTTGATCCCGATAATAGACACAATTGCTCATACCTTCCGTTACTTCATTATTGGGGACGTAGTTTGCGATGCCTCCTTGCTGACGTAGTTTGCGATGCCTCCTTGATGACTGAGCTTCATTCCATTGTTCTGGAGCAGGGTTTCCGTACCCAAGGTACAATCTATATTTAAAGTCTGGTTACTGCATCGTCCGTACTTTCAGCAGGCATATCTAACGTGCGGCGACTCCGTAACACAACTTTTACATGATTTGCTTATTTGGGGTATGGATGTATCAGAGATAACATGGTAAAATACTTACAACTTACAACACAATGAAAACACGGTAAATAGACGGCTATTTATTATTTGTATGATCAGACATGTACCTATTACATAATCATATGCTCCTTAAATCTAAAGCAAGGGGAGGGGAGAGAGCTGGCAATGGACATTTTGTAAGTGACATGACCCCCCTCCTCTTAGAGAATCCACCAGTGCCTTTCCAATAGCCCCAGCTTGGCCAAGAGAGAATGTTCTACTGAGGATGTGTAGCAACAATCAGGCCCGCATATATTTACTGCAGTAACTAGTAAACGACTATTGTTGTACCTGATAAAATTGGCCAAGTATTGTCTTTGGTGTGCACGATGCGAGTTGAGGTTTGAGAATATGCCTCAGTCTCCTGCCATACTCTTTGCTAGATTTAAATCTGAAGTTCGATCCCGAATAAGATTATCACAGACATCCTCCATTCCCAGAATACGTTCACTCTTTGGAAACCTTTGACCTGTCCCGGTTTCCCCATTTGAAGGACTCTATGTGAGTTTTTAACTGCAAGTGCAACAGTTACCATATATTACGGAAAATTGAAAAGGTTGGGTACTTTCATGGTGCATCTTCTGCTTGGTTTTACCTGTCCCGGTTTCCCCATTTGAAGGACTCTATGTGAGTTTTTAACTGCAAGTGCAACAGTTACCATATATTACGGTTGGAATGCGTACATTCCATGGTGCACAATGCGTTTAAATTAGGACCGAAAGCTGTTTTTAGTGACACTTGCATGCTCGGAACGCGTACATTCCATGGTGCATAATGCGTTTATAATAGCACCAACAGCTGTTTTTAGTGACACTTGCATGCTTGGAATGCTTACATTCCATGGTGCACAATCCGATTAGATTAGCACCAAAAAGGTAAGCTTCTAAAAGTACCCTACGAATCTATGTGAACCAAAAGAACTGCCGCGGAATTTAACCGAAACAAAAATGTTTTCAGGTTCGATGCTCAATCGAAAATGTTTCCCCAGCATTAATCAAGTTTTACGAAAGTGAATGTTGGTTTGTGGAAAGCAAAACATAAGGCATAAGTCGCCCGTTGTCATCTATTTTACGCTTTCTACAAATTGCTGTTGTTACACGCATCATTAGCAGTGACGTGCTAAAAGCTGGCCGGATGCCATCACACTACAGATCGATCGATCGATCGATCGATCGACCGATCGATTGATTGATTGATTGTTTGATTGATTGATTGATTGAACATTATGTTTCAATCTATTCTATAGAAAGATCATGTATGTTTAGTTATCTGTTTTTCCGAAGATGTCCGGAAGGAGAAGCCCCTGTTTTTAATCAATATACCCACCACTGGGTTTTGTAACTCGCACATTGAAATTTTTTGATTTTTGTTTTGAAATAGATTTTGTTGGTGTTCAATATGTTGTGAAGAAGGAGGAGATTTTTAATGTTTTATATGAATATCTGCATTTCATTTAAATTATAAATAGATGAATGTGACATTCTTACATTCCATGGTGCACATTGCGTTTAGAATAGCACCGAAAGCTGCTTTTAGTGACACTTTCATGCTTGGAATGCCTACATTCCATGGTGCACAATGCGTTCAGAATAGCAGCAAAAACTGATATTAGTGACACTTGCATGCTTGGAATGCGTACATTTCATATTGCACAATGCGCTTATAATAGCACCAAAAGCTGTTTTAGCATTTCAATAGTGCCATTGAGCGTAGTTACACTATTTGAACATATTGGGAATGCGTTCGGCACGCTGGAATGTGAACATTTCATTAGTGCCATTGAGCGTAGTTACACTATTTGAACATATTGCGAATGCGTTCTGCACGATGGAATGTGAGCATTTCAATAGTGCCATTGAGCGTAGTTACACTATTTGAACATATTGGGGTATACCCAACTGTATTTTGAAGGAGCCAATCAGAAATTGAACTACCTGATGGCTTGTGTTTTTGGGCCAATCAGCGTCCATTACAACAAGGTTTAGTTGAATAGGCCTAGCGAGAAAATGAACTCTTTTGTCTGCATAGTAAAGGTTTTCTTGCTTTTATGTGGACTAACTCCAGAACGGCCAAATGAAATGCAGACCTGGCGTGGTGATACTATTTCTGTAGTGGTGATACTATTTCTGTAGTGGTGGTACTACTTCTGTAGTGGTGATACTATTTCTCTAGTGATGATACTACTTCTGTGATGGTGATACTACTTCTGTAGTGGCGATACTACTTCTGTAGTGGCGACACTACTTCTGTGATGGTGATACTACTTATATAGTGGTGATACTACTTCTGTAGTGATTGTGCCATGGCACAACTTACCCCAGCCTGGGTGGCACAGATTACCCCATCCTGATTATTTACAAACTACGGCTCATCGCATCTCCGTTAATGAAGACATAATGAAACAGGCATGCCTCGATAAAAAGTAAATGCATATACTATCGAATGATATATTTGCTTTCTTAATAACTTGTACTGGCAGAGTACTATAAAGCCGCAAAGCAACATTTCTACTTTATACTAAACTGAAAGACCTCTTGCACTCATTTTGTCTCAATATCTTCAACCTCCACTAAGGTAAATAATAATGTGAGATAACAGTGTCTTGTTTAGTATTCATCCAAAAAGTCTTTCATTACTGACATCCACAATCACTGACGCATGTAACTATTCTATGACCAAATCAAGATCGAATGTTTAGTGTTAGTAAAGGGAGATGTAGACGCATGAAGAAAGAAAAATAGGAATAAAAAACATAGAAAGGATATAGAAAGAGTCAAAGGTAATCAGAAATCAATAAATATTGATTTAGGAAAATAGAAATATAACAATTAAATAAAGAAAAGGGGAGGAAAGAGGAATAACAAGGTATAAGAAATATGATATGAGGAATAGAAAGTAATAACGAGAAACCGGGAACTGAAATTATAGCCCATATGCTTTATACGTAGAATAAAACTTATTGATTTACCGAAATTTGTATTGAATAAAAGGGGAATAGTCCAACAACAAATTATGTTACATAAAACGCCAATGAAAGGTGAATAGTCCACCGACAAGTTATCAAAAGTAAAACGCCAAATATAGAAACTTTATTGACAACGTTTCGTCGTTATATACACAAACCGCATAGCTCTTACATATTTGCACCAATCGATGCAGAGAGAACCGATGACGTATGATCTTTGGATTTTACAATCGCTATGTTCACATTCATGTTGCGTGTTCCGTTTCACGGTTGTACAGCCCAATTCGTCTGTGTTTCTTGACTGTAAGAGCCTCACGTAACAGCGCTATTTTAATTATGGTTGTTTTGTTTACGTTTATTTTTAAGTGCAACGTAAAACTTTTGAGCAGGGTTAACTGAGCTTTCATGGTAGTAGTGGGAGTGCTCTTCCGAGGTTAAGGAGGTGACTATACACCTTCTATTTTATAAAACATATCTGGATTGGATGACTTCACTCTTTATGAAATAAAGCTCGCAGGAGTCAACTCCATTGGAATAGGCCCTTCCTGATCTTTGCTGTAATTTTTTATAGATCGTGTTTGAATGTAGGTATGTTTGAAGGTTTTTAGTTTTGGGGTTTTTCTTTTGCAAAAGATTGGTTGGTGGTCTGATAAACTAATATTTAAAACACCATGTTGGTGAGGATATGGTCCAACAGAGTTGATGAATTTTCAGTTATGCGAGTTGGGGATTCAATTATTTGTTTAAACCGATTATTTTTGTACTAAAAGGCCTTCGCCACTCAATGGATCTTTTGGTTTGACTTAGTCCTCAGTAAGGCCGTAATAAATTACTTTTGTACTAAAGCCTTCGCCACTCAATGTATCGTTTGGTTTCACTTTGTCTTCAGTGAGGCCGTAATAGATTATTTTTGTACTAAAAAGCCTTCGCCACTCAATGGATCTTTTGGTTTGTGTTGAAAGTGGTTTTAGTGATTGTCATAATTTGACCAATTTTTGGAAAATTGGCCAAGGCGCGTGCCTTGGACAAAATCTCATTCTAGGGTCACTATCTTCAAAGACCTATGAAGTGCTTAAATCGCTCTAAAATTACTGGCAGTAAGCTGGAAACATGTTAACAGGACTTGGCAAGCATGTTGAAAGTGGTTTTAGTGATTGCTTGAGGGTAGATATGTAAATCGTGATTTGAATGGTGATGTGAATGGTGATGTGAACGGTGATGTGAATGGTGATGTGAATGGAGATGGGAATGGTATGTGAATGGTGATGTAAATGGTGATGTAAATGGTGATGTAAATGGTGATGTAACTGGTGATGTGAATGGTGTATAAATGGTTATGTGAATGGTGATGTGAATGGTACCTCTACTAAAATGGTTATTGGAATCTTACACTAAGAGATAAGTGTAGCAGTGATAAGATGGTATTTTCATACTCACCTTAACACTTTACTTAGTCGTATCATTGTAAGATTCCCACTGTTAGCAAAGGCACTACGGAGTTCCGTTTGACCTCTACTACAATGGTTATTGGAATCTTACACTACGAGATAAGTGTAGCAGTGTGCCTAACACCTGCCTTTTTGTACAACTAGTGGTCGCATATACTTTTATTGCATGTATGTCATTTTGATTTCTTCGCCGTAAGATGATTACTTAAGAAGTGCATTGATAGTAGTATGCAATAAAGAGCTACTTAAGGAATTGTTATTATCAGGCCGTAATTAGATTCTTTATTGTATGTCTTTTCGCCTGCCTAACACCTGCCCGTTCCCTTATGTTTTCATTTACGTGAAATCGAGGCTGTTGATTCTGAAATTGCCGAGCTTAATGAAACCATACAGCAGCCATTTTCACGCTTATTTTTACTGCACTCTTGACTTGTAGAATCGAGCCGCTACACATAAACGATCATCTATATTTAAATGCATTAGCAATTACTTTTCGATAGCTACGTGCTTGAAAAGATTTATTACCATTCTGATGACATAAACACGGTCTTCTTGGGATATGGACAGAGAAAACTAGTACGTGGAAGAATACATGTACTATATCCTAGGTAATGATAAAAGTGCACTTCTGCTAACAATTACATTCAGCTACCGGGTTTGTTCACTTTCGTTCGGATAGCACACCTGTACAGAAACCAGAGCCTTGCATCTTGTTCAATTCCTACTCTGCTGATGAACTTGATCGTCGTAAACTTCATACGGCGAATGACTTGCCTATGCTCAGTTTAGAGAGTGACTTTGTGAGACAAGTAGACTTCAATGATGTAGTGTACACCTTTGAACTAAAAGGGGATCTTAAAGTGAATCTATCATTTTTGGGACGTTGAGTATTTAATGAAGCTACATCATCAATTTTGTCGTTACATGTCAACGTCATCATAGAATTTCCGCGTCAGAACAAAAGAGGCTCCGGCATTGCAAGTGATAGTCGGAAACCACTAGAGAAAACTCGTCGGAAAGGAACAAAATTTTTTGTTACTTTCCGACCACTATTGCTTTGGCATATGTCAATCAAATTTGAACTTTCACAGCAAAGTAGTAGCGTTCGCATGCAAGAAAACCTGCCTTTGCTCGTGCAAAAAACGAGTTGTTCAAACATTCAAGCATCATTTATGATAACTCGCAAACAAAGAAAGGGATCGAAGCTAAAATTTTGTCGACCGCTTATCGGACAATCGTTAAGCCTGCCAACAAAGTGGAGGCGCCAAAATTGTTAGAACAATTTCAGAGAAAACACAAACTCCTTTTGTCGGCAAAGTAAAGGATCCCGGGCTTGTCTACAGATCCTCCAGATTCTTTCTTGTCTACAGACCCCTCAGATTCTTTCTTATCTACAGACCCTTCAGATTTTTCCTTGTCTGCAGATTCTTCTCGTCTACAGATCCTTCTTGTCTACAAATCCTCCAGATTCTTTCTTGTCTACAGACCCCTCAGATTCTTTCTTATCTACAGACCCTTCAGATTCTTCCTTGTCTCAACATACGTAGCTATTACCCTCGAAAACTAAAACTTTTGACATAGGAAAAGAGCCTTTAAGCACATTTTTAACCATTTGCAATCATAAAATAGTCTAATATCTTCATATTTTCCATAGACATATATATTACCCTCGAAAACTAAAACTTTTGAAATAGAAAAAGAGCTTTTAATCACATTCTTTACCATTTGCAATCATAAATGAACGTGCGTGAGATTTACCTTCACTGTGTTTTGGATACGTCTTTAGCAATGGCCTCGATAGCTTCTCTCCAGCTTTGTATTCCCAAAGTTTCTGATCTTGTCTTTTTTAATTCTGGCTCACTTCTAGGTCTATCTGCATTATCTTTTCGTTTCTTATTACCTAAAAAACTTATCCATAGCTAGTAGCATATTCTCTTAAAGGCATACACTAGATGCGTACATTCCATGGTGCACAAAGCTTTCAAAATACGCTAATAAGGCATATTTGACATAGTTTGTTTACACTAGATGAGTACATTCCATGGTGCACAAAGCGTTGAAATTACTCTAATAAGGCATATTTGACATAGTTTGCATACACTAGATGCGTACATTCCATGGTGCACAAAGCTTTCAAAATACGCATCTATCTATTTATCTATCTATCTATCTATCTATCTATCTATCTATCTATCTATCTATCTATCTATCTATCTATCTAAATATTCTTTTATTTTAGTTTACAGATTCGCTTCTTTCTTTAATTCCTTAGTTTATTTCTTTTGCAGAATTGGAAGAAAGAAGGTTATCATTTGGCCAATGCTTTTTGGTGGTGTCGCCTGCATAGCGCCAAGGCTGCAAAAATTAACCAACCTCTTTATCTGTGTTTTTGGCAAGTATCGAGTGTAGCGTTTGTTCTAATCACATGTGTGCTAATTTTAAGGGGTGGCTTGCGGTAGGGGCGCTCAGCACCGACTGGATATAATTAACGAAACTTCCTTTACAACACTCAGCGTCGGGAGCACGAATTTATTCAACCAAACAGCGAAGGGAACTCCTGCTAAAGTCCACGGACCAATGCTGAAATGATATGGAAAGAACGGCGTTGGCTAGGGTTGGTTAGGGTTACGGATTAATCTATATGTACAATCGGCGCTACTCTCCTTCTCCGCTAAATACGGCATACTTCACACTCATATGGGAACTCCTGCTAAAGTCCACGGACCAATGCTGAAATGATATGGAAAGAACGGAATAGGCTAATAATGCATATTTGACATAGTTTGCATACACTAGATGCGTACATTCCATGGTGCATAAAGCGATCAAAGTAGGCTGATAATGCATATTTGACTTAGTTTGCATAAACTACATACGTTGATTCCATGGTGCACAAAGCGTTTAAAATAGGCTAATGAGGCATATTTGACATAGTTTACATACACTAGAAGCGTACTCCTTACAATGACGTCAGTCGACACACCTGACGTCACTCGACAGACAAACAGACAACTTATTTTTATATATATAGATATATAGCTGTTGGGGGGGGGGGCTCGGGGGGGCATTGCGCCCCCAAGCGCCCCGCGCGCGTAAGTCGTTACACGCCATATTAGTTACCTGCCATTGTAGTTGTGTCCCTGTGTCCCACCTGTGAATGCATCTAGTGTATGCAAACTATGTTCAATATGCGTTATAAGTCTGTTTTGAACGCTTTGTGCACCATAGAATGTACGTATCTAGTGTATGCAAACTATGTCAAACATGCCATATTAGCCTATTTTTAACGCTTTGTGCACCATAGAATGTACCCATCTAGTGTATGCAAACTATGTCAATTATGCCTTATTAGCCTATTTTAAGCATATTTGACATAGTTTGCATACACTTGATGCGTACATTCCATGGTGCACAAAGCGTTCAAAATAGGGTAATAAGGCATATTTGACATAGTTTGCTTATAGTCTGGGAGCCGAGACACTTAACCCAAAAAAATATACCCCCAATGGTTTTCAGTGGTTTTTATATCTTTGGACTCTACTGAGTCAGAAACTGACTGATGCCAATTTCCATACTACCAGGATGTAGTAGTTTCTTGAAAGAACTGCAAATATAACAGCTTTTAAAGGCCTTTCAATGTTTAGCTTTAGCTTTGAATATAAATGTGAGAGTATAATGTGTGTATGCTGACTATAAATGCTTTTTAGTACTGCATCTGCCAAATCTATCACAATTATTCACTTAGATACTACACAGCAGTCCATTAGAAACAGGGGCGGGAGGAACTAAGAACTAAGTCAGTACATCCACAATGAGTGACAACATACAGTTGAACCTCTCCCAAGATCAACCCCACTAAGAGAACACCTCGCTATAGAGATTAAGCAAGGGCTAAGAACCAATATTTTCTCACTATTTGTAGTTTAGTTAAACCTCTCTAAGAGAACACCTCACATCCCGATCACAGATCATTAATTGAAGTGGATAATTACAATAATAACGATAATAACAATAATAACAACATCAACAAGATAATGTCCTAATTTAAAGATAATTTAGATTTTCTGGGCTTGTCCAATGTTTGTTTCTGCGACAGTAAAGATAGTAAGAAGAGCGCAATGCTACTTCTGTAAGCTTGTCCATTATTCTCTTACTATCAAGACCATATTTTCCCGATTGTCAAAGTATCTAAGTTGCCGTCCATCTCCAACAACCTCAACCAAAATGCTAGTCGAGACGAATTCTGCTTCTAAGTACCGGTACCTGCTTGAATTATATCCTCCAGGGTTTGACTTGAGAAACGTTTAGATCTCCCATCAAAGAACTTGCGTCGGCCTGTAAATGTTACTAAATGCCACAGAAAATTTGTTTACCAAGCATACACTGATCACAGCAATCGTATGGAGTGAAATTAGAAAGCTACTACGATGAATTTATAGGAAACGAGAAGATCCCAGAAAATAACGGTCACGAGAGCGACAAGTTTTCTGCCACTCGTGTAAATGAAAAAGACGTAAATTGTAAACAAATTCTTTTCGTCGACAGAGTAACTGCTTCCTTGTTTTAATAAATACTGCCTTAAATCGTTATTTTTCCTCTCCGACACCCACCACCCCTCTTGGTAAGGTATCGACCAAAAGTACCTCCCCCCCCTGTCCTGATGCGAAGTGCCTGACCATAGGGAATTGCTTTCTTTGTATGAAATTGATGGCACGATTTAAAATGTAAGTACTGGTGCGTGTCTGTGGGTTTGACGTATAAGTCCGTAGTCAGTCTCTCCTTTTAACTTGGAAAATACTTTGGAACCTTGTGGAGATTGCAGTACTTGCTAAAGTGTAGCAATTGGATGCCTAGTACCAATGATTGCCTTGTTAGCTTAATGCATGCCAATGCATAGTCGAACAACACCAATTCATCATCATCATCATCATGCGTTTATAGTCCTTGTTTCCCTGTGCCGGGGTTGGACTTGTCCAGTGGCAGAGCTACATTTGTTTTTCAATTGGTATATGATGAAATAAATTTTTGTGTTTTTCCCCTTTTTTTCTTTTTAGTTTTTTTTTAAGTTTTTACCTTTTTTTAGTTTTTTTAGTTTTTTCTCTTTTCTTTTTATTTCTAATGATTGCCCTTGAGCTTTGTTGATGGTGATTGCAAATACTAATCAAATTGGGAATTGATTACGACCGGGAATGATTCAAATGTTTACAAAGAAAAGAACTTTACCCCTTTTAAACTTGTATCAGTACAGATGAACTTCAAGTACGATGCCTATAATATTTGTGGTATATGTTGGTTATAGTTTTATTTTCTGACATTTGAACAGGCCTTTAGTTTGGAGGAACATAGAAGCAATGCTTCTCTTGAAACATACTCGGCCCACACCCTATTCAATCCTATTTTGAACGCTTTGTGCACCATGGAATGTACGCATCTAGTGTATGGAAACTATGTCAAATATGGCTTATTAGCCTATTTTGAACGCTTTGTGCACCATAAAATGTACGCATCTAGTGTATGGAAACTATGTCAAATATGCCTTATCAGCCTATTTTAAACGCTTTGTGCACCATGGAATGTACGTGTCATGTGTATGCAATGACTTGGCCGGACGTGGCACAACAATAAGCAAATAAAGCCAGTAGAACAAAATGGTTGCTACTATCAAAGAACCAAAAAAGCCAACAAAACTTTCTTCGGGAAACGGCAATGAGACAGCGATGGACGAGGGACATGTAGTCAGCAACAGCATGAAACTTGCGATCCACAAAAGCGTAGAGTAGCAGTGAAAAAGTATACAATCTGAGTCTCGTGTTTCTTAAAATCATGTTTCTTATAAAACTAAAGAAGTGTAACAAATAGTGGTAACATTTTGGGTTTAGAGATTTCAAGCCGAAATTCTTTCTGGCTGAGCAATTCTCGGGAGGGAGTTTTCCGGGTGGGAGATTTCCAAGGTGGGAACTTTCCGGGAGGGAATTATACGGTGGGAGTTTTCCAGGAGGGATTTCTATCACTTGATGTTTCTGGGTAGGGCTCTTCTCTGGATGCACTCCAGGGGATCTGCTGCTGCTGTAAGTACAAACATATATTCATCAAAGAATTTTCATATATCCTTTGCCAGGCTGGAAATGAAGGAACAGTTGTTAATATGGTAAAATGGCATGAAAAATGGTGAGGGAAATTCTATCTTGCCATGTTTCTTCGATACCCCCTATCGCGTGCGTGTGTGAAACTCATTAATCTCGTCATGTCACAGTCATCTTTTAGCAGGGAAGTTTATTCTTAGATGTTAAAGGACTTTCGATGTTAATGACGCGGGAACCTCTGTATGACAAGGAGGTCAGGAAATGACTCTGTAAGGCGTGTTCGTTTTTACGCATGTTAACAGTATTTCTGATTGGTAGATATTTTAACGTCAGAATGACAGAAATGGAATGTGTAAAAGAGTATACCCAACTGATTGGTCAAAAAACATAAGCCATTCAGGGCAGTCCAATTTCTGATTTCTCCTTCCAAATACAGTTCATGTTACACGCTCAGAGACTTAAGACGTTTGTACTTGGTCATTTTGGGGAAGGAAAGAAGGAATTGTAACATATTTTAATTCGCATTAGGGTGAAACCGTTCTTCGAAATTTTACCACTTTGTGGTCATCGCACTTCGCTCATTCCGAGAATGTTTAAGCTAATCGTTGTCGAGTTTGCCCACCTGCGTTAGCGTTCGTACGTTCCAAGAACCAATTCGATAGTTAGGCTTACCTTTTTCTACAGTCGCTTGATGACGATCGGGTGTACCCTGTAGACCAGTACGATCCCTACTGGAATGGCGTGTTGGGTTGTAGCAGGGTGCGAAAGGGCTGCATTCTCTCTGCTGAGGCAAAAGCATATGCTACTCACTTGACAAGTCCAAACCAGCTTCGCACATCAGTAATTGTTGTGTTCCGTTGGACCATGTGGGCTTGGTGGAACGGCGATTGGGTGTGGTGTGCCTCCCTTGTAGCATGGCGATTCAAAGCTTGGCGTACATTCTATGGTGCACAAAGCGTTCAAAATAGGCTTATAAGGCATATTTGACATAGTTTGCATACACTAGATGCCTACAGTCTATGGTGCAGAAAGCGTTCAATATAGGATAATAAGGCATAATTGACATAGTTTGCATACACTAGATGCGTTCATTCCATGGTGCACAAAGCGTTCAAAATAGAATAATAATCCATATTGGATTGTACGCATCTAGTGTATGCAAACTATGTCAAATTTGCCTTACTGGGCTATTTTAAACGCTTTGTGCACCATGTAATGTACGCATCTAGTGTATGCAAACTATGTCAAATACACCATATCATCCTATTTTGAACGCTTTGTGCACTATGGAATGTACGCATCTAGTGTATGCAAACTATGTTAAATATGCCTTATTAGCATATTTACATTTTCCGTGATACTATATCAGTCGCTAAAAGGAACGTTGCTTCACAACACGGCGACGCGGCTGGTCACCCCTTTCTGCTTTGCTATGATTTCTTCCTCCTCTTCCGGTTTTGCTATGCCTGGTGACATGCTTTCCTACCTGGTGATGTACCTCGTGTCCCTGGCAATTGCGTGAAGAATATCGTTGACTATTGCTTCCGTAGTCCATATGTTCCGTAGTCCATACGTTCCGTAGTCCATGCGTTCCGTAGTCCATACGTTCCGTAGTCCATATGTGCCATAGTTCATATGTTCCGTAGTCCATATGTTCCGTAGTCCATACGTTCCGTAGTCCATACGTTCCGTAGTCCATGCGTTCCGTAGTCCATATGTTCCATAGTTCATATGTTCCGTAGTCCTGCATACACTAGATGCGTACATTCCATGGTGCACAAAGCGTTCAAAATAGGCTAATAAGGCATATTGACATAGTTTGAATACAGTAGATACGTACATTCCATGGTGCACAAAGGGTTCAAAATAGACTGATAACGCATATTTGACATAGTTTGCATACACTAGATTCGTACATTCCATGGTGCACAAAGCGCTCAAAATAGGTAGGCTTTTTATCTTTTTAAAGTGGTTGTGAAATCCTGCTTCCAAATTCGGAATTTGCCCAGAGTTGACAATCTCATTGACAACCACAGATAAGGTCATTGAAAGAACATCACTAAAGGCTCTAATAAGGCTTTTTATCTTTTTAAAGTGGTTGTGAAATCCTGCTTCCAAATTCGGAATTTGCCCAGAGTTGACAATCTCATTATCAATAACCGATTGCTGCAAAAGTTGCAATATATTCAAAACTCTGCAGCGAGACTAGTTACCCTAACTAGGAAATAGTAAGCTTTCCTAGTTAGCTTTTATTACAAGTACCACGATATCAGCTCCAAACATATGGAAAACGAGCCTTTTCAGTCTCAGCCCCCGTATTATGGAACTCTCTGCCAGAGGATGTAAAGAGAATTGATTACAAGGATTATCTGCCACGTGGCATCAATAAACAGCTCCAAAAGCAGTTCGAGACCAGCCTCTCTGCTCCGTGTGACTTGACCAAGGAAGGACTGCCATTCGGTCCGTCTGTCAATCCAAAGCCCATTGAAAGTTAAAAGTGTTATGGGGAGGAAATGAACTTTTTCTACTTCTTTAACTTCTTTCAAAACTGATATTTAAATGGCTAAACTAAACGCAGAGACCTACAGTACAGAGTTCACTTTGGACGATTTTCAGTACCAATCTGTGCTATGCGATGCTATGTTGTTCCCATGGCCTGCTGACCGTTGGGGCGCTTTGATGCCCAAACCCTACTTCTCCAGTCTTCTCGATTTTTTACAATCCTTATGTTGTCTGTTATTGATTGACCGGTCCACTTGTGTATATATGTATGTATGTATGTATGTATGTATGTATGTATGTATGTATGTATGTATGTATGTATGTATGCATGTATGTATCCATGTATGCATGTATGTATGTATGAATGTATGTATGAAAATATATGTAGGTAGGTAGGTAGGTAGGTAGGTAGGTAGGTAGGTAGGTACGTAGGTAGGTAGGTAGGTAGGTAGGTAGGTAGGGAAAGTGGTTTTAGTGATTGTCATAATTTGACCAATTTTTGGAAAAATTGCACAAAATCTCATTTTAGGGTCACTATATTCAAAGACCTATAAAGTGCTTAAAATGCTCTAGGATTTCTCGCAGAAAGCTAGAAACATGTTAAAAGAACTTGGCAAGCATGTTGAAAGTGGTTTTAGTGATTGTCATAATTTGACCAATTTTTGCGTAATATTCTTGTGGGCCATCAACCTACATTATAAACACATAAAGATCAGAATTCACGGACCTTTTTTTTCTGATCAAATTTTTCGACTTTTCCAAGCCTTAGTGCTTGAAGAAATGCCAAAAATCAAGCTCTCTCGTCAACTTACATTTCTTACCATATCTGTTCACTACAGATAACTAGACTCTGATTTCACGCGGAATCGCATTCTCATTATATTCAAATAGTCTATGTATGCAGATTGGCACTATTGAGATACTCACATTCCATCGTGCACAACGCATTCCCATTATATTCAAATAGTGTATCTATGCAGAATGGCACTATTCAAATACTCACATTCCATCGTGCACAACGCATTCTCATTATATTCAAACAGTGTATGTATGCAGAATGGCACTATTGAACTTTTTTGTGTTCTTTTGACATCTGTAACTTGTTTACAAACGTTCCCTTAGATGAGACAATAAAGATATGCGCCGAAGCACTGTATAGAGGTAACCTTGTCCCTCCCCAATTCCCTGAAGAAGTTTTGATGGAAGTTGCGACACGTGGTGTTGAATTCAGCTTCAATAATGAAATGTACCGACAACAGAACGGGGCAAGCATGAGGGCGTTGATGAGTGTAGTTTGCCTGAAGATGACAAACTCGGAGTCAATGATATACGAGTAAGTTTTAGATTAAAATGAAGAAAATCTTTCTTTCCGTCCTATAAATGGAATAGCCCTTGTTATGATTAACGAGTTAGCGTTGCTGTTGCTGTAACTTGTTGCTATGTAAAGGTCGTTGCTACGTTAGCAATATTTTGGAATCCTTGGCTTGGTAAATTACTGCGCTTCCTTTATTCCTAATTTCTCTACTTTTTCAGAACCTCTTCGTGAGCTTACTCGAAATAATTCTACCTGGCACTGGTCAGATAGCCAACAGAAAGCATTCCAAATGCTGAAGCAGCTCATCTCTTCAAACTGCACTACAGCACATTACGATCCTACTGCAGCAACACAACTGACAGTTAAGGTCTTGGCACTGACGTTTCACCTTGGCAACGCACTTCATTAAGGCCTGTGCATAGCTCTCTTTCTGCTTTCTACCGCAAAACGTCTGCATGCATTGACTGTGTTAGATTCAGGGCAAACACATCTGTTAGGATTTTATACACTTCCTCAGGTTTTGATCACTGGGTGGGGGTCGTAGCCATACCTCCTCCTTAGCTGCGCTGTGCACCATGGAATGTACGCATCTAGTGTATGCAAACTATGTCAAATATGCCCTATTAGCCTATTTTGAACGCTTTTTGAACCATGGAATGTACGCATCTAGTGTATGCAATCTATGTCAAACAGGCCTTATAAGTCTTCTTTGAACGCTTTGTGCACCATGGAATGTACGCATCTAGTGTATGCAAACTATGTCAAATATGTCTAAACCTGTCCCGCTGAGAGCTGTACTATCAAGACCTGGACCACTGACACTTGCACCACCTAGACCAGTCCCACCTAGACCAGTTCCACCTAGACCAGTTCCACTTAGACCAGTCCCACCTAAACCAGCACCTCCGATCCCATCACCTCCAAGTCCCGGACCCCCATCACCTCCAAGTCCCGGACCGACAGACACTACTGGGTTGTGGCAAATGGCGGCCTCCATACTACCCCAAAGAAACTGAATGAACAACAGCCTCGTTTCCATTCTAGTGTATTCTATTAATTCTATGGGTTCAACGAGAAAAAGGCGGGGAGGAATTTCGACTGACCTCGTTATCACTTTGAGATAGCTGCAGTTGGTGTGCATAAACTAATATGGCGGATTCACCTCACATGTGGGACAGTACAATTAATTATTACCTATTGGCTTTGAAGGTAAAATTTAATTGGTCTTTTATGTTTAAGAGGAGTACGCGGTTTTGAGTTGTCACTAAGTTTATTGTTAAATGGAACCGTAGCGAAAGTAGATCTCTCTCTCTCTCTCTCTAAGTGCCTTGCTCCTTCAAAGCGTTGGCTGTCATGGTCCTCCACTCTACCCTGCTCTTTCTGCCATCATGTCAGTAAGCAAACGTAACAGCAGTCTATTTCCGAGTTGCAGTTTTAAGGAACTACAGACCTAAAGTCCGCGACTATCTCATCTTCACTGGTGGCCGTTTGTGTTAACCCTACCATACATGGGCTTTTTGGCTCTTCTCATACATGGGGGGGGGGGCTAGTAGGCCCGCGGCACTTTGACACACTATAACTTTGCAGAACGCATTCCCATTATGTTCAAATAGTGTAAATACGCTCAATGGCACTATTGAAATGCTCACATTCCAGCGTACAGAAGGGATTCCCAATATGTTCAAATAGTGTAACTACGATGAATGGAACTATTGAAATGCTCACATTCCAGCGTGCAGAACGCATTCCCATTATGTTCAAATAGTGTAACTACGCTCAATGGCATTTGGATTGATGACGGGCTGGAGGGCAGTTCTTCCTTGGTCAAGTCACATGGCGCAGAGAGGCTGGTCTCCAATTGCTTAGAGCTGGATGCCGATGTCCACCGGTGGATGATTGGGAGCTAATGTGGTGACTAGAGAAATAAAAGTGTGTTAACAGCGGAGGTCACCTAGCTCAGTTGGTAGAGCGCACGCCGCGAAAGCGTGTTGATAGGTCAAAGGATAAAGCCTTTGAAAATGTCAGCATTGACATATCAGGGCCGTTTGTTGAGGCACCACCATCATATCGTTATTTTTTTGTTCTGGTAGATAGTTGCACCAGATTCGTAGAGATATGGCCGGCTCGAGAAGTAACAGCGAAATTTGTAGTGGACAAATTAATGGAGACTTGTGTTAGATATGGGATAGTTCCATGGAAAGTACGCATCTAGTGTATGCAAACTATGTCAAATATGCCTTATTAGCCTATTTTTAACGCTTTGTGCACCATGCGATGTACGCATCGAGTGTATGCAAACTATGTCAAATATGCCTTGTTGGCCTATTTTGAACGCTTTGGGCACCATGGAATGTACGCATCTATTGTATGCAAACTATGTCAAATATGCCTTATTCTTGATTTGTTTTTCAGGCGTTTTAAAAATTGTCCCCCCTGAATTTGAGGCCTCGAGTTGCTTAGCTTGTTGCTTATATTTTGGACCAAATCGAGGACTCACACCGACGTCTCACTCTGTAGAGCACATGCCGCGGAAGTGCGGGTCACGTGTTCTAGCACTGTTGATGACATATTCTATAATCCTGTCTTCTCAATGATAGTTCTGCATCAATGACTTAAGAAGTCATGAGGGAATCTAAGGGGATACCTTGCATTCCTAGAATACGCATTGTCATGCGTGTCAGACGGATCAGAATTAGGAACCATGCAATGCACGTCCCTATGGTGATCTCGTGGGAGTGACAAAACAGTTAAGCAGTGGCCATTCAATATCTCTTTCGATACTTCAACAGCCCTTTCTTTAATAGGTTACATACTGGATGAGTATAACAACCGAAAAGATGGCTATAACGAAAACGTTGTTAAATCAGAACTCGTCATAAAAGGGAGAGAAGAGGGCTTGTACTACACCCAAAGCCCTTTACGCCATCTATCGATTTGACAATTTTAAACTATGCCATTGTTACCATAAAGTGACGTTTTCTATTAGGACTGCATTACTGACTTTATTATTATTAATATGCTGCGCATGCCTCTTTGATTATGACAATGTTTACAGTCCTTGCGTATGCCTGTCACTGTACAGCTGTGTCTGTTGTGTTGCAAGTCTTTTCTTCATTATACTTCAATCTCTTACAATGCTATCTATATTATGATTATGCTGCGCATGCCTCTTTGATAAGAATATTGTTTACTGTCAATTTCTCTTATGTAACTACGCTCAATGGCACTATTGAAATGCTCACATTCCAGCGTGCAGAACGCATTCCAAATATGTTCAAATAGCCTAACTACGCTCAATAGCACTATTGAAATGCTCACATTCCAGCGTGCACAACGCATTCCAAATATGTTCAAATAGTGTAACTACGCTGAATGGCACTATTGAAATGCTCACATTCCAGCGTGCAGAGAAAGTAGACATAAATTGATCTGGATTTTCGATTTGGGCTCCAAACGACGTCATTTGGAAACATGAGTTGTATTTTCGGATTTGTGACAAAAAACGCTTAGATTCTGACGTAGTTCCAGTAAGGAAAGTCTTCAATGGCTCTGGTGGTGCAACCAATAGAGGAAGTTTAACTTTTCCTGAGGCGCAACACATTCCCATTGTTTAAGAAAATGAAAAGCCTACAACACCTAGTGTTCCCGGACGGTCACCCATTCCAGTACTACCTAGGCCCAACCTTGCTAAACTTCGGTGATCGGACGAGAACCGGTTCATTCAAGGTGGAATGGTCGTAGGCGACAGATCAATTGAAAGTTTGCCTTATCTTAGCTGGCCTACTTCCACAAAACTTGACTGCGCATAGCCAAAGTTTAGACCGTGCTGCCCATTTGTTTGCCCTCCACTTGAGCCGTTCACGTGGCCTGAGTACCGGAAATGGCTCAGATTGCAAACGACCTATCTTCAAGATCCGTGCCCCCAAGTCGGTTCCTCCTCAGTTTCTACTTCCTCGGATACCAGGGACTATAGCAACGATTATCAAAGTGGGGACTGGGTTATTATGGAAGAATGAGTTGATTGATTGATTTGTTGTTAAATGATTAATTGATTTGTTGTTAAATGATTGATTGATTTGTTGTTAAATGATTGATTGATTTGTTGCTAAACGATTGATTGATTTGTTGTTAAATGATTGATTGATTTGTTGTTAAATGATTGATTGATTTGTTGTTAAATGATTAATTGATTTGTTGTTAAATGATTGATTGATTTGTTGTCTTTCATCCCTAATAGGTTTCTTTAGTTTTGAGTCCCATGGGAGCGATCAAGCCTTTCAGTGCAAGAAGGGCCTAACCATAGAATTAATATAATACATATTATATTGTGTATTATATTAATTCTATGGGCCTAACTGTAAATTTCATTCCCACAGTGCATTGTTTGTTGATGGTAATCAGCTGAGAAAATGGCGGATAGTTCCCAGCATCATTTTTGTCCAACGCCTTCACAAATTTCTTCATCAAACCAATCTTGATGTGAAGAGGAGGAAGGAGCACATTATTCTTGTCCGCCAGAGGGTTCTCCTTAATGTTGTGTTCTCCAGGAACGAAAGTGCTTCTAGACCCCCAGTCTTTCTGCTTGTAATGTAGGGACACAGCTCGACTATCCCAGAGACAGAGAAAAGCTGAGCGGTAACGCTGAATAATAGAAAAGTAACTTCTTACCGACGGTGACACACGCAAATGTGCTTAGCGGCAAGACGGAATGATAGAGAAGTAAATTGTTACCGACGGTGACACAGGCAAATTCGCTGAGCGGTAACGCTGAATAATAGAAAAGTAACTTCTTACCGACGGTGACACACGCAAATGTGCTTAGCGGCAAGATGTTTTGAAAATGATCGGAGGGGTACTGCTGGACAGACCCAAAATTCTCAACAAGTTTTGTCCAGAATTGTAGGTACTGGCTTGGTACCCTTTCTCATAGCATAGGGGGCACTGTGCCCGCAGCAGTACCTATTGTACCTTATCTCTTTACAAACGTGCTTTTCACAGGGCTCTACTTGAGCCTCAGAGGAAGAAAGTTTTCCGCTCAAAGCCGAAACACAATAAATATTAATTAATGAATTTCCCCGTACCCACTGACTGGAGGAGAATTCGCGAAAGAATTCGCGAAAGATTGATAGCTTGCAATTAATTGGCGCTGACAGGGCTCAAACCCACGACCTCATGGTTACTAAACCAACGCCTTAACCATTGAGCCATCAAGGCTCAAAAGCTAAGGTGAAGATTTCTTTTGAAGCAAAAACTGACGACTGACTACGCCTGAAAATTACTGACGTAATAACGTGGACGCGAGAGGTCTGGGACTAGCCCCCCTAATATGTTTGTGTCGACCCAGATGAGGACAAAGATCTGCCGAAAATGCGTAAAATAAATGATATTGGTGAAAACCAAAGCCTTTGTAACTGTCTTTCTTTCCAACAACGCTTCCATCAGCTGATAAGGAAGTGCTCTTTACTAAGTTGTTGATATTTGTACCTTTCTGGTACCTTACTATGTGTCTGTTTTTTGAATTTGCTTAATTTACACCGTAAAAAGCTGCACTTATAGCAATTATATTTCTTCAAGGCCGATAATACGTTATTTGTCTTATGACCATGTCTATGTAGTGGCCTATCCGAAGAAGTTGAACGTGTAGTCCCCTTGTAAGTTATAATGATTTTATTCCACACAGCTAACACTTGCTCACCTAAAAGATATTCTCAATGACTTTCACTTGGTTGAAGTGATGCCTCACTAGTGAGGATTTACGGGTTTTTTAGTCATAATCATGACATATCCACTTTGCCAGCTTTCTCAGAGCTACTCTTGAAGGTGTAAATCAACTTTTAAAATTAGTGTGGCATGCAAGACCAAATGGATGCAAAAGATGACTGGTCTGGGGGTACATGAGGATCAAATTGGTTTTCTTGTTAACCAAATTGTATGACATGATTTTGTCCAACTTCGCATCTACATAAAACAACAAATCTTCTGTGCGATCAATTGTTAATCCGTTCGGCCATGCCACGATTGAGTCTGCAGAATTACCTGCAATTATTTTGTTATTAGTGTGTCAAGGAGTAATAATCATTGTGTCGGTTGATCGTTGACATTTTGAAATCGTTGATTTTAGGAATCAAGGTTTTATGTGAGTGGTGAGAAGTTGCTTGTGGGATATATATTTGGTTTCATTGTGTGTTTATGTTTAGATAGCGCATAGATATAAAGCTATAGGTAAACAAGGTTGTCGATATTGATGTTCTCGTTGCATGTTCGAGGGTCGGTAAACCTGACAATCTATTTATGTGCAGCGACAATTGGACAGCGAAGAATGTTGTATTTTCGCAAGTTTTACGCAGTTAATTTGTAATGTATCTATCTATCTATCTATGTGATTAAAGGCTCTTTTTCTATGTCATAAGTTTTAGTTTTCGAGGGTAATAGCTACGTATGTTGAAAAAATGAATGTATGGTAGTATCATCTGTAGGTATAAGTAGCATTAATTTGATTAATTTAGTTTGTTAATTTTAAGTAGTAGTAATATGTCCTTGATTGTAGTGTATATCCTTGTTATTGATCCATTACCACACTTTTCTCGCTTAGTAGGTACAGTAGGAAGACAAAGGATGGCGAGGTATGAGTTTTGATCTTTTGGTTTGTTTAGGTAGTCGTCCTTGTATTGACACGTTTATCCATAATCTCCTTTTGTTTTTATTCAACCGTTGCCACACATCGCAGCTCGTATTACAATCCAGCCAAGCGTTGATTTGCTAATTGGATTAGCATGCAGAGTCCTGGATCCAAATGGATCTGATTCCCTTTCTAGGGTGTTTATACGGGATCGATTTGGATCCGTACCAGTTTGGATCCGTTCGTCTCCCTTTAATTTTCGCCCCCAGGGGGGCGAAAATTAAAGGGAGCGAATTGAAGAGTCAGCAGGAGGGGGCGCGAAAATTAAAGGGAGCTAAAATCAATTTTTAAAACTCAGGAGTGGGGCAAAGTTAAAGGCAATCAGGTAGGCAAAGACATAGATACATTAGCATTCTGAAGAAGGTAGTCTACTTCAATACCACATAAGGCATATTTGACATAGTTTGCATACACTAGATGCGTACATTCCATGGTGCACAAAGCGTTCAAAATAGCATGATAACGCATATTTGACATAGTTTCCTTACACTAGATGCGTACATTCCATGATGCACAAAGCGTTCGAAATTGGCTAATAAGGCATATTTGACATAGTTTGCATACACTAGATGCGTACATTCCATGGTCCCCATCGTTATTCATCGACTGGTATCATAGAAACTACTGGTATAAGTTCACCCTTCGTATCTGGTAGTTTTTCTCATCTTGCTGGATTCGTTTTGGTGTCGCAGGTACATTAATATCTGCTGTATTCCCCTAGTGGATTATATCATCTACACTTGTAAACAAACAGTTAGTAGCAGTTTACTCATAGAAGCTTCATTTGCTGGCATCTAGTGTATGCAAACTATGTCAAATATGCCTTATTAGCGTATTTTGAACGCTTTGTGCACCATGGAATGTAGGGATCTAGTGTATGCAAACTATGTCAAATATGCCTTATCAGCGTATTTTAAACACTTTGTGCACCATGGAATGTACGCATCTAGTGTAAGCAAACTATGTCAAATATGCCTTATTAGCGTATTTTGAAATAACTCCTTACCAACTCTAAAGAACATGCAGCTTTGGAAACAGACCACCAACAATCAGTGTTACATATGTCTCAAACCCACAAACTCTCCAACATGTTGTCTCTGGTTGCCATGCTCATCTTCAGCAAGGAAAGTATAATTGGAGACATGACTCTGTATTAAAAACGATCGCTGATTTTCTTCATTCCTGTAATCCTGATCTTCTTTGCTATCCTTAGCCGTGATTGTTCTAAAATACAATTTCTTTATTTACGACCATAAAATGTATAAGCAGAGGAACTGTCAAAGAAACAATATTTGCGCCTCCTTATGCTATTATTTTCTTACGAGATTTAGAAGAACAGGCGATACGGGGTTTTTAGGCAAAGCCAGTCGTGTGGCTTAGATATATAGATGATATATTTCATCACAATATACTACTCTTTTCTCGGCAATTTGGTTTCAGATACAAAATGTCAATAGAATTAGCAGGAACATACCTGTTAGAAGATATCTGTAAAAACACTGGAAATGGGAAATGGATTGGGATAGTATTTGTAGATATCAGAAAGATTTCCGACACCATGTATAACTCTGAATTGCTGAGTAAGTCCAATCCTATGATACCAGCTCTGGGAACAAAAATCTCAAAGCAAGTTCAGCTATTAACTATGTATCGCAAATCGCTATCTCTTTCTTTTGTACTATCATTATCTAGATTACTGCTTCTTTTGTACAATCATTACCTAGATTCCTGCTTCTTTTGTACCATCATTATCTAGATTACTGCTTCTTTTGTACCATCATTATCTAGATTACTGCTTCTTTTGTCATGTGAACAGGACTTGGCAAGCATGTTGGAACTGGTTTTGGTGATTGTCAAAATTGGACCAAGTTTTGCAAAATTGACCAAGGCGCGCGCCTTGGACAAAATCTCATTTTAGCATCACTATCTTGAAAGACCTATAATTTGCTTAAAATGCTCTCAAATCACTGGCAGTAAGCTGGAAACATGTGAACAGGACTTGGCAAGCCGACGTGTGTTTACTTTCGTGAGTAACTTACTAGTATTATTCAGTATATACGCGGGCTACACTTATACATTATAACTTGGTAATAAAGCCGTCTGATTAAATCTTATTAAACTAAACTCCCGTCTAAGTACTTGTCGTCAAGCCCCGCAAGGGTGAACAATACTATCAAGTTTGGTGGATAAACATGGAATCGGTCGCGTTCGCCTGAAAATAATTTTTACTCCCATTTGTTACTTCTCGTTTGGTCTTTTTAAATTTAGAACGCTTAAATATAATTATTGTAAATATGGGCCCATTCTGTTCCTTTGAAATTATGTTTTGGTCACATGACACTTTTTACAAATTTGTGTCATTTTCCTAAAAATACCTTTTTCAGTGAATTAGTACCTCAACTTTGAACCTTCATTTTGTAGTAAGTAAACCTTGTTTAAGTGTAAGCTTCCCTAGGTATAGTTTGGACATCATGTGTAAAGATAATGTGTGGAAAAAACAAGTTTTCGTCATCAAAGAACCATTAAATTTAAGAAAATATTATTGTTTTTTTTTATGAAAACTTTCGTCATTTTCAGTCAGTTAATGTCATAAATAGATTCCTTGACCTCTAAAACCGAGAGCATGGACCATTTCCCCAAAATTTTAAATTCCATCAAACCGGACAGGAAATAGACCTAAGGGGTGGGGTGGGGTTATCTTACATTTGAATTGATCTTGACACTCCTTGAGTCAAAAGTTGACTGCATCCTCGAAATCATATGACTTAACTTGAACAAGTTGCTGAGGTGGTTTGGAATTGTTTAATTGTTTTGAACGTACGTCAGGGAGAGTATGGCTTACTATTACGGTAATGATGTTCTTTTAAAAGAAGGGGCAATTGAGTGCTCACTCTCTGCCTGGCAGAAAGATATGTTAAATGCATGTATTTTTCTTTGCATGCTATATTGTTGTAACTGTTTATCGTACGTTTCTCATATGCTATTTCATTGACGTCAAAGGTCAAAGTAGAGTCGGTTTCAACGGTACTTCTTTCAAAATGAAGGACAGGTAAATCCTAAGCTCGGCATGTTAGTACAGGTACTTCTTTCATTGTGAAGGACAGGTAAATCCTAAGCTCGGCATGTGATAACAGGTACTTCTTTCAAAATGAAGGTCAGGTAAATCCTAAGCTCGGCATGTGAGTACAGGTACTTCTTTCATTTTGAAGGGGTCCGGTAAATCCTAAAAGAGGATATTATGGTCAATTGTATCAAATGTCTTTTGCAAGTCAACAAGTATCATTCCTGTATGCATGCCATTTTCAAAACTTTGAAATATTGTATCATGTAGATATGACAGGCATGTATCTGCTGAATGGTGGGAACGGAAACCCGACTGGTATTGGTACAGAATTTTGTTTTTCTTCAGATGAGTGTCCAATTGATTATAGCTATTACCCCCGAAAACTAAAACTTTTGAAATAGGAAAAGAGCCTTTAATCACATTTTTTACCATGTGCAATCATGAAATAGTTTAATATCTTCATTTTTTCCACAGACGAAGCTATTACCCGTGAAAACTAAACTTTTGAAATAGAAAAAGAGCCTTTAATCACATTCTTTACCATGTGCAATCATAAAATAGTCTAATAGACAAACACAATGCAGTTATTATAAAATGATGTTTCGATTTTAACATTGTCCGCTTTGACATTTTAGTATTCATGTAGGTCACTAATTTTTAGATAAATCAGATTTCTACTGAGGTACTCTTTGTATTAATTTACAAGGCATTAAGTAATATAATTATTAAATACATGGAAACAATCCTGCCTCTGAATATAAAAGTAAAGTATTTTGTATTAAGAGCGGCACATTAGGAGCGACGTTTGATTCAGAGTCGCTCCAAAGCCGCTCCATCGTCGAACCTAACTGTATTAGGTTCGGCGCATGAGATGAGCGACGTTTGACTTGGGCCTTACATGTTTTTCGTAAGTCAACAGGTTTGGAAGGCAACGCATTACATAGAGCTCATGTAGACGTATACTGATAAAACCAGTTAAATTTGTTACCAATGTCATCCAGAAAGGAGAAATGGAAATGTTTAATTTAGGAAAGATACTTGAGAAACAAAATATGATCCAGCGGTGATTACTTTAAGATAATATGGCGTCTGAAGAAGAAGGCGTCTGAAGAAGAAGTTATCATGGGGGCTCATACTAATTCCGTTGGTAGACCCTTCACCATCATGTAGTATCTTCTAGCTGTCTCGTTGATAATCTAATTTTAATATGTCATGTCTGTATCGCAATACGTCTTCTACTGTAAGTGCTGGCAATGTTTGAAGCTGTGCTTAAATATTTGTTATGATTAAGTATAATATTTTCGTTTTAATTATTTTTCACAAAATAACTAGCATATACTAAAGGTGTACCCGGTAGATAAAGAAGCAAGTGAACAACCTGGTCGACAACTTGCATATGCCTCACAAATCTACTACAGGACAGGTTGCTTATAACTGCTGGACGGCAACCTTTACAACGCGAACTAGTACACCCTGTGAGAGAGTAGTAAACCTACTTAAATTTAGTATTAGGGACCTTTAGCATGACATGACGAATCAGTTGACGAAGACGAATCTGCACAGGGAACCGCGAGAATTTATATTGTAGTGTAGTGTAGTGTGGTGTGGTGTGGTGTGGTGTGGTGTGGTGTGGTGTGGTGTGGTGTGGTGTGGTGTGGTGCAGTGCAGTGCAGTGCAGTGGAGGGGAGGGGAGCGTAGCGTAGTGTAGTGTAGCTTCTCGGCCTTTTGGCAAGGAATGGATGTAGTATCTGTTCTCATTGATGACAGATGCTTTCCATAATCCGCGGGTTCTTTTCTATTTCGGATTCTAGGTAGACAACGATCCACAATACCCACACTATAAGAAGCTTCAGGTAAGAAACCCAATATGACTTCATAAAATCTTCCATCACGTTTATTGGTTAAAAGAGTTATGCTTCATTAAATTCTTTCTTCCAAATATACGTCTACCAGATATGTGATAGGTTCTTTTCTATTTCGGATTCTAGGGTCAAGATAGAATGTATGATGTTGGACATTATGAAAAGGTTGGTTTGTGATAGTGAGTTATTATATGGCATCCACAGGTTAATTGACAGCACCCCCGGTGGAACTCGAACCCACCACCTTTGGATAAGAAGTCCAACGCGCTATCCATTGCGCTACGGGGGCTTATCTGTTAGTGG
This sequence comes from Alatinidae sp. Z8VKAUB7J3, assembly GCA_010016025.2. Lineage (NCBI taxonomy): Eukaryota > Metazoa > Cnidaria > Cubozoa > Carybdeida > Alatinidae > Alatinidae sp. Z8VKAUB7J3. The sequence continues at coordinate 261,497,142 of JAAAKM020721499.1, forward strand.
CACAATGGTCGGAAAGAGCAATGTTTAATGGAATGTACGCATCTAGTGTATGCAAACTATGTCAAATATGCATTATTAGCCTATTTTGAACGCTTTGTGCACCAAGGAATGTACGCATCGAGTGTATGCAAACTATGTGAAATATGCCTTATAAGCCTATTTTGAATGTTTTGTGCACCATGGAATGTACGCATCTAGTGTATGCAAACTATGTCAAATATGCCTTATTATTATATATAATTGCAATGTGTCTGCTGAGAATATGGATATGTCTGGCACTGATGAAGGCTCAAAGCCGAAACACAATTTATATGAATTAATTTATTTCCCCGTACCCACTGACTGGAGGAGAATTTGCGAAAGATTGACACTAAAATCTTCACCTTAGCTTTTTGAGCCTCGATGGCTCAATGGTTAAGGCATTGGTTTAGTATTCAATATGTTTCATATGCGCATTCTTTGCTGGACGTTGCTGTTTTTAACAAGATTACGATTTCGGCCTGGTCAATCAATTACTGACTTTACTTTACGTGTTTGAAAAGAACACTAGTGAAATAGAAAATATGTCACCACCAGGGATCGAACCCGTGACCCACCCTTTCGCGGCGTGCGCTCTACCAACTGAGCTAGGTGACCTTTTATAATCAATATCAGGCATGGAGAGGGGACAGTACCGGATTTCGGCAAGAGAAGGCCCTGTGCCATAAAGTGATCTGGGACCCCTTTTTTAGTCCTTGTAAAAATAAGTCCAATTTTTTTTTTCTTCACTGAGCTGTGCGGGGCCTCCAAATTTCCCTGTTACGTGCAGGGCCCTGTGCCTTGGCACAGTCGGCACCCCCTGTAAGTACACGTATGACGTGCAACTATGACGGCGTAAGCCAAATTTTATCATAGCAAGCCCAACATTGGTGAAGCTAACATGGGGTTCTTCGAGATGTAAATAATTGTACCTGAATGGTGGCAGACGCACCAATACTGGGTTCTTTCGAGCCTCATATACGGAGGACCTACAGACGGTCCTTGGTCCACACTACGGTCCCTGTGAAAAACTGGTACTGATTGCTTCATCGAGAAGAGAGGATTTGAAAATTAGTTAACTAACATTTCGAATCCTCTTTTCTCTATGGTGCTTTCTAAGTTCAATGGGCTTTGGACAGATAGACGGGCAGCAGGGCAGTCCTTCCTTAGTCAAGTCACATGGTGCAGAGACGCTGGTCTCCAACTGGGTTGAGCTGGATGTCGATGTCGTGCACAACGCATTCTCATTATATTCAAGTAGTGTATGTATGCAGAATGGCACTATTGAAATACTCACATTCCATGGTGCACAAGGCATTCTCATTATATTCAAATAGTGTCTGTATGCAGGATGGCACTTTTGAAATACTCACATTCCATCGTGCACAACGCATTCTCATTATATTGAAATTGTGTATGTATGCAGAATGTGAATGATATAAGTGATTAATTCTGTGGCAAATTTTTGTTGTTAAACCACGTATCAGTGCTCTTTGCACAGTAGTGTTGTTACCAGGAACATGAGAAGTCTGGGGATACCTTTTGTTATTGAACACGTTACAACAAAGGCGTCGCTTCCACTTTTGTATCTGTGCATGTCTTTAGATAGATGTCCTATGAATAGCATTCCATGCGACTGGCACGAAGCAGTTTGGTGGAAAAGCTGGTAGAGGGTCAAAAAGAATTAGCTGCTGGGCTGAAACAACAACAAGAGACACTCAATCGACACATCGAGCAGCAGAATAAGATCCTGGAATCACAGCAACGAATGCTGGAAAAACTGCTGGAAGAACCAAAGCCGAAAATGCAGTGTTTCCAGTGTAAAGGTTTTGGTCACTCACTTTACCCGTTGACGGCTCTGATGATGACAAAATACATTGTGTTAAGGAAAATCAACCGTGCGAAAAAGGTGTGCCAAACGGTTTTTCGTTTTGGCTGCAATTCAGTGATGAAACGGTATTCGTGTAAACTATAAATGTAATGATGAAAAGTATAAATGTACTTTTGTAGTTTTTCTTGAAACTCTATATGCTCTTTTTTATGTTCAAATAGTGTAACTACGCTTAATGGCACTAGTGAAATGCTCACATTCCAGCGTGCAGAACGCATTCCCAATTTCCTCAAATAGTGTAACTACGCTCAATAGCACTATTGAAATGCTCACTTTCCAGCGTGCAGAACGCATACCAAATATCTTCAAATAGTGTAACTACGCTCAATGGCACTATTGAAATGCTCACATCTCCAAACTTAGAAACCAAGAACATTGCCCCCGGTGTTATATAAACGTATTTCTTTAGAACCAGTTTACAGATATTTTCCATCAGAAGTTGTCTGCGATCATGGAGAAATGCTTAGAGCCTTTTAAATTTTTACACAAGATGTAGACATCTAACCCAATTGTTGGTTAGTTGTGTAGTCGCTCCAGGCATTAAGTACCTTTTGACTGTTAAATTGCAAGATATTGTGGTAATGCTCCACTCTTTGAGAATTATATATAATTGCAATGTGTCTGCTGAGAAAATATATATTTTTATATATATATATATATATATATATATATTTATGAAGAAATATAGAAAGATGCTTATGGCCTTATAGAAAGTAATATGTATTACTATTTTTCTAGATAGCCCAGTCACAGCTCATCGGGGCAAACGAGAAACAAGGTGATATAAAAGATATATTCCCTGCCTTGTCTTGGGAGGATGCATGCCATCACAGAGTAAAATGAAGTAGTCATAACCAATGCAATTGTAACAGTTTTGTAGGAAGGTCAGTGCTGTTACACTTGATATAGGGCTGGTCACGTCAGAAGAACAGAGAAACTTGATGACGTAAAAGATGTATTAAATTCTTTTATGGATATGTTACGATCGGATGGAACAGCCTTATCAATTAAAAGGCAGGCTTGGTCTTTCCTATTTTTAATAACAATATCAGGCCTATTTGCTTTTATGGCTCTGTCGGTATGGACGCTAAAATCCCATAATATTGTAGCCTCTCCTGCTTCTGTCACTGCATCTGGATGGTGTTCGTACCAATTTCCTGTCATGGCACGGATTGAAAGTTTATTCTCCAAGCGGGATAGTTTTTTAGTGACTTTATCCTTTTTTCCCATCTTGATTCAGGTAAAACACATAAGCAACTTACAACTTTAGTCATATTTGAAACAGACACCTTTAGTCATAGTTGAAACAGACAACTTCAGTCATAGTTGAAACAGACAACTTCAGTCATAGTTGAAACAGACAACTAAAGTGTGTGTTTCTATATTTTGTCCTGTGATGCTGTCATTGATTTTGCACAGCAAATAACTCCACAGCTTTGTGGGGTATACATTTAGCTTATTATGGTGGCTTTTAATAATGGGCGGCTTTTGGTTCATAGCAATCCCCCAGTATGGCCCTTTATAAGCAGTGGGGCCTAACTCGTTCATGGCATCAGTATTTCGTTATCACCAAAACCCCTTCATCAGCAGAACCGTATGTGGCAAAGTCTGAGCAGAATAGTGTTAAGAAAGATCTAATTTTAGCAACTTCATAGGAAGATATCACATTCTCATTCTACTTCTAGTTCTTGATTTAATAGTCAGGGAGAATTAGCCTGATTTTGGGGTCAACTGGGAATTAATTCTGATGTTAGCATGTTTAGTACCGTTAGTGGAGTACTGCCATCAGTGTCTTTAGCTATATCAGTTGCTGCCTCATTAACAATTGCAACTGCGTCAATAGTATCCTTTCGATATAAGACGCCAAGATGTTTATCAAGATATAAAAGTAAAATAGTTTCATCTCTCATGAATATGTATCTTAGTGAAGATACGAAATATTGAGATAAAAATGATTGCAAAACTTCTTGTAATTTGCACATTGAGTGTTTTGAGGGATGCGAAAGAGCACGAGGAGATATAGAAGTGTCTTGATCACTACGAGGAAGTAGTAATTAACCAGGGAAATGAAGATATAATTTCACCCACCACCTCGTAGTGGTCAAGACACTTCTATATCTCCTCGTGCTCTTTCGCATCCCTCAAAACACTCAATGTGCAGGCCTGTATCTCTTGAGCAATATAGAGTTCAATCGCGGTATCAATATTTTTAGGGTTAAAATTAGACTTAGGTCTTAATACAGTATTCGTAGTATTGGGTAATTGCTGACGATCCCTAAAAAACCACAAAAGTTAAGTTACCCTTACAAAATTACGAACAATTAACCGATTCCCATGTCGGCACTTAGCCACTAGTTCTGACCTTCTATTCAATAATATGTCAAAAAGACAGGAGGCAGAGCCAGAGGTGGCAGAATTGAAAATGCTGAGATTTTCTATAGGAGTGACGAGGATGGACAGGATTAAAAACGATTATATCAGAGAAACAGCCCGGGTTAGAAAGTTGAGTGATAAGGTGAGAGAGGCGAGACTGAGATGGTTTGGCCATGTGCATAGGAGGGATGAGGGATATATTGGAAGGAGGTAACAGAGAAAAGCAGCAAAAAGGCTACCATCCCATTAACAAGAAAGAAGTAAAGTTAGTGCTATATGGCCGAAGCTATCAGCGTAGCCTGTTAAATATGACAATTGGGGAACAAGTAATGAAAATCTGGCTTGCGTGCAATACACTAAATGAATTTGTCGTGTACGCAGATTTTACTTCTCATTATGAAAAGGATAGTCTCGGAGAAATGTGGCAAGGGCCGATTGTTTTTGCAGGATGGGGATCCTTGCCAGAACTCTAAAGTGGCCAGGGAAAGACTGTGCCTCAGTTTCGATTTCAGGCACTGCAATCGCCTTAATTTGAGACCTATTACGACTTCAGAAATATGATTTTTCACTGGTGCATATACCTGGAAAGTTTATGTTCACAGCAGACACTCTCTCTATATATAGGATCCTTTCCTTAGAGATGATATCCCGGCCCTGTCTAAACGCTAAACGCTGACCGTTGTTGACACTCATAAATCCATTTTTGGAAAATAGGGTTGAGTGCCCACTGCAAAGAAACCAGCAAAGTATAGGGAATATTACCCTGAAACTGTTTTGTTGGCAAATAGTAAATATGATTTTTTCAATGTTAAAATCTCATCCCCAGAGACCAAAATCCATCATGGAAAAACCCCAATGAAAAATTCAGTGATGGTCACTAGGTGAAAATCCTCCACAACATACACATTTTTGCACGGCAAGGGAAGCTTTCATTTGTATGCATACTGAATGCTGTTTGCTGCAATACAATAACTATCTTTAGGGGTACTAAGTTAGGAATAACTGCCAAGATTGTTTGTATGATTTAATGACATACGCAAGGGTTTGGTGGTGCTGTGGAAGAGGCAGCGAGTGGTGGAAAAGTTGAATTAGACCCTTTTACTTCAGGTTAACAAAAAATATTTTCTCTATATGGAAAGAAAACAATGCGGAGGGTCAAAATTGGCTGGAAAAAGCGTACGTAGTTTTTGAATGATCCCGATGTCCAAGAAGGATTAAAAAATATAGTTAGCTTACTTTCTCGGATAGCAAGAGCCCCCAGACAGAAGTGTTGCAGAAGTGAAGGACGTTCAAAATAACGTTGAATTTATGAAGTGACCTTATAAAACATATTGGTCATAGTTTACCGTGGGTAGCTTACTTTCTCGGATAGCAAGAGCCCCCAGACAGAAGTGTTGCAGAAGTGAAGGACGTTCAAAATAACGTTGCAATAAGGCATATTTGACATAGTTTGCATACAATAGATGCGTACATTCCATGGTGCCCAAAGCGTTCAAAATAGGCCAATAAGGCATATTTGACAAAGTTTGCATACACTAGATGCGTACATTCTATCGTGCACAAAGCGTTCAAAATAGGCTGATTACGCATATTTGACATAGTTTGCATACACTAGATGCGTACATTCCATGGATCGCATCAATCGGCTCACAGTCGAGATAAAGGGCAGAATCAAATTTGTTTTTCTTTCTCCTTTGTTTTATATTAGTAAACAAGTAATGTAAACAGAACTTACAAAACAGTTGCGATGTAAAACACGAAAAATAATTTTACATTGTACTTTTGATTATTTTCAGCTTTCTTTATGTATGTTGCCATGCAAAGGAATTATTTTGTGTTTCAAAACATTCAACCATTCAGCATCGCTATTATGTTCTTTTTCGATACTCCAGATGCTACTCCAAAACTTTCTTTCTTACTCCAAAATTATTATTATTATTATTATTATTATTATTATTATCATTATTATTATTATTATTATGCCATGAGCGAGGTCGGTCACGTCCTCTACTGGCTAATATTGTTTGACTGTTTAATATATTTATATGCAGCGACAATTGGACAGCGAAGAATGTTGTATATTCTCAAGTTTTACGCAGTTAATTTGTATTGTATCTATCTATCTATCTATCTATATAAAAACGAGTTGTGTGTATTTATGTTGGTTTGTTTGTAAAAAGAGCGTTTGCATATGACGTCATTATAAGTACATAAGGCTTTGTATATGCACAGACAATGGGATAAACATGAAAGATAACATTGGCTTTTTACGTAAGCCGCTGATACGTACATAATACGCATGCGTCAATGAAGGTAATAATGACTGTTCATAAATTATGCCTAAAATGGGCTTTGATTGTTCTCTTAACAACTATCGCATTGAAATCTCCAATGCAAACCAACAGGTCATGCTTAGCCACCCTATTCACCACATCCTGTAGCTTGATTTTGTTCGAAATGCGGAAGTCAGAAGGAGATCAGGTCAGCCTCTGGTGTCATCAATTATATGCAGACGACGCTTGAGCTGGTTGGGTCACGTTTCAAGATTACCTCGGTCGAGACCTGCTTATCAGGTTCTAGATTGGATTCCACAAGGACGCAGGAAAAGTGGAAGACCAAAGATGAACTGGTATCAGAATATTGGGCACTAAGAATGCTTGCTAGGAATAAGATGCAGTGGATACAAATGAAGAAAGACTGATTGCAGCTGTAGGATGTTTTTACAACTACAGCAGCAGAACACAGTATATCATCATCATCATTTAATACTCTCTTTTGCCATATATTATTCTAAAACGTTACATAAATTTCCACTTTCAGTAACTTATCATGTACCTTCCTGGTCTTGATTGGCTCCCATTAAAGTTTGTCATATGCATAATCAACATCTTCACCACAGTTGACACTCAACTCATAAATTGACAATTCGCGTTTTAATACTTTTTCAGAGGTTTACGACAATGCTGCTAAAATTCACCGAAGTTTCTGTAGTTTGTCGTGTAGGACGAATGCTGTGGGGATGTCATTGCATTATTGTAGTTAGTAGATACTCCTAGAAACAAGAAAGGAGAATGGAAAGTGAGTAGTGCATTTTGTAGATGAACTAAAACATCAGGTACCTGGTTAGAACCTGCCAACAAGGTAACCTGTATATCCCTCTGATATATCTTTAATTGATTAAAATATTCATATATTGTTATCTTGAGGAACAGCGGTTCTAGACAATGATGGTGGCGAAAATAATAAAAATACTAAGATCTGATCTTATTATGCAACTTGAATATTTCTAGGGATTCAAAAAAAAGGTGGGCAATTATTTCAAACCTAACCCTGTCAGATTAAGTATTATACGTTAATTTGTACAAAGAAATGTAAGTTTCTTTTAAATAAGACTACATAATTATGAACACTAATTTTAATTTTAGCAAAGAATTATAAAATACGTTGTGCAATAAGGTGCTCGCGGTTTGTGACTCACAAAACTTTGTGTGGTCTGCATAAAACCAACTACTCTCGTTGGTCGAAGAGAGGAAACGAATTCAATTTTTAAAAATTCGGATGGCGTCCTCTTTTGTCGGATAAGAGGGCATAGCTGCGGATCGGACCATTGTAACAGATGTAAAGAGAAATTTCGTTTTAACTCCCTTCCGACGCGTCGTACATTTATTCTTGATGTTACCATTCCTACATCTACTACTGCTGTTACTTGTCCTGTTACCCGCTACTGTTACTACTTCTTCTAATATCACTCAAGTGCTGCTGCTGCTGGTACTACTACTACTACTACTACTACTACTACTACTATTATTACTACTACTACTACTTTTACCACTTCTACTATTTCTGCTACTACTTCTACTGCTACAACTGCTCGAACTATTCTTAAGAAAACGTTTCCTAGATTAAAGACATAAAGCTCACAGTGTAAGAATGTCATCACGACTACATAGTGTAGTGGTTATCACGTGAGTCTTACACACTCAAGGTCCCCGGTTCGCTCCCGGGCGGAATCATGTTCTTTTTAGACCTTCGTTAGGACGAAGTCTCTTTTTATTCAAAGGGGTATGTCCATTTTCTGTAGTTCTAATAATCTACATGACACATTTAATAAGTTTATTATGAGTTTTAGATCCATGGGAAATAACCGACCTCTTATGTGTTTATTTGTCTGTCTTTTGTTGTTAAAAGGAGATTATTGCTTATCAAGTACGCCTTGCAAGCAGCATATGGGTAGCTGCCTATCAAGAAACCTACTTGGCGTTCATAAATACCATGTCAAGCATTAACAGTGTCACCTTATAGTCTGCCGATGTTATGGCCTTTTCCGCTAGGATTTTGAATGCAAATAGTTGTTCTGTCGTACTTCTCCCTGACTGATAGGCTGACTGGGTTAAAGAGATTCTGGTTTTGAGCCTTTCTAGATTTCTTAAGAGCAAGCAGATGGCAAGAATTTTTCTAATCACTGACAGCAGGACCCTAAATAAACAGAAAAACCACCAAACAGGCTAACTAATAAATAAAGGGCACCTGGGGCGTCCAAGGGCGACGCCCCTCAATTTAGGCCACCGGGCTGAGGAGCAAGCAATGAGACAGGCTCAGACGCTCAGAAGGACCACCTCTCACTGACCATGAAAAGAACCTGGCATGTGTCATCAATGAAGACTGAGACAATACATGTATTCCTCTTCTTTCACAATTCCACGGTCGATCTTCTAGTATTAATCCACCAATATAGTTGAATTGATTAACCTTTGCAAGATAAATCATCTTTACTCCACTCCTAGAAAACAACAATCGCTACAACTGCCACTCGTGTTATTGAAAAAGGCGTAAATTGTTAACAAATTCTTTTTGTCGACAGAGTACCGGCTTCTTTGTTTTTGACGATCACTACTATCCAAAACAAATGCTTTCATAAGAATATTTACCACTGCTCGTGTGAGAGGGTCACTTAATTGTAACCCCTATAGGGACATGGCCATGCCATCTAACCCTTCTTCCCCCTATACTATTGACTAGCGGCATATTGCCTAATCGGTTGTGATACTAGTTACACTATTTGGTAATTGGGAAACCGTATCGTGAAAAATCACCAAACAGGCTAACTAATAAAGAAAGGGCAGCTGAGGTGTCCAAAGGCAACACAGTCCCTCAATCAAAGACCCCTGATGAGCTGTGGGCCCGATATTGAATCTACCCTAAATAAACTGAAAAATCACCAAACAGGCTAACTAATAAAGAAAGGGCAGCTGAGGTGTCCAAAGGCAACACAGTCCCTCAATCAAATTTCCATTACAATATCATCAACTTTCATCTGCCACGATCCGCTTAGCAACGCTCCCTAATGTAATGAGCGCCCTTCTATTCTAGCACGGCAGCTCTGGGGGAACTCGCAGGCAGCGCTTCAAGTACTTCCACAAGCAACAATTCTTTTCTTAACTTTCACATAAATCTATTTCTAAGATCTATGACAGCGATCATAGATCTCATCCATGCAAACGATAGTAAGGCATACCCACGACTTGTTTTTCTTTCAATTCGATGAAATTTCGGTATTGACGACAACCTTTAATCGATTTTCTTCCAAGGTGATCCCGACTACTTTCGGATTCTACTGAAGATTCTTTTTCACGCTGTTCTTCGTTATAATACGGGTCCACTGACCATTCCAATTTCTTTCAGGGCTGTACGATTTGTAGTCATCGGCACCATCGTTGTTAGTATCCTCCTCGTCATCATTGTCACCAATGGCCACGTCATTATTGTCATCATCATCAACTTCATTTTCATTATTATCATTCCCATCATCAATCTTTGCAATCGTCAGAGCCCGGGACGCTGATAAATTTTGGAAGACAGTACCACCCAAAACTCATTCACCTCTTCTATTTAGTTGATTGCACATGGTAAAGAATGTGATTAAAGGCTCTTTATCTATGGCAAAAGTTTTATTTTTGGAGGGTAATAGCTACTTATGTTGAAAAAATGAAGATATTAGACTATTTTATGATTGCACATGGTAAGAAAGTGCTTAAAGGCTCTTTTTCTATTTCAAAAGTTTTAGTTTTCGAGGGTAATAGCTACGTATGTTGAAAAAATGCTTTTACATTCAATTTTGCACATCTAAAACACCTCACATGTCTATAGTTCGTTTAAGCCCGCATCGGGTGACACCATAGTAATTTTAAAATTACTATGGTGACACCGAAGAAGAATAACCTGCGAAAATAAGAACTTTATTTCTAGCGTCCGGATCATATACCATTCAGAATTTTTTAGCGTTGCTATCACAATTATCTTGACATTCCATGGTGCACAAAGCGTTCAAAAAACGCTAATAAGTCATATTTGACATAGTTTGCATACACTAAATGCGTAGATTCCATGGTGCACAAAGCGTTCAAAAAACGCTAATAAGGCATATTTTACATAGTTTGCATACACTAGATACGTACATTCCATGGTGCACAAAGCGTTAAAAATAGGCTAATAAGGCATATTTGATGGTGGCCTGGGTGTCCTTGAGGGTGCTGATTTCAAAATATTTACTGAAGTAATCAACCAGTAGCAAGTAGTCAATGTTGTTTAGAGTAAATAAATCAATACCAACTTTAATCCAAGGGCTTGTAGGCATTTTTCAATTCCTAGATGACCTTGGTGTAGCTTGTCTTTCATTTCTTGGCGCATGGAGGAGGGAACAATAATGCCTCGTCCTACATCTCAAGGAAATATATATATCCCTATTACATAATCATATTCTCTTTAAATCTGAGGTAAGGGGGGGAGAGCTGGCAATGGACGTCTTGGGGGTGATATGACCCCCCTTAAAGAATCTGTAACGGGCTGCGGCCGTTTAGAGTATTTGCCACGTTAGATTGCTAGGGTCTCGACTGAGAGATGAGAATTTGTTTCCCCTTTCCCGGGAGTGACACCGTCAAAAAGTGCAACACTCAGCCCTACAAATTTGAAATGTCAGTAATTGGAATGTGGAATACGAATTTGCACACTCTATATTTTTGAATCTAGCTTCCTCTTCGATTACTTTACCACCAGAATATATAATATTTTATTCGATGATGGATTATGCATTCCAAGGTTTTGCACAAGCAGACAACCGACTCCCTTTATAATTTACTCCTCTTATAATAAGAAGCTCTGCTCTCAGCTACCTTAACAGGTATTTTTCCTCTTTCTTAGATACACATGCAAGTGAATGATGCCTTGCAACAACCTGGGTGTACCGACTCCCTTTATAATTTACTCCTCTTATAATAAGAAGCTCTGCTCTCAGCTACCTTAACAGGTATTTTTCCTCTGCGCTTGCAAAAGCAAAGGAATGTTGGTGACATTAATCATAAGTGCTATTGTTTGGAGCGTTAATTATATCAAAAAGGATAATGGGTATTCATTACCAAATTACGGATAATGGGTTATACAACTTGAAGGCCTTGTGAAACCGTTATGTTAGCATTACTAGAAAGATATAAGATATCACAGATTAATATCGTTGTCGATATGCCCAAGCCCCCCGCGCGCGTAAGTCGTTACACGCCATATTAGTTACCTGCCATTGTAGTTGTGTCCCTGTGTCCCACCGGTGAATTGAGATAGATATAAATATATATATTTTTTGAACTACATAAAACTTGCGAATATACAACGTTCTTCGCTGTCCAATTTAACTACGTAAAACTTAAGAATATACAACATTCTTCCATGTCCTTGCACGCGCCGTGGCCCCTTGGCCTCCAGGCCCTTACGTCTATGATTCAAATTCCAAGCTAGTAGGTATAGGCATAGATAATACAGAGAAAGGAAATGTTATCTCGTAAAGAGGGCTAGGCAGAGGGCAGGTGAGGCGTCGCACCCTAGATTCACACCCAGGTTGTGCTACTGTAACAATAGAGACTGATATTATGTTCATGCTGGCAAAGCCCTCAGAAGGTCCCTTCACTCTTTCCTCATGTCAAATTTCCGGATCTCCTCAACTTCGTCAAATGATATGCCCCTCCTCCTAGGTGCCGCTTCCACTCCCTCAATCGATGTCCTTCTAGGACGACCCAGTGGCCTCTTTCCCGCTGGTCGCCATTCAAGATACTTTCTTGGCTTCTTCCCCTCGTTCATCCTCCGTGATACAGTAAGTATTTTTTGAACAATGCAACTATTCGAAACTGTATGCTACTTTTGCATCTATGTTCTCAGTTAATTTGTTCTGGTGACGTCACGTTTTGCGGGGAGCTCAGTAAGCTCTTTTGAGGATGCTTTTGATAAACTTAATTTTTTACCGCTGAATATAAACCTTACGTTATTTATAAGAAAACAGTCTTAAACATTCTTATCAAACTCACCCTGGGAATATTCTTACAATTTAGGCAATTTTCACCCTGATATTCTTATAGAAGCTATTCCTATAAAAAAAAGCGTGTATCTGAATTTGTCATATGGATGAAGGTAGACAGTCTGACAGGAACTGCGAACTGCTTGAAGAGAATTTCTTGGTGCAGACTTGAAAGTACACAATCGGTGTATCATTTGGTCTGCCACTTTCCTTCAGGTCGCATAATTTTATATCGTGTCCTCGTAAACCGCTTACCAATCAAAACGGTGCATGTTTGCTTGTCTCATTGGCAAATAGATTTTCATACCTTTTACATCAGGTACCTCTGTAATCACCATGGCGTCTTAAAATCTCCGTGATTTCTTGTCTGTCATTGTGAAGCCCTAGTTAGCTAGTACGATGACGCATATTTGACATAATTTGGATACACTAGATGCGTACATTCCATAGTGCACAAAGTGTTCAAAATAGGCTAAATACGCATATTTGACATAGTTTGGATACACTAGATGCGTACATTCCATTGTGTACAAAGCGTTCAAAATAGGCTAATGACGCATATTTGACATAGTTTGGATACACTAAATGCGTACATTCCATAGAGGCTAATAAGGCATATTTGACATAGTTTGCATACACTAGATGCGTGCATTCCATGGTGCGCAAAGCGTTCAAAATATGCTAATAAGCCATATTTGACATAGTTTGCATACACTAGATGCGTATAGTCCATGGTGCACAAAGCGTTCAAAATAGGCTAATAAGGCATATTTGACATAGTTTGCATACACTAGATGCGCACATTGTTAGTTTCCTGTAGACGCTAATGGTCAAGCAGCCATCGGAACCTCGGTATACGATGATGTCCAAGAAAGCATTCTTATTATTTTTTTTCTTTTTCTTCTTCTTCTTCTTCTTCTTCTTCTTCTTTTTCTTTTTCTTTTTCTTCTCATTTGCCATGGTGAATCTGATGGAACAGTACTGCAGTCCGAGGATGACCAAGGTTTTTCATACGCACAATAACCGAGAACATTCTGACCAAAACGCTACCTGTTCCTCAAGGAACGTCGGCGTTCCTTGAGTCTCTGGTTCAGGAACTTTGGTGATCACAGAGTATAAAATCGCATACCCTTGCGAACCAGGACGCATGGATTACAAGGCATCACCATTTCGGAAAAGGAGAATTCCACGTGAGGATTGGTTTTACATCAGCACGCGTTCTCACATGTCAATAAAATCTGAATCTTCAATGACATCTGAAAATTGTCTATTCTCAGACAGTGATGCTGAAGCGAAGATGACTACAACATTGCCACTTCTCTCGTTTACTGCAGCATAACTCTGGGCGGATTTGCAGGAGCACGACCCTGTTGCAGTTGTACAAACTTAAACCTACTAAGATCTTCTTCTTCGACCTCGCTGGATCTTCATTACGTTAACTTTAAGAAGAGTCATAGCATCGTATTAATGGCGATCAGCGAACTACGAACACTTTTTGTTTCATAAAAATTGCTTGATACCAGCATAGGCAAGGTTTCAGACTACAATCTCCTGTAATAAATATCTTCGCAGCAAGAAACGTTCTTTGGTGATCAGAAATGTGTTTGAGTCACGTTTACTTTTACCGGGACATTTTGTTCCGTGATACATTTTGTGCGTGTTACACTTTTTCACGTGACATTTTTTTCAACTTTTTGTTCCACGACATTTTATACAGTGACATATTATTTCGTAACATTTTTATTTGCACAATTTTCTCTGAGAACAACTTTTACCGGGACATTTTGTTCCGTGATACATTTTGTGCGTGTTACACTTTTACGTGAAATTTTTGATTGATTTTTGGTACAAAATTTAATCATTAGACACATACAATGACAGCCGCCTTTCACAAGCGAAATCAAGTTTAGTCTTTCTATAAGAAGTGTCTCAAAGATTTCATTCTGTAGAGTATCAAAACTTATTGTACAGTATATACTCATTTTGCACATCAGCTGTCTCTGACCTAAGAAACGTGAAATTTTATGTCTTAAATGAATCAAGGCGAACTCTCAAATGTATTTGTTTGTATTGAGCTCTTAAAAATTTTAGTATGCACAAGTACTAATTTGGTTTTGCAGCTGAAAGGCCAATGAGGAATCAAACCATAGAAATCATCAACTTTTGTGACTCCATGGCACTACATATTTTTAGGTAGGGAGCCAAAATATTATTTAAAGGGATATTAGTTCCAGTGTGTCTTAAGTAGCGCACCTTGACTGGTATTTTAATTCAAACACGACTTTGAATTGCTACCCCTTTCCCTAAATAGGCCTACAATATGAACGAAAAGATGGTACCCAGCAATTATTGGAAGTGATAAAAATCCCTTGTAAATGTATCTATCACAAATTTGTGAACCGAGTAAGAGGGAAAGCTCCAACTTAATTTGTAATCAGTGTATGGCGAAACGTTTAGCAAAATGAATCCGTTACTCAACGCAATATTCATATTTAAACAAGGAAAAAATTTGCACCTGCTGACAAAATCGGTCCATGTAGCTTCCGATAAACAATGTTGAATCATACATACAGCAGTCAAGAAAGGCTTACCTGCCGAAGGCTCCATAAGTATTTACTATACGCAATGAATCAGCTGTTTTTAGTGACACTTGCATACTTGGAATGCGTACATTCCATGGTGCACAATGCGTTTCGAATAGCACCAAAAAATGTTTTTAGTGACACTTGCAAACTTGGAATGCGTACATTCCATGGTTCACAATGCGTTAAGAATAGCACCAAAAGCTGTTTTTAGTGACACTTGCATACTTGGAATGCGTACATTCCATGGTGCTGACTTGCGACAAGAAGGTCATCAATGTAAGCATAAGTGAAATTGAAACCACGAAGAACCTCATCAATGAAGCGTTGAAAAGTTTGAGCAGAGTTTCTGAGACCGAAAGGCATGCGGACAAATTCAAAAAGGCCGAAAGGAGTAGTGATAGCAGTTTTAGGGATGTCATTGGGTGCCACAGGAATTTGATGATATGCCCTAACACGTCTCCGATTGTAAAGTGTCGTTCTTTAAAACACGCTATGAACATTAGAATCGTGCAGAAACTCAAGTACCGACCTAACTAACGATGATTTCAAGGGAACTTCAATGAATTTCAAGTCCCAAAGACTTACTTAACAAATCATTTTTCGATTGTGACTTTGAAATCTCATACTGCACGAGGGATCTTTGACGTAGGTTGAAGTCGGACTAGTCCGTCATAGAGAAGAATTCCAATTAACCTTCACACAGGTAAGTGCTTGTTTAATTTTCAAATTTGTTAATGCCTGCAGATGGTGGTATACTTTAACTATTATGTTCAGAAAAAAACATCATAGTAAGATGTTTCTCATACAGTTTATCAAGAAAATTTCCATTTACATCCACAAACCTACTGCTTCTACCATAGCTATATAAACAATACTACTTGTAGACCCTGTTGGTTATTATGCAACTTGCATGTTAATATTATAGCCTCGTTTTAGAAATCTCGTTTTCGTTTCTTTTGTTACCAGTTATTTCCTGTACGTTATTAGCCTTTCCTATTGTAACACTTGTGTCTCTTGTATAACAGTCCTCTTTGCGCTCAATAGATTTAGATTTTGATTGACCTGGTCACGAATCTTGACGTATTACTCAAACTACTGGTAGCTGAGAGTAATCTTTATGCTCAACATAAAAGGGGAATGTCACTAAAAATATTGAGGAAATAAAAGCTCTTCTTGGTATCAATGACTACATGGGCATCAACCAACTCCCAAAAAATCCCAATGTATTGGGAATCTGATGTTTTTATTGGTAACACTGAGATTCATAGGTAGATAGGTAGAGTAGTTTAGGTAGGTAGATAGAGTAGTTTAGGTAGGTAGAGTAGTTTAGGTAGGTAGAGTAGTTTAGGTAGGTAGATAGATAGAGTAGTTTAGGTAGGTAGATAGATAGTGTAGTTTAGGTAGGTAAAGTAGTTTAGGTAGGTAGATAGATAGAGTAGTCTAGGTAGGTAAAGTAGTTTAGGTAGGTAGATGACCAATACAGTTTATGAAGCTTCAGTTTATAAACTTGAACTATAAAGCAAAATATAAGATAGGTTCAATATAGTCACGGCGGGTAATTGTTACGCACTCCAGAGTGCCGGGTAATTATTACTGGCGCTAGTACACTTTTGCACGTCCCCCTTTATTTCCTATATTTTCAGCTTTTCAGGCCAGAAAACATCATGGATGGATGATGATGATGATGATGATGATGATGATGATGATGATGATGATGATGATGATGATGATGATGATGATGATGATTACCATGATATTATTGCTTGCAGCATTAATGCATTTTTGAACAGGAAGTAGTTTCGGTAAATACCTTGAACGACTTTATACATAACCGGTACTCGTTGATATCACATAATGCTACCATTGCGCCTACAGAAGATGACGAAAGACTATCAGCTACATCACTGAAACAAAGCATGAAAGTATGCCACAGTTGTTTCCTTTGACATTTTCCTAAATCAAATGTTACTTTAGGAGGCATTCTGAATGAACATTGACGTAGACTTACTTACTTACTTACTTACTCCGTTTAACGTCTTCATTTCCCATTTTCATGGGGTTTGACGGTTTATGAGATATTTACATTAAGTAATATAATTCATTTTTTGTGTTTTTTCTGTGTCCCGTACGACATATTGGATTTTTCCTTTTTTCGGTGTCATGCAATAGGATGTTTTTCATCTAGTGACAACAAGTTGGAGGTTACTGTTGTGTGAGTTCTATTGTATTCATTGTTTGACAGTGGCGCACAGCGAACTTTAGTAACAATTAAATGCTGCGCACATCTGTGAGGAGCCTTTGGAGGGAGATAAAGTGTTAGATCATTGCCATTTAACAGGGAGATACCGTGGTGCTGCTCACAACGCCTGCAATCTTAACTATAAAATCAATCCTAAGACTCTAAAGATCCCCGTTTTCTTTTACAATCTTCGTGGCTACGATGCACATCTAATCCTCCGTTCTTATCTTCCTCGATATGGAAAGAGTGAGAAGTGGTGATAGGGGTTAATTTTTAAGTCAGATCATGATAGCCATTCCACCTATTAGGCTAGATAGACCCAGCCTTGCTCGTTAAATATTGAGATATGTTATGAAAACGTAGCTTATGGGTTTGTCGAAGACATTATTTTAAGAACGTTTTTTATTGTCACCAGGGCAGGTAGCATGGGGGGCCATGAGGTTTCCCTGTGTCAGAGGATTGTTTTAGTTATCCTTATTAGATCAACAGTTGACAAAATTGTGCTGGCCATTACCCCTGCTGGGTACATCAGAGTAAGTAAAGAAATCCCCCAATGAGCCTTACAACCCTAGTTCCTCTTTTCGTTTTTGAGCACAATTTTTGTTAATACCTCTATAAAGGGACCATTATAGAAACAAGGTCTTCTGAACCTACTACTACTACTACTACTACTACTACTACTACTACTACTACTACTACTACTACTACTACTACTACTACTACTCAGAGGCGTATATTCTGGGTGTGCTAGGCGTGCGCCGCACACCCTACGAAAATTAAGCATATTCCAAGATTTATACAAATTATACATTTCCCCCGATTTCTATTTGTTGATTCCATCAAGGAGCCCATTCATGCGCGTTCTTTGCTGGGCATTGCTATTCATTACCAAATTACGTTTTCCGCCTGGTAAATCAATTGCAGATATAACTACTTTCATGTTTACCCTAAATGGTTCCCTACATATCTGGGACGTCAGATTGATTTTGGGATTATCAAAACAAATTTCTTGGCGTTATTGTTGTTAATTATGTTCTCAAGGAAGTACTGCCTCATATCAGCAACTGTGGCAACTTTCAATGATAAGGCATAAAGTACTAGGCTACCAGCTTATTTAACGTTTAGATTTTAACGAAAAAATGTCACCATCAACGTTATATTAAGGCACTTGGCACCCTCACGATCATATTTCAAACTCAAATAAACACATGCATTAGACTCAGTGGATCCATATCAGCAACTGTGGGTACTTACAATGAGTCATTGAACAAAATAGAAAGAAAATATAATATCGACAAAATGGTTATGGAAACAAATCGACTGCAACAAGCATAAACAGTGGCGTAGCTGGGCTCTTGTCAATGGTCGTGCTGACCAATACCGACGGGGGGGATAATCGGCCCATATAAGCCCCCTCCCCATAAATTTGAGTATTTGGTTCTTATAGTCGACCTATCAGATTACAGTATAGAATTGGACGATGAATATCTCTCATTAAATAAAATTCGTAGTAAACCTGTGCTACTTTGCTTATGGGTTCAATAATTACCCAGACTTCGTCATTTTTGAATGCCATAGAAACGTCTTTAGTGCCAAAGCACACAAAGCAACGTGTTACATGTAAAGTAGAACATCCAAATAATGTGCTGTTAAATCCAGACCACCATGCGTACATTCCATGGTGCACAATGCGTTTAGAATAGCACCAAAACCTATTTTAGGTGACACTTGCATGCTTGGAACGCGTATATTCCATGGTGCACAATGCGTTTAGAATAGCACCAAAAGCTATTTTTAGTGACACTTGCAAGCTTGGAATGCCTACATTCCATGGTGCACAATGCGTTTACAATAGCACCAAAAGCTGTCTAAATTCGTAAATTTAACATTTAAGTCACGGAGCGCGACAGTTGAGGTTATTTCGAGAGACTATTATATATATTATAGTAAAAATCACTCTGCTTTCCAACAAAGCTGACGGCATAAATACAGGATTCATCATTGATTAACGAGCTTCCTGGTCCAATGTCTGTATTTGGATACAGAATTCTCCTATTAAAGCTTTTTGACGTTCTTGCTGCACTTGTTAAATTGGGGTATTACAATTGAAGTGAAGAAGTAGAAAACCCATTATGTATCTTTAGACCATGGGAGGGGATATAGTAATCCATCAAAATCCCCCCGTCATTAGTTTTCATTGAATTTGAGTATTTACTGCGGGTTATAATTTTAGAGCTGGTAATTTATTTCCTAACATTTACACTCACACAGCTTCCAAATATCCACAGTGTAGTAATAAGAAGATAGAGACCATCGTAAAAACACACTTTATCGAAGCCAATACTCCTACTACTGACATGGTACCAAAGTCCCATACTCCTACTGCCAACATGGTACCACGGTCCAATACTCCTACTGCCAACATGGTACCACGGTCCAATACTCCTACTGCCAACATGGTACCACGGTCCCATACTGTAGGAGATATAATCTAAGGTCAAATAATAATGGTATAATTCTAAACGTTCCTACATGCAAGTCTCTTGGCACCCTTTGAGATAAATCGTTTTATTTCGCGGCCCCAAAGCTATGGAATAGTCTTCCATTAGACATACGCAATTTGCGTAGTTTCAATACTTTTAAGAGAGCATTGAAGACATATTTTTATAAACAAGTGTATAATGTTGTTATTAGTCTCTCTGATTGGACACAGAATGGTGAGTGTTTTGGAATACGCAAGTCACCTGTTAACCCAAAAGACTCTCGGGATTTCTCACGAAAGTTTATCGTAAACCCACTTTCACTAGGCAATATGTCCGTTGGGCATCTTTTAGCTCTACCAAATACAAGATTAATCTCATCTACAATCTTGTTCATAGAGCTACTACCTCTTTCATGCCTTTAGTATTCGCTTCAGTTAAGTAGCAAACCTTTAGCGTCAACACATCCGTTTTCGTTTTGGACTCTACCCGCCATTGTAAGATCTTTTCTGTTTTTAATAGGGAGCCGATGGAGCCATACCGCGTTGCAAACCATTGAAATACACGTACGAGAAGGAGATAGTTATGTAAGATCCAACTTTTTACTACCATGTGCAATCATAAAATAGTCTAATATCTTCATTTTTTCAACAAACGTAGCTATTACCCTCGAAAACTAAAACCTATGAAATAGGAAAAGAGCCTTTAATCACATGCTTTACCATATGCAACCATAAAATTGTCTAATATCTTCATTTTTCAACATACGTAGCTATTGCCCTCGAAAACTAAAACTTTTGAAATAGAAATAAAGAAGAAACTTATTACGTGGATGCAATGGTAATGAATTGATTTTATTGATAATCTTATTGACAGACTCAAGTAATAATAAGAAATAATAATAAATAATAATAATGATGATGATGATAATAGACCTTGAAGGCCTAGAACTGTAACTGGTCTCGGATAATATTGCTTCTCTTATTGAGTGGTCTATGATTTGTTGTAAAACAAAATCTCATTTTAGGGTCACTATCTTCAAAGACCTATAATTT
Organism: Alatinidae sp. Z8VKAUB7J3; assembly: GCA_010016025.2. NCBI lineage: Eukaryota > Metazoa > Cnidaria > Cubozoa > Carybdeida > Alatinidae > Alatinidae sp. Z8VKAUB7J3. The sequence goes on from JAAAKM020721499.1 coordinate 261,518,121, forward strand.
GCTAAAAATGCTCTGAAATCACTGGCAGTAAGCTGGAAACATGTAAACAGGACTAGGCAAGCATGTTGGAACTGGTTTTGGTCATTGTCAAAATTTGACCAATGTTTGCAAAATTGGCCAAGGCGCGCGCCTTGGACAAAATCTCATTTTAGGGTCACTATACTATTAAAACTGAGTTGAATCATTCTTAATTAAAAGCTTATCTGATGATATCACAAATTCAAGTTACATGCTTTGAAAGATTCTTAACAATTATCAATCCCTGTTTACTTCATACTAGAGCTAAGTATGCCCCCGAACTTCTTTACAAGTGAGTTGATATTGTGTCACAATGTGGAGACACAAAATTTTGGAGTCTGCACATATTTCAAAAGTTTTAGTTTTCGAGGGTAATGGCTACGTATGTTGAAAAAATAAAGATATTAGACTATTTTATGATTCCAAATGGTAAAGAATGGGATTAAAGGCTCTTTTTCTATGTCAAAGGTCTTAGTTTTCGAGGGTAATAGCTACGTATGTTGAACAAATGAAGATATTAGACTATTTTATGATTGCAAATGGTAAAGTTAGGCTATTTGGAACGCTTTGTGCACCATGGAATGTACGGATCTAGTGTATGTAAACTATGTCAAATATGCCTTATCAGTTTATTTTGAACGCTTTGTGCACCATGGAATGTCCGCATCTTTTAAATCCAAACTATGTCAAATATGCCTTATTAGCCTATTTTGAACGCTTTGTGCACCATGGAATGTACGCATCTAGTGTAAATCACATTCTTTACCATTTGCAATCATATAATTGTCTAATATCTTCATTTTTTCCACAGAAAAAGGTATTACCCTCAAAAACTAAAACTGTTGAAACGTCACTCGACACAAAGACAACTTATTTATATATATATAGATAGATTCTTGGCTTTCCCATTGTCTGTGCATATACAAACCCTTATGTACTTATAATGACGTCATAGTGCATGCAAACTATGTTCAATATGCGTTATAAGTCTGTTTTGAACGCTTTGTGCACCATGGAATGTACGCATCTAGCGTATGCAAACTATGTCAAATATGGATTAATATTCTATTTTAAACGCTATGTGCACCATGGAATGAACGCATCTAGTGTATGCAAACTATGTCAAATATGCCTTATTAGCCTATTTTGAACGCTTTATGTATTTCTGAACATACTTTGTTAAACGATTAACCGTTTCTTCCTTTACAAACTTAAACATGCCACATCGAGTTTCCCTAAATGATTCCTTCTCTGGCTCGATAGAGAGCGTAAGAGCGTGGACTGCAGCAAGTGCATTCATTAGAAACCAACGTTTCGGTTACTACATGAATCATCCTCAAGAATGAACTCTACATAGTTAAGAGAGCAACAGCATTTGGAAAATGTTCCCTATCTAGGGCTAAAATACTACCTGCAACTGATTAAAGGTCAAGATGACAAGGTGAAAGAATAAATGAGAATGTCAAACAAACCCATAACTAGTGTTTTCTGCATGCCCACAAATGAAAAGTAGAAGAGGAATCATCAATAAAGCATGTCTTATGTAGAAAAAAGTGTAACAAAAAATGTCTTGCAGCAGTTCTGGCAGATTTGTTTTTGGTAGGGTAAGCTTGTAAGAAACGAGTGAAATGGTCTACAATGGGCTGAGCAAGAGATCCTGGTATAACAATAAAAGGAACTTTGAGATATGATGATTCATTCCAGCTATGTAGCTGAAAATCCACTTCTACAAACCCTAGATATGGGATCTCAGTCTGATTGGCTGCTAACTGACAAGATTGCTTGCGTGAGATGCTTCTCTAGGGTTGGCTCGGTCCCTAATAAGTAGTGGAGCTTGTCCTAAAGGAGGCTACTTTCCAATAGGGTAACAAGTTAGACGTACTTCATGAAGGCAGGTATAATAGTTAAGATGGGTCATGCATTTTTGACGACACTGCTGTGAGATTGGCCGATTACCATTTCACACATTGGGGCCAAGCGAGGGGCCAAGCAAAATTCTGGGGGGGCCATGGCCCCTGTTGGCCCCCCCGTAGAATCGCCCCTGGTCAAGGGGTTGCTCTATTTTGACATTTCCACTTGTACTGGTGAGTTGTTGAGGCCTTATTCACACTACACGACGATTTAGACGATATGAAATGGAACGATAGTGAACGAAACGAAACGATTCGCTATTTCCATCCTACGATACATATGTCTAAGTAAAGTCAGTTCATTTTACTACATTTAATCATAAGAAAAGAATTCTTATCCCACTAGCATGCTGCCAAGAAGACAGTAAAAATTGTTAACTTTTTATGCTACTGTTACATTTGCAAATAAAAGTGAAGAGAATAACCGACAAATGGCCTTGTCTAATGATCCACCAGCAATAAATAGTCAGGGAAATCCGATGACGCATACCATATATGGGGCGCGTCACAAAAAACGCGTCTAGTGTGAATTCAGCTTAAGGTTACTGGAAAGGAGCACAAAAACGTCTGTTTGTGGGTGTAAGACAAAATTTAATTGCAAGCAAGCGAAGACCTTCTGCATCTATTATTGAATGATTGGTCAGTGTGACAACGTCAGATTACGTACTACCCAACTGTATTTTGAAGGAGCCAATCAGAAATTGGACTGCCTGAATGGCTTGTGTTTTTGGACCAATCAGCTTCCCTTACAATAAGATCAATTGAATAGGCCTAACGAGAAAACGAATTCTTTATGTCTGCATAGCAAAGGTTTTCTTGCTTTTATGTGGACTGACTCCAGAACGGCCAAATGAAATGCAGACCTGGCCTTCATTGAGACTTTTCATTTTCACTATTGGTTCCGATATTTGTCACGAATACTTGTATTTCTAAGGTATTTAGAATAGAAAACTTTCCATTGCTCAAAACAGCTTTTGAAGTAACTCTTGCTGCTTTGAATTCATGAAATAAAGCGTAGATACTTCGATTCCATTTCGATCAGACCTACATCCGGTAAACATTCTTTACTTAACTTTCCCAAAGCATTTTTGGCAAAGTGGCACAAAAGACCCAAATTTTCCCATGTACTCTAATGAGCAATTTGAGACTGCCATGGCCTCTAGGGACGCCTAAGCAATGCCAGGTGTTATTTTCCGCTTGTTCTGAGTACTTTTAATTCCCAAAGCATTTTTGGCAAAGTGGCACTAAAGACCCAAATTTTTCCATGTTCTCTAATGGCATCTAGTGTATGCAAACTATGTCAAATATGCCTTATTAGCGCATTTTGAACGCTTTGTGCACCATGGAATGTACGTGTCTAGTGTATGCAAACTACGTCAAATATGCCTCATTAGCCTATTATTAACGCTTTGTGCACCATGGAATGTACGCATCTAGTGTATGCAAAATATGTCAAATATGCCTTATTAGCCTATTTTGACATTGTGCACCATGGAATGTACGCATTCCAAGCATGCAAGTGTCACTAAGAACAGCTTTTGGTGCTATTCTAAACGCTTTGTTCACCATGGAATGTACGCATTCCAAGCATGCAAGTGTCACTAAGAACAGCTTTTGGTGCTATTCTAAACGCATCGTGCACCATGGATTGTACGCTTTCCAAGCATGCAAGTGTCACTAAAATCGGCTATAACATTTCCAGGTGGCTTCAGGTATTTTCTGAAACTGCTTGAACTACCTTAATACGTCAAATTAAGCCGAGTACTTTTATGAGCCGCACCTTCAAAAATGCGGCCTAATAAAAACGCAGCTTAATTAATGTCGCCCCGCTTATTAAAGCGCGGTTTAATTTTTTTGTAGGGAAAGCAAGGAGCAAAGAGGAACTAATTTTTGCCATGGCCGAGACAGAAATTAAATTCTTTCTTAGCAATGGTACAAACAAAACATGTTGCAAGTCAAGATATCTTACTTGTTCTGAACTTCGAATCGGTCATTCCGCCCAGCGTTCGATTGATAGTTGGAGGAATCCCCGCCGCGTGACTGAATATATGCTTTTCTAAAGGTCGATTGTTTCCTAGCAATCAAAGCAACTTGCATGCTTGGAATGCGTACATTCCATGGTGCACAATGCGTTTAGAATAGCACCAAAAGCTGTTTTTAGTGGCAATTGCATGCTTGGAATGCGTACATTCCATGGTGCACAATGCGTTTAGATTAGCACCAAAAGCTATTTTTAGTGACACTTGCATGCTTGGAATGCGTACATTCCATGGTGCACAATGCGTTTAGAATAACCTCTTTGATTTGCTATTATCAGTATCTTCTTTATGCCTTTTGGGCTGTCCAAGTCCTCATAGAGCCGGTCGCACGCTATTGCTATTGCCACTTCTACCGCCTTCTTTGCTCTCTTGTAGTTGATTTTGTTCTCTAATGACAGAGCCTCAACCAGCTTCTTCTTTGTTTCTTTCTTTACTCGTGTTGGCCTTTGCACTTGTCTTAAGTTGATCGGTTAAGCTAACCATTTTCTCTGAAGGGAAATAACTGTCGTCAAGTTTATTCTAACCAAAATGTTTCGAAAATTCAGAGCTCAACTTAACAAGTTTCTTTTGCCGAAATGAATCATTTGTAAAAACAAAGGCTTGTTTGTAGAAATCAAAACATAAGGCAGGAGTTGGCCGTTATGATCTATTTTGTTTTCCTCGAAACCCTCTTAAAATGATCTCAAATTGCGATGTGTTTCCCTTCCAATTTCCATTTAAGATATGAGTGAAATTTTACTATCAGGAGCATCCTTTCCCGCCCTTTCAAATTTTGGACTACTCGTATTGTTTCTCCGTCAGCTCTGTCTTTGTTCCTAGTTATTTGGTAATGACTGACTTTGATTAATGCCGACATCCTTTCGATTTCGTTGCGGATAGCATTATATGGCAACATAGGAAATAACTGCTATTTATCGTGAAGCTGTTTGTAGTGAGAGCCGTATACGTCTAAGAAAACAGGATTTCGTTGCGGATAGCATTATATGGGAACATAGGAAATAACTGCTATTTATCGTGAAGCTGTTTGTAGTGAGAGCTGTATACGTCTAAGAAAACAGGATTTCGAATAGGCTAATAAGGCATATTTGACATAGTTTGCAAACACTAGATGCGTACATTCCATGGTGCACAAAGCCTTCAAAATAGGCTAATAAGGCATATCTGACTTAGTTTGCATACACTTGATGCGTTCATTCCATGGTGCACATAGCGTTCAAAATACGCTAATAAGGCATATTTGACATAGTTTGCATACACTAGATGCGTACTCAGTTGCTAGCAGTGTAATCAGCAAGATAAATGGAAAACTGTATTTCCTGTATAGACTTCAAATATATTGATTAGTGCCTCCATGGCTTACATTGCAGTGCGGTGACATAACCACTTTTCGACATTGTTTAAAGTGTACCTCCAGTGGTCAGAAATTTTTTGATATTTTGTTCGTTTTCTCTTGAGGAATCGAACTGTTACTATACAGTTGGGTATACTCTTTCACACATTCCATTTCAGTCATTCTGACGTTAGTACTCTGAGGAGTGTCAGACGAAATAAGCTTTTAAGTACGCAAAGTTTTCGCTATTTCGTGCAGAAATCAATTAAAGTAGAGATTTCATCATAACTTACCTCACACCCGGCTTCATCATTTGGTATAACCCTACGTCTTTCAGCTGCCTTGCTCAATGGCACTATTGAAATGCTCACATGCCAGCGTGCAGAACGCATTCCCAATATGTTCAAATAGTGTAACTACGGTCAATGGCACTATTGAAATACTCACAATCCAGCGTGCAGAAGCATTCCAAATTTGTTCAAATAGTGTAACTACGCTCAATGGCACTATTGAAATGCTCACATTCTAGCGTGCAGAACGCATTCCATTTCGTTGAAAATTTAATAAATTCTGGGGGAACTTGTTCGATCCATTGGTCAGAACTTTTCCTTCAACAGAGGCCCTAGTTAACATTGTTGAGCGCCATCACCTCTCTCATTGTCTTCTCTTCTGCTTTCTGCTCCGCAGCTAAAAGCGCGGGTAAACAATTGTGAAAACGCGCAAAAATAATAGAAACGAGGCAAGCACATTTTTAACTTAATGTAAAAATCAGGTATCTTCTTTAATTATTTAAATTAAATAAAAGGAAAATAAAAGCATGATATTAAGTTATTGGTAGTGAATTTGTTTGAGCGACCATGGAATATGCAGTGTAGCTTTCACGAATAAGTTGATTTTTAGGGGGATCATAGTAAATTTCCAGGCAAAATCGATTTTCCCGGTAGCAAGAATTGATTTATTTCATTTACGGGATAAGAATAAACAGTTTTCATTATCTCTCTTGTTGCTTGAAGTAAGTAAGGTAGGTACTGAACCTGTATTGGGATACAGAATTAGATTGCAATCAGAAATATTTGCTCCTACACAAGAAAGTCAACAATGCTTGAATGTATGTCCTTTTATTGACACGATTTTCGGCCCCTTAAAGTCAATGGTTTTTTTGTTGAATAATCCTGCTTCCAATGAAGAATAATCTACTAATAATTTTTGTAAAAAGAGTGGAATGACCCAACAGTTTCAGTAGTCAATTTGTTTTACGATTTTCCTCATTCTGATGGGCAGGGAAGGGACACTCGGAATCAAAGATACGTTTGCGCATGACAGTAAAGTCTCAAGAGTTTCGAGACAAACCCTCGCCGACAATATAATTTTAGCTCCTTCGTACATGCAATATAATTTTAGCTCCTTCGTACGTGCAATTAAATTTTAGCTCCTTCGTACATGCAATATAATTTTAACTTGTTCGTACATGCAATATACTTTTATCTCCTTCGTACATGCAATATAATTTTAGCTCCTTCATACATGCAATATAATTTTATCTCCTTCGTACATGCAATATATTCAGAAGGTAGTGACAGATAACGGAAACCAGTTTGTCAGTAGCGAATTCAAGAATTTTGTACAAAAGTTCAACATTGCTCATGCGAAGAGTAGCTTTTTTTACCCAAGAGGTAACAGCCTTGTAAAGAGAGTAAATCGGGGCCTGAAAGGTCATTTGCAAGCAATAATAAATAATTATCACGGCAGTGCGCATCCAGTTGAAGTCAAAATATTGTGATATCACACATTCTTAAGGTAGCATCTTTCCAGCTATTACCAATTCATTTACCAAGAAATGTGCCGCATTAGTTGAATCTAAAGTTTCACTAAGCAGTCAAATGAGTACAGACGTAAATCTCCACTGTAAATCTCCACCAAGACTAACCAACAAATACCAGGCATGATTTTTTGATCTGCTAAGCCTTTGAAAAAGATAGATAACAAGCAATGCTTTTCTTGTTTAAGCACTCAAACCCTTCAACACGTAGTTTCTGGCTGCTCTATACATTTAAATGAGGGGCGATATAATTGGAGACACGACTCGATACTACATATCATATGCAATCACTTTTCACCGTTAAAAGAACGCATACAGATCTACTGCGATTTACCTGGCTTTCGTTCTCCTTGTACACTCACGATATAACATGTTTTAAAGGAAAATGAAAACAATATAGCAGAGCCTCAATAAAACAAACCTTGAGAGAGAAGGAAATTTAGTTTGTTATATCAAAAATTAAGCTATTTCAATATTGAAGTTGTAACTGATAACTAATTTGGGTCCGTTATATTGAGATACCAGTTATACTAGGGATTTGTAATATTTGCGACAACTAGCTTGGTGAGCTTTTGCCTTGTGCTTGTCTTGCCAGCCTTCAGAACTCTCCCCGTGTGGACCTTGCCAAATTGTTACACCACTATCTTGATATACCACTTTGCAATTAACTTGATGAGATAAGACATGGTTTCATCCAGCTTTTCAGGTCCCCCCATAAATTCTAGGTCCCCCCATAATTTTAGGTCCCCCCATGGGTAAACAAAATACTATCCACTGATATTGGTTTTATGTATTATATACCATGCCATTCATTTTTATAGCCATTTTTTTCGTTGGTGTAATTTAACAGAAATCGAGTGTACCCCGTTCCTTTAAGGTCCGCCTGACATTTTTGCGTTGCCTTGTGTCTGTGCGCTGAAAAGACCACGTCGCTCATTTACAACTTTCTTCTCCATCTTTCTAGATTATTCATATATGGTAAGGCCATTCCAAGTACAATTAAGTACAATACAGTTTTGACATTTTGAGTCTCAACTTCCTGCAAAATCTTGTTGACATCGACATACACAGATGAAATATCATAAAATCAAAAGCTTCAGCTTCAAATTTCTTTTCATTCCTAAATAATGACGATATAAAATTTTGTGTCATAAATAATTTGCTTTCTTTGTTTCTTCGTTTATAATTATGACGCCAGGTTCTGATGAGAGTCATACGAAAAAAGCTTTTCAACCTAATAAGGATGAGCCGTCTTTTCAGAGCAATATTTAAATGAAGTGTGCCTATATGTCACACTTTGAAATTGAAAAACGTCTTTTAACAAGATCAATTATAACAAATTTTGAATATCACTGTAGAGCTAAGAAGACGAAAACGTTCTAGCATGCCAGTTCAAATGTTTGCACCCAGCATTAAACATATAACCAGGCAGGCAAACGTAATAATTTAAGTATACTTGATAAATAATTGCAGGGAAATTTGTTTGCTAACTTGTCTTTTTTCTATTATTTATGGCCTGTACTGTAGGCTCAGTTAAAAATATAAGAGTGATTAAAATTTAATTTTCATCACTAGTCAATTAGCTCTGAGATTTATCACACACACCCTAGATCAAACAAATTTGGTTAACAAAATACAGACCGGTTGATGCAGTGGTCGAGTTTTAATCATGTGATCATATTCTACTTTTCAATTCTACCCGTTGTTAGTACACCTAGACCTGTAAAGGCTATACATTTTAAATGGTGGACTACGCTGGACTATGAAACTTTCTGCACCATGGAATGTACGCATCTAGTGTATGCAAACTATGTCAAATATGCCTTATCAGCGTGTTTTGAATGCTTTGTTCATCCTTGGAATGCACGCATCTAGTGTATGCAAACTATGTCAAACATGCCTTTTAGCCTATTTTGAACGCTTTGTGCACCATGGAATGTACGCATCTAGTGTATGCAAACTATGTCAAATATGCCTCTTCAATAAATCTGGCCATGATTGACGTGTTTGTGAGAAAAATAATGGAAAAGAAGAATAAACTGCAGCTATCAGATACTGCACGCTAGAATAAATGTGCAAGGCCAGTCTCGTCCTGAAACTGATTGAAAACGAGAACAGTTGTTTGTTGAAAAGGAGTATTATCAGCATGTCATACAAAATTCTGTGATGAGCATTTTGTATTTTGAACGCTTTGTGCACCATGGAATGTACGCATCTAGTGTATGCAATCTACGTCAAATATGCCTTATTAGCCTACTGTGAACGCTTTGTGCACCATGAGATGTACGCAACTCGTGTATGCAACCTATGTCAAATATGTCTTATTAGCCTATTTTGAACGCTATGTGAACCATGCAATGTACGCATATAGTGTATGCAAACAGTAAAAAATTGTTTTAGCAAACTTGCCATTTTCCCCCAATGGTAGATGTCCAACCACTTTTTTATCCTTCTTAACGACGACAGGATATTTATCGACTGGGTTGTCTGGTTCAATTTCATTTCAAAGTGTCCCAATACTTTTATAAACGTGGTATCCTTTAATATAGGAAGCAATCTCAGCGGAAGTCACGACGACTATTGGGATGTTCCATGCTAAAGTTGAAAGTAAAAATGTAGTTAAATGAATCGGTCAGGAAAATGTACATGTCTTCCAGATCGATTTATTTAACTAGCTTCCACATGACCTTGAACAGTTTGGTTTTGGAACCTTTTTTGTACTTAATAGTTATCGTTCGCTCCTCCTGTCACTCTCTAGGAGGGGAGCACTGTAGTGAATCTTGCATCATGCATACACTAGATGCGTACATTCCATGGTGCACAAAGCGTTCAAAATAGGCTAGAAAGGCATATTTGACATAGTTTTCATACACTACATGCGTACATTCCATGGTGTACAAAGCGTTCAAATTACGTTAGTAAGACATATTTGACATAGTTTGCATACACTAGATGCGTACATTCCATGGTGCACAAAGCGTTCAAAATAGGGAAGGAAACAGCTGGAAACAAAAGGGTTGGGGAGCAAGGCATGAATCGCGAAGCGTCAGTAGAGTAAGTACTTATATTTTGAAACTCATGTTACTTTCAGTTTGACGGTGTACTAAACGTGAACATTTGCCCTTGGACGCCCCAGCTGCCCTTTATTTATTAGTTAGCCCGTTTGGTGTTTTTTCTGTTTATTTAGGGTAGTTGATGATGATGATAGTGACGACGACGATGATGATGACAATGGTGAAGATTGCAATGACGATTGACGATGATGATGACGATGACGATGACGATGACGATGACGATGACGATGACGATGACGCTGACACTGACGATGACGATGATGACAATAGCAGTAATTGTAATAGTCGTAACATTTAAAAAAGGAGCATCTGAGGCCAACTATGTTGTGCACTAAACAGCCTCTTTGTTTACCATAAGTAGTTGAGTGTCTCTTTCGTTACTGTAAGTGCTATAAGAGTCAATTTTTTTGACAGGCAGTTCGTCAAATTAACGAGTTCTATATCAATAATTTTCTTCAATTCAATGAAGTGAAGTTAAACTACCAAAGTGTCATGAAATATTTAAAGCGTGCTTTGCAACTTAAATATGCGTACATTCCATGGCGCACAATGCGTTTACAATAACACCAACAGCTGTTCTTAGTGACACTTGCTTGCTTGGAAAGCGTACATTCCATGTTGCAAAATGGGTTTAGAATAGCACCTAAAGCTGTTTTTAGTGACACTTGCATGCTTGGAATGCGTACATTCCATGATGCAAAATGCGTTTGGAATAGCTATTAAAGCTGTATTCCACGCATTATGTCTTTGGCTTCATTTGAAAATCGATTGTTCAGTTCTGACAACATACAGTCCAGGATTGGGTAAAAGACATTGGTTTGAAATGGCACTTCTGGATTTGTACTTCCCGATTTGCCAATAGCATCAGTTACTACATAATCGCCGAGAAACGCTGGTGAACTGCGTGGTCTTTGTGGAGTCTTGTCAATGGTAGGTTTTGTTTGGAATGCTGAGAAATTCAGTTTCAAACATGCCATACGCAGTGGCGGCTGGTAGGTAGTGTGCCTGTATGCCTGGCACTCACTGCCACACAGTGGCGGCTGGTAGGTAGTGTGCCTGTGTGCCTGTGTGCCTGGCACACACTGCCACACAGTGGCGGCTGGTAGGTAGTTAGGTTGTGTGCAGATGTCCCTGGCTTTGCATAAAAATCCGGGCTGCTTAAAAACGTAAAGCAGTGGCTAGCTGGGGTTCAACCGACGATGTCCACACACACGGTAAATTCTGTCGATTGTAGTCGAACACGAATTATGCCCCGCAACATGATGAAATTTCCCTGAATCGAAATCAAGCGTTTAATTCCAAGTCATCCTATGAATCGATAGGGCTTTGTTTACTCTATCAAAAGTTTTAGTTTTCGAGGGTAATAGCTACGTATGTTGAAAAAATGAAGATATTAGACCATTTTATGATTGTACTTGGTAAAGAATGTGATTAAAGGCTCTTTTCCTATTTCAAAAGTTTTACTTTTCGAGGGTAACAGCTACGTATGTTGAAAAAATGAAGATATTAGACTATTTTATGATTGCAAATGGTAAAGAATGTAGCATTCGGTATTCCTGCAGTTACATTACAAAAATATTAAAAGATACTTTTTTATCACTTACGAGAAAACATGCCTCCATTTATTGTGTACTTTGTAGATCTACGTCGGTGGTTTCAAGGCTTTCAGTGGCTAGCGGCCCCTTTACAAACATAGCTATCGCCGGTGCGCCGGTTCATATTATTTCATAAGTTAGACTGAATGAGCCCCACCCTGCGCCCGCCCTTGGCTGCGTGCCTGACTTGCACATAGAAACAATGGTGTTAATGTAAGATGGACGTTATGTGTTTTATGAAATTCTTGAAAAGCGCACGACTCCTCCTTCCTACAATGAATATTTTAAACAAGTTTTAAGCAAATGATGAGCCCATTGATTTCTTCTATCGAAGCCACATTGATTCTGTCTTATTAGAGTAGCACTAAAAGCTGTTTTCAGTGACAGTTGCATGCTTGGAATGCGTACATTCCATGGTGCACAATGCGTATATAATAGCACCAACAGCTGTTTTTAGTGACACTTGCATGCTTTTAAAGCGTACATTCCATGGTGCACAATACGTTTAGAATATCACCAAAAGCTGTTTTGAGTGACACTTGCATGTTTGGAATGGAAGAATATGGTAGGGATTAGTAAATACTTAATAGTAAATAAATGTAAGTAGTGTAAGGTGGGACCCATACTACCACAAGGATTTCGCAGAGTAGCGAGCGGACGTGTTTTTAGCTGCTCCTATTCTAGTTTGTTTTTAAGGTCTTTTAAAATATTTTATGCAATTTGTAAGCGCCTTACTGGCTGCACTATGATGTATTTTATTCCGTTTTTTAGAGTTTCGTTTACTATTGAGCCAGGTCGCTCCTTACTACAGTTCGTTACCACGAACTGTTTGATAGTCGTTTTCCCAATTTGACCATCTGGGGGAGTGGGGGGCCGGTTAATTCGGAAAAAATAGAAAAATTGAAGTATTTTTAACTTACGAACTGTTGATCAGATCTTAATGAAATTTGATGTTTGGAAGTACATCTCTCTACTGAGCAGGTATTTTTCAAACATGTGACGTGGCATTTTCCACTTCAGTCTGAAAGCACAGTTTCGCGTGGCCTTTGCGACGTGTCACGTTGGTGTGAACGAGGGTGTGAAAGCTCCCTAAAGCGGCCCACAGACGCTCAATGAAAATTGACAATTATGACGACAGACCCTTATTGATGAAATTTGCGGTCCAATGGGTTGTCCCCTCCGCAATCCCTCGCTCTTTACGCTAAAGCTTTTATTTGTTTTAAAAAGTAGAATTGTGGCAATGAGTCAAACTTTAGCGTAAAGAGCGAGGGATTGCGGTGGGGGACAACTCATTTCATATACAGAGTAATTTCTGTTCGTTTTAAGTTTTAATGTCGCTCCTTACTTTCAGTTAAAAAAACTAGTTTACAAGTGGACCGGTCAATCAATAACAGACAACATAAGGATTGTAAAAAATCGAGAAGACTGGAGAAGTAGGGTTTGGACATCAAAGCGCCCCAACGGTCAGCAGGCCATGGGAACAACATAGCATAGCATAGCACAGATTGGTACTGAAAATCGTCCAAAGTGAACTCTGTACTGTAGGTCTCTGCGTTTAGTTTAGCCATTTCAGTTTTTCAAATTTGGAAGCATTGTTGGAATAAAATCCAAGCGTTGAAATCTCTAGCGTTAACAGTTTGAGATTTTTAGTTCGGTCCACAAGGTCATCTCGAAGATTCCGGTACTTTTGTTCTTTATAATAATTTTTTTAAACTTCATCAATCTTTTTCCTTTCCTATATCAAAATACATCCATTACTCTCTTTACAGGTATTAGGTGAAATTTTTCTGACAAAATTTAAAAGTCGCGGGAATTAACTTTCGCGAACGGGCCAAAAACAAACTGTCGCGAGATTTCTCTCGCGACAGTTTCTTCCCGCGACAGTTTCTTCCTTTAAAGTAGTCGCAAGGGGATTGACATTATCAGCAGGGTGATTGTGGAAATCAGCAGGACTATTGTCAAAGCAAGGATTACTCTTACAAATGATAAACAAGGCGTCTTTGGAATTGGCGAGTCATCTGAGTCAAATACGTTTCCCACTAACAAGGGCAGATTATGTACGACAGAACAATTTATGTACGACGCCAGACAGCGATTATGTGCAAAATTTGTCCTTTCGTAAAATGTCAATAGGGCATTCAGAGAATCGTACGTGAAGATGTGTAAAAGGATAAACACATTAACAACAATGAAAAGTAGTGTCAAGAATGAAGCCTTTGGCGGACAACAGAAAGAGTACGGATGTATTCTATCGATTGTATTCTATTTTCATATTACTTCTATTGATTTTTGCTGATTTAAAGTAATGACACTAATAATATTGACTATTAAACCACACTGAAAAGTAGTGTCAAGTTTGGAGCCTTTGGCGGACAACAGAGAGCATTGTGCACCATGAAATATAGGTATTCCAAGCTTGCAAGTGTCACTAAAAACAGCTTTTGGTGCTATTCTAAACGGATTGTGCACCTAGAATATACGCAATCCAAGCATGCAAGTGTCACTAACAACAGCTTTTGGTGCTATTCAAAACGCATTGTGCACTATAGAATGTACGCATTCCAAGCATGCAAGTGTAACTAAAACAATGAACTAGGTTTACACTTTCTTTGGGTTAGCTATGCCGTGAACTCAAACCTCTTGCCACCTTTTATTTGAGAAAACGTACTTAAATTTTGCCTGAACATGGCAACTCGCAAGAAAAAAGAGATCTCTATCCGCAAAATAATGAGATGATAATGAAAGCACAATAAATTTACACGAAGCTAGTTTAGTTTTTGAGGAGAATTCAGTAATAAGATGAGACTGTAATACTCATCTTAACACTTTATTTTTTCGTATCATTGTAAGACTGCCAATCTTAACCACAGGAATACGGTGTTCCGTTTGACGTCTCGGCCCATGGCTTTGCGAGTCTTACACTACGAGATAAGTGTATCAGTGATAAGATGGTACAGTAATACTCATCTTAACACTTTACTTATTCGTATCTATGGCAGTGTCTGTCGTTACCGACTAGGCCTCTTAAGTCACAGCATATGCTGTTCCAGAAGTCGAGTCGATCTTAACCCTACCTTACATGGGCTTTTTGGCTCTTGTCATACATGGGGGGGGGGCCTAGTAGGCCCGCGGCAGTTTGACACACCATAACTTTATATTGACCAATGCTATTACAAAGATATTTGGTACGTTTATTTTTCCAGACAGGCAGTGACTTTGTATTTGCATTGTTGAGTTTGGCTTCAGGGAATGCAAGGCTCGTTATACGTTAAGTTTTCTTTCAATGGCTCAGTAACTATAGGTTAGAACTGAGATGCTTGGAATATTCAGATCTGTATTATCAATTGCAACATAGATGTAAATCAGCTTGCAATAGACAATCAGTATTTCTCCCAGTTCATAACTGGCAAAGGTCATCAACATTTCCCACAGGCACCGCAAAGCAGAAAAGGTCAGAAGATAGAAGAGGAGGATACAAGTAAGTAAGCGATTCATCATCTTTCTCTCTTGATTGGGTGTTCTCACTCTAATCTTCAGGGCAGTAAGAAGAAAACTTGACGAGATTTTCTCAGCGCAGGATCAGGCACCACAATAATCGTATGAAGCTGCAGCTTCAAGGTGACGACTATGAAATGTATACTAAAATAATATAGAGAAGAACTATGGGCCTTAAAGTCGGTGGACACAATGCCGTCCCAAGAATAGCATTATCGGGGGGGGGGGGGGAGTCTGGTGACACTACAAAGAGCCACTAGTAAGCAAAGCGGGGATTTTTAAGCCTTAATTAATTAGTTAGTAAGCATCATCGGATGTGCAGAACAATCATGTGCAGCTCTATCTGACACAGAGTAATATTGTCTAAAATTAGAAGCTGGTTCCACGTTTCATTCTACAGTGAAACTTTATTGAATTTTTATTGAACTTTATTGATTTTTATTGAACTTTATTGATTTTTATTGAACGATGCTTATTTTTATTGAAAATCGGGCTGCCGTAAAACAACCTGAAGCCCAGTGGTAAAAGCTGAATTTTCCAAATGGAGTTTTGAATCGATTTTCTGTAGAGAGCGTAATAATATGGTAGAGTTTTTGTTCTAGTTGTTTCATTTTGTCATAGAATCTTATTTTCTTATCTTGTATCCGTATAGCTCCATCTTACTGCAGAATGTATTAACTTTGTTGTTTCGCCTTTAAGTGGATGTAATACGTTAATAGACCAACTTTTCTTAATGTGCTATTATAGGCAATTTGAGACCGCCATGGTCTCTACGAACTTCTCATTAGTGTCGGTTTTTGTTTCATCTCGAGTTTTTACATATTTTTTACTCGTTTTTTGATTAATAATTATTAGTTGTTTGGTCATCCCACGACGTTTTGGTTACTTCTTATTTCCTCAAATGCTATAGTCAAAGTTGTCTCAAGAAAGCAGCTGATGTCATGTTTGTTTAATTGATCTATTTTCTGCTTCTTTTGGCACATGCATGGAGCCACCTTTACATTATTGAAGATCGTTTCAAGGGTTTTAATATGTCCGGCTGTTCTGTTTGAAGGAAACCTTGTAACTATCTAAAGAAAGCAGCTGATGTCATGTTTGTTTAATTGATCTATTTTCTGCTTAGAAAGTACCTTTTTCCGGTGCCTCTCGTGTATTTTTACACTCTTGTTAATTTGTATAGAAAGAATGGTCATGGAAATAAAGAGTGGATTGATTTTAGAGGATGTTGAAATTTCCACTGCCCCTTTAGAAAGTACCTTTTTCCGGTGCCTCTCGTGTATTTTTACACTCTTGTTAATTTGTATAGAAAGAATGGTCATGGAAACAAGTCTGTCATTAGCTTCCCTTGATTAACTACTAAATTGACGTCAAGAAAGCTAATATTTTAGCAGAATAGTCATACGTAAACTAAATAGTACGATGGAAGGTATTGAGATACGACATAACCTGGAGGAGCTTGGCCTCCCCGTGATTCCATACCATAAATGCATCATCTATATACCTAAGCCACGTGACTGGTTTTGCCTGTGCCTTAATATAACGTTAACGGTAACACGTTTTCGTTAAAATCTAAACGTTAAATAAGCTGGTAGCCTAGTTCTTCGTGCCTTATCATTGTAAATATCCACAATTACTGATATGGATCCACTGACTCTATTGCATGTGTTTATTTGAGTTTAAAATATGATCGTGAGGGTGACAAGTGCCTTAATATAACGTTAACGGTAACTGAAGTTATTCGAGTGCATCCTGGTTCTCCACCAACATATACCCTTCAAGATCTGCAAGGACAACTTCTTCAAGGAATTCTACGAGCAAGAGTTACAAAGAGTTTTTAAGACTAAAGAAGACACCCACCGCATAGAAAAACTTATAAAAAGGAAGGTTGTTGGACGGAATCATATCTATTATCTTGTACGGTGGAAAGGGTATACAAGGCGTTTTTAGTGACAATTGCATGCTTGGAATGCGTACATTCCATGGTGCACAATGTGATCAAAATAACCTAATAAGGCGTTTTTAGTGACAATTGCATGCTTGGAATGCGTACATTCCATAGTGTACAATGTGTTCAAAATAACCTAACAAGGCGTTTTTAGTGACAATTGCATGCTTGGAATGCGTACATTCCATGGGAAAGTTTCAAGGAATTTGGTGAGGGTGGGTTACAAATTGTTCAAAAGTGGCCTACTTTCACATGGAATGACCCCATAGCTATTTTAGATTCAGATAAGAATTTTAACAATTTTATACACAAACAATTTTAGAATATTATTGTAATTAGATATTTTAGATTGTATGCTTTAAAGAATGTACTATTGTTTTTAATTTTACTTATGCCAATTAGAACAATACTAGTACATGTTGATTGGTCCAAAAACACAAGCCATTCAGGCAGTCCAATTTCTGATTGGCTCCTTCAAAATACAGTTGGGTAAAAGCTTTTAAGTACACAATGTTTTCGCTATTTATGTATGTATGTATGTATGTATGTATGTATGTATGTATGTATGTATGTATGTATGTATGTATGTATGTATGTATCAACAGTGAATTAAGAGTTATATTTTTAATGTTTGGAGGATATTTTTTAGTCATAATGCTCAAAATAAATAAAAGCCGGTGTATTTTAAGTAAGAAACCATTTCGCTAGTTTCAAAACTCATGCATTTTGGAAAATAATTTTCTCAAAATCTAAAATATCTTGCCTAAATACAACGTATACGTACAGAAATACCTTAGAGTTATATATCTTTACTAACATTATTGATAGTTACATCTGCAATCACTCCAAAGTGAAGTGAGTAGATTTATTCTGCTGGTACCTCGCTGCTCCATTAAAAATCGTCCTCATAAATCTATTTAAAACTGTAAGGCCCAAGTCAAACGTCGCTCTTCTCATGCGCCGAACCTAATACAATTAGGTTCGACGATGGAGCGGCTTTGGGAAATATTATTCTGAGCTGTGACTGGGCTATCTAGAAAAATAGTAATACATATTACTTTCTATAAGGCCATAAGCATTTTTCTATATTTCTTCATAAATATATATATATATATATATAAATATATATTCTCAGCAGACACATTGCAATTATATATAATTCTCAAAGAGTGGAGCATTACCACAATATCTTGCAATTTAACAGTCTCACTACCGTTCATTGATGTTTTGATCGAAAAAGATGGCACTAAATTCCGTACCAGCGTGTATAGAAAACCTACATTTTCCGGTCAACATATCTCCTTGAATTCGTTCTGCCCCAAAACATGGATGATTAACCTCATCAAAACTTTAGTTCATCGCGCTCTCATGATTTGCTCCGATATAAAATTAGAATCGGAACTCAATTCTACTACTTCTACTACTACTACTACTACTACTACTACTACTACTTCTACTTCTACTTCTACTACTACTACTACTACTACTACTACTACTACTACTATCACTACTAGTACTACTACTACTGCTACTACTAGTGCTGCTACTTCTACTACTAGTTGAGTTTTCCTGGCTGGTCATTTTCCTAAGTAGTCATCACGATGGTATAAAGTAATAGCTACGTATGAAGAAAAAATGAAGATATTAGACTATTTTATGATTTCAAATGGTAAAGAATGTGATTAAAGCCTCTTTTCCTATTTCAAAAATTTTAGTTTTCGAGGGTAATAGCTACGTGTGTTGAAAAAATGAAGATATTAAACTATTTTATGATTGCACATGGTAAAGAATGTGATTAAAGGCTCTTTTCCTATTAAAGGCTCTTTTCCTATTTCAAAAGTTTTAGTTTTCGAGGGTAATAGCTACGTATATTGAAAAAATTAAGATATTAAACTATTTTATGATTGCAAATGGTAAAGAATGTGATTAAAGGCTCTTTACCTATGTCAAAAGTTTTAGTTTTCGTGGGTAATAGCTACGTATGTTGAAAAAATGAAGATATTAGACTATTTTATGAAAATGTCTTGAGGCTCACAACATAACAAAGTGAGTACATTGGGAGAATGTTTGAGCATTGAGTTATGATAATTTGTTGTAGGGTCGCAAGCCGAGTAGCAAGTAAATATGTAGGCAAGTAAGAAGTCGTAATTAGGATATCTCCATACTCATTCACCAACAAATCCGTAAGAACTATGAGCACGTGTTACACAGAATACTTATTTCAAAATAAGCTAATAAGGCATATTTGTCATGGTTTGCATACACTAGATGAGTACATTCCATGGTGCACAAAGCGTTCAAAATATGCTGATAAGGCATATTTGACATAGTTTGCATATACTAGAGGCGTACATTCTATGGTGCGCAAAGCGTTCAAAATAGGCTAATAAGGCATATTTGACATAGTTTGCATACACTAGATGTTGCACAACATTGCAAAATGTGTTGATATACTGTACGGTGCAGAAGGCCCCACACAACAATGAAAGGTCAGTTGAAGCGGACTTTTCAACAAAACACTGTGCTTGTGAAAATTATCAACCCTTTGAGTCAGGTCCCCCAGAATTGGGTGACATTATTCAGGTCCCCCCAGAAGCTCAGGTCCCCCCACTTTTTTTCCAAAATCTCAGTATTTTACAGTCATTTACGCAACAAAGTAGCTCAATGCAACTGAGAACGTAAGAACTAATTGCATTCAAAAGAAAAGGATTTATGCGTGAATTATACCAGACATGGTTTCACCCCCCCCCCAATGATTCTGGGGGGACCTAACTTTTTTAAATGCCTTATTTTATGGGGGGACCTACGATTTTGGAAAAAAAGTGGGGGCAGTAGGGTTCTCTGATACGCTGAATCTGATGGTGTCATTTTCGTTAAGATCCTACGACTTTTAGGGGGTATTTCCCTATTTTCCTAAATAAGGCAAATTTTCTCAGGTTCGTAACTTTTGATGGCTAAGACAAAACTTGATGAAACTTATATATTTAAAATCAGCATTAAAATGCGATTCTTTTGATGTAGCTATTGATATCTAATCACATTCTTTACCATTTGCAATCATAAAATAGTCTAATATCTTCATTTTTTTCAGCATACGTAGCTATTACCCCCGAAAACTAAAACTTTTGAAATAGGAAAAGAGCCTTTAATCACATTCCTTACAATGTGCAATCATAAAATAGTCTAATATCTTCATTTTTTCCACATACAAAGCTATTACCCTCGAAAACTAAAACTACAATTGTGACAACGTTTCGTCTTTTCTTAAAGACTTCGTCAGGTCCTTGTACATTGGAGGTATTAACGTGAAACGTACAAGGTCCTTGTACAATGTACAAGTACCTGACGAAGTCTTTAAGAGAAGACGAAACGTTGTCACAATTGTAGTTTCCTTCTTGGCGTTCTCCCTATAGTTTGTCGGTGTACTTGTCACCATAGTCTGTTGCTCAGATGAGGATGATGATTTAACTTGCAGCGATATAATATTGGGAACTGAACGAAAACCTTGAAAACGTGGCGGATTTTTGAAGTTCGGTACCACTATATATCATAAAAATTGATAAGCATAATATTTAATTATATATATAATTTACATATCAATCGATAGGTAAATAACTGGGCTAACACATTATGAAGTCATTCCATGGTTTTGGGAATCTTACATTACGAGATAAGTATAGCAGTGATAAGATGGTACTGTAATACTCATCTAACCACTATACTTATTTGTATCATTGTAAGATTCCCACTCTTAGCCACAGGAATACGGACTTCCGTTTGACGTCTACTCCCAATGATTTGGGAATCTTACATTACGAGATAAGTATGGCAGTGATAAGATGGTTTGAGTTGTTTTCAAAAATAAGCCTTGCTTCGAAGAAAGGAGCCATCAAGTGGCTGTATAGGGATATACAAGCTGCCATTTTCTAAAAGTATTTGACACACGAGGTTTGGATAAATCACCATTTTTAACAAGAAAATTCTGGTCTTGCCCATTGGTATCATTTGGTCGCGAAACAGAAATATCTGGAGGAACGTTTTCTAATCAATTTTGAATTGTTCCTTAGTCCGGCCAAAGGAAAGTGAATTTTATAAATGTTAAGCAGGCCGCATAAAAAACGATCGTGGGCCGCATGCTCGGGCCGCGGGTTGGTCGTCATTGGTAAAGGGCGTGCAAGATATGTTTATCAGGAATCATATTGGTCAAATAGTCACTTATGTGGCCGGTACTTTTTGTAACAGCTGATCACGTATTAATGGCGATCAGCGAACTACGAACATTTTTTGTTTCATAAAAGTTGCTTGATACCAGCATAGGCAAGGTTTCCGACTTGTACTACAATCTCCTGTAACAAATATCTTCGCAGCAAGAAACGTTCTTAAGCCGGATTTCCACTAGACGAATTTGTTAGCGCGAATCGATTTTTTTCGCCGGATCTGTTCGCGCGAACAGAATACGTTTCCTCCGTTATCGAATATTCTTATAAACTATGAATGTCGCTGTCATGTTGTCCGTGGATTTGTGGTTTTTGGGGAGAATCGAATGGAGTATTACGGAATCTTACGTAGAAAAGGAAAACTGATTGGGTTTTCCCCCTATCGCGTGCGTGTGTGAAACTTATTAATCTCGTCATGTCACAGTCATCTTTTAGCAGGTCTTTCGCGAATTCTCCTCCAGTCAGTGGGTACGGGGAAATTAATTCATTAATATTTATTGTGTTTCGGCTTTGAGCTTTCATCAGTGCCAGACATATACATATTGCTGAGAATATGTCGCCATTATCGCCAAGAAGAAGGAATAAGATTTCCGAAAGCTCGCGGAGAGCCCAATTTTAGTTTTAATGTTTTTATATCTGATTTTAGGTTCCAGTAACATTCCTTCAATGTTACATAAACGATACTTTGATGTTTAACAAGCTCCTCCTCTACAACCGAACAGGTCTGGGCAATTTTTATATCTGTTGTGAGGGATTCAGTTTCGTTCGTGTAAAGTATGGGTGTAAGCAGCAACACACCGAAAGTATGATTACTAATCTAATCAGAACTGAGATCCATACAGGTCTTATGGTTACTCTGTTATGAAACATCTCGTAGATACCTCTAAATCATGCTTGCCTTCTTCTACAAGCAGCAGCTGCTTTTTTCTCTTCCACGTTTTGTTAATTTTGTTCCACATTTTGTTAACCCCTTTCTGCTTGGGAGCGGGGGCTTTTCGAGACGTCAGAGGCAAATCGCTGCCTGATATTTCTCACTCTTACTTTGTGCTTCGAATACTTTAAATATTTTTGAATAGAATAATCGAGATTCTGATAATCGAGATTCTGATAATCGAGATTCGAATACTTTAAATATTTGAATAGAATAATCGAGATTCCGATAATCGAGATTCTGATAATCGAGATTCGAATAATCGAGATTCGAATAATCGAGATTCGAATAACCGAGATTCGAATAATTCGAGATTTGGATTGTTCTAAGATCCACATTCCTCAAATTTCAAATGCTTCCTCGTATTAGATGTTTCTGGTTCTACCTCATTCTCTAACTCATTCATTCTAACTTGATAAACATAAATATTAGCCTTCTTCCTCTGCTCCTTTTCCCCTCAACTTTTAAAAATCATTCCTACATTGTTCAACCCATTCTTTTGCTTAACATGCTCCCAAACCTCTCGTTTGAAGAATCCCTTAATACTATTGGCTGGTATTCTACGATTTTACACCCTCCAGGTAAATTCATTTCTATAATAAATCTTCATCATAACTTATTACACAAAATTTTAGGCCTGCGTTATGTATGGGATTATAGTAACACTGACGCTTATGCACGATTCTTGTAAACCATTTATTATGAAGATTTGTGTGACACCATAATATTCGGTCATTCGGTCATTCGGTCATTCGGTCATTCGGTCATTCGGTCATTCGGTCATTCGGTCATTCGGTCATTCGATCATTCGGTCATTCGGTCATTCGGTCATTCGATCATTCGGTCATTCGATCATTCGGTCATTCGGTCATTCGGTCATTCGGTCATTCGGTCATTCGGTCATTCGGTCATTCGGTCATTCGGTCATTTGTGTTCAAAATAACCTAACAAGGCGTTTTTAGTGACAATTGCATGCTTGGAATGCGTACATTCCATGGTGCACAAGTTGTTCAAAATAACCTAACAAGGCGTTTTTAGTGACAATTGCATGCTTTGAATGCGTACATTCCATGGTCCACAATGTGTTCAAAATAACCTAACAAGGCGTTTTTAGTGACAATTGCATGCTTGGTTGAGAAGTATTTTGCCTGGCGACCATAGTAGCAGCACACTCATTTGTACATGGGCAACTTTGAGATAAATGGAAATCTGTTAATGGATCATGCATCAAAATTTATTTCAAACTAACTTCAAAAAATCCTTTTAGATATATAACACCTAGAGTGGTAAGAAGCTATATCGAAGCCCCCTTGTTTTAGTATGTGCCCCTTGTATATAATAATTACTACATGTAAACAAGGGTAAAATTACAGTTCATGGATGACAAAAATGTTTGTTTACAAAATTGAGCACTGAAACGATTCCCTGTTGTCAAATAACTTGTATGATGACAACTGTTAGAGCCACTCCAGTTATAGGTATGACACAATACGTCATCCTGTTCTTTCGAAAAGTTCACTCGTGCGGACCGGCCGACCGTACCACTTTTCAAAAGCGTCCTTTTTGGTTTAGAACCGGCATGTCATCACCTTCCTATTAGCCTATTAAGAAAAACAAGTTTTGTGACGTCAGGTCTAAGACGTGCCCGGATTGCATATTTGTACCTTTTTTAATCAAATTGGCATGGCCGCAAGAAACCTGTTTTCTAACATGCCATGAACGGCTAGGCCTGTTTTCGAGATTTCCATAATCAGCGAGAGGCGGTCCTACTGCGCAGTTGATCCTGCTTCATGGCTTGCTTCTCTGCCCGGTGGCCTGAATTGAGGGGCATTGCCCTTGGACGCCCCAACTGCCCTTTAT
This sequence comes from Alatinidae sp. Z8VKAUB7J3, assembly GCA_010016025.2. Taxonomy (NCBI): domain Eukaryota; kingdom Metazoa; phylum Cnidaria; class Cubozoa; order Carybdeida; family Alatinidae; species Alatinidae sp. Z8VKAUB7J3. The sequence continues at coordinate 261,542,354 of JAAAKM020721499.1, forward strand.
TCATTATTTAGCCTGTTTGGTGGTTTTCCTGTTTATTTAGGGTAGTTTCAATGTCGGACCCACTGCTCATCAGGGGTCTTTGATTATGTTAGCATTGGAGGTCACCTAGTTCAGTTGGTATAGCGCACGCCGCGAAAGCGTGAGTCACGGGTTTTATCCTCAGTGGTGTCATATTTTCTCTAGTGTTCTTTTCAAAACTATAAAAATATGAGTGTGGTAAGATACTTTTACGGGTAAAAAAAGTAGTTTAGATCAAAGGCGTTTCTTCCTGACTAAACACTAAAAGATGTGTAATTTGAACGTTCTTTTCGCAGTGTAGTATTAATTAACATCAAAGACGGGGGTTAGTCTGACTTAGTATACTTCGGGTCACACTCCCCTGAAAATTGAACAGAGTACAATTTTTAACGAAGTTCACACTTGTACAATTAACTGTCTTCCAAAATTATCTTGGTCTTGATTGTTGCATCCTTTGCAGCATTCCTAACACCGTTCATTTTTATACAATTGCTCTCTCCAGAAAGTCATTTGCTTTATGTTTAGGTTTTAGAGAGGACTATACTTAATGGACTATAATTAGAGAGGACTATACTTAATATTTAGTGGACTATAGACATGTTTTCGATCTCCTTTGTCGACATACGACATCCTCCTCAAGGCAAAACGGTGACAAGCATGGTCTTCAAATAGAAAAAAGGGATTCTTTATTAGTAGTAATCTTTGCATGATATATTTCTATAAACTATTGATAAGTATAAAGATAGGAATAGTTTATATTCGAAAACATGGCTTTAATACAGAGTAAAATTCTGTTTTTTTGTGATTTATATAGCTTGCAAAGTGTACAAAATGATCTAAAATAAAAGGGGTTCTTTTTTAGTAGTAATCTTTGCATGGGGTATAACTAACATGAACAGTAGGTGCGATTTATAAGGACAGAGTGGCCTAAATAAACAATATACTAAATAACAAATAAATAATAAATAAATCCTTTCAACACTCTCATCCTTTTTCTGAATCTAATTTCACATTCTTAACTTCTGCCTCTTCTGAGTTCTCTCTCCTGATCAAAGAAAGCCTTCTTCTTGCTAAACTTAGGATGAAAAGATATATGATTTCTTGATACTTTTCAGTTAAATCTCCCTTTTCCTCTCCTCTCCCAAATTTAGTTTCATTCATTGGTTCATTGATTCACTGATCCATTCATTTATTCATTCATTCATTTATTCATTCATTCATTCGTTCATTCATTGATTCATTCATTCTTTGTTTATTTATTCACTCATTTAATGTTCTTGTTCTATTTTATTTTAAAACAGCAATAGTGCGCATTACTGACAGCGTCGTTTATAAACTTATATCTTTATTATGATGCAACAAATTCTTGATCTATGGTTTTACTTGGGTCATTGCACTGTAGATGGGCAAACACTAGTGTCTTTAAGTAACTAGAAGTAGTATACACGGTAGTAGTTATTATTTGATTAGGAAGCAATGTATATATCCCTATTTCAAAAGTTTTAGTTTTCGAGGGTAAGAGCTTTTTCTGTGGAAAAAATGAAGATATTAGACAATTTTATGACTAAACATGGTAAAGAATGTGATTAAAGGCTCTTTTCCTATTTCAAAACTTTTAGTTCTCGAGGGTAATAGCTACGTAAGTTGAAAAAATGAAGATATTAGACTATTTTATGATTGCAAATGGTAAATTCGTATCAGACTTGCCACAAAAGGTGAGGGGGCAAGGGCGGGTGCCGCCCTCTGAGAGAATTCACTAGCGTTTCCAAAAACAAAAAATGTAGGACCTACGGGATGACTATGGGGTGACTCTTGCCGACATGTTCATATGTGTGTGCGTTGAAAATTGAATGTCTTCCCTGAGATACAACTTCAGAACTGCACAAAAATTGTTTAAGCTGCCAGCTTATTAATTTGAGGTTGAGTGGGGGAGGTTTAAGCTGCCAGCTTATTAATTTGAGGTTGAGTGGCGGAGGTTTAAGCTGCCAGCTTATTAATTTGATGTTGAGTGGGGGAGGTTTAAGCTGCCAGCTTATTAATTTGAGGTTGAGTGGGGGAGGTTTAAGCTGCCAGCTTATTAATTTGAGGTTGAGTGGACGCTGGAATGTGAGCATTTCCATAGTGCCATTGAGGGTAGTTACACTATTTGAAGATATTGGGAATGCGTTCTGCATAATGGAATGTGAGCAATTCAATAGTGCCTTTGAGCGTAGTAACACTACTTGAACATAATGGGAATGGGTTCTGCACGCTGGAATGTGAGCATTTCAATAGTGCCATTGAGCGTAGTTACACTATGAAGCTGCATAGATGACGTCATAATATAGTAGTATATAGCTTAGATAGACTTAGTTAGCAGCTTTTGCATCGTCGCAAGTCCTATTGTAAGCGTCTAATGGCCATTGCTATGGTTACTATTTAATAGCATGATGTATTAATGTTTGAATTTAGCTGATAGTATTTTTCCCATGTAAAAAGTCCTTAGTAGATTACAGATAAAGTATGGTCTTCAAGAAGGCACTCGTCTCTATTCCAAATTCCTTCTTTTTGCATTATGGTCTTCAACAAGGCACTCGTCTTTATTCAAAATTCCTTCTTTTTGCTTTATGGTCTTCAACAAGGCACTCATCTCTATTCCAAATTCCTTCTTTTTGCTTTATGGTCTTCAAGAAGGCACTCGTCTCTATTCCAAATTCCTTATTTTTCTTTCTTCTCCTTTTTCTTTCGGCTCCTCCGTTTTAGGGGTCGCCACAACAGATCCTTTTTTCCACACCAGTCTGTTGTTTGCTTCCTTCTCTGTCACACCAACCACCCTCATGTCCCCCCTGACTACATCCATGAACCTTCTCTTCAGCCTCCCTCTCCTTCTCCTACCCGGTATTCCCATCTCCAGCATCCTCCTTCCAATTTGACACATTATCGACAGTGTGGTATTTGTTATATATCAACAGTTCGTAATCAATTCTTAATGAAAAACGTTTCTTGATTTGTTTTTCAGGCGTTTTTAAATTTGCCCCTCCTGAATTTGAGGCCACGAGTTGCTTAGCTTGTTGCTTAGATTTTGGACCATATCGAGGCCTCACACCTAAGCAACCGAGTTGCTTATATAAAGTATGGACTTTAAAATTATTACTAAACTAACATCGTTTTTCGTTTTTGCTATGCAGATTGTTTAATAGCCATTTTTATAAATTCAAACATCCTGAATAGAAGATTCCATAAAAATGACAATGACAAAAAAGCATTTGATCTTTCTTACATTCCAAGCGGGGAAGCCCACTTTTAGTAAAAACCGATGGAATTTACTTTAGAATTGGTAAGACTTCTAAAAAGCCCGTCAAATTAAAGCTAAGGATACTTATGCATCCTGCTGTCCAATTGCCTAAAGCGTAGATTTGAAAAGTTGGTACGAGACAATACAAATAAACCAAGCAAGCGCTCTAAGAGGCTGAAATATTTTTGGGGCATATGATTTCCAGTAATAAGCCATATCTTGCATATTAGTAAAATTTTTAATGTACGCATCTAGTGTATGCAAACTATGTCAAATATGCCTTATTAGCGTAGTTTGAACGCTTTGTGCACCATGGAATGCACGCATCTAGTGTATGCAAACTATGTCAAATATGCCTTATTAGCGTAGTTTCAACGCTTTGTGCACCATGGAATGTACGCATCTAGTGTATGCAAACTATGTCAAATATGCCTTATTAGCGTATTTTGAGGACTCTTCTTAAGAGACGTGTATAACATCCATCTAAACGCTGTTGTTGTTTGGTTGAAAGAATCCAGGTCTCGGAACCGTACAATAAGATGGGCTCAACAAGAACTCGAAAAAATTGGATATTCAATTTCCGATCAAGGTTGGATTTCCAGATCTTATCCAATTTGTTGCAGGCAGTCCATGTCATACCTTTTCTGATCATACAGCAATTCATGGGAATTCCCATGTACGATAGATTAGTGATGAAGTCATTTGATTAGTAAATACTGATAGCAACGCGCGGTCTCTTCAAAACTGATATGATCGAGTTAATGAAATCAAAGTCTTTATCTTACCCCCGTCTTTTTTAAGTCACGTAGTTTTCTCTGCCGAATCATTTATGTTCCGGCAATAAGTACGCTGACAAGGCATTTTGAGTTACAATTTCATGCTTGGTATGCGTACATTCCATGGTGCACAATGTGTTCAAAATAACCTAAGAAAGCTTTTTTAGTGACAATTGCATGCTTGGAATGCGTATATTCCATGGTGCACCATGTGTTCAAAATAACCTAACAAGGCGTTTTTAGTGACAATTGCATGCTTGGAATTGCGTACATTCCATGGATTAAAGGCTCTTTTCCTATTTCAAAAGTTTTAGTTTTCGAGGGTAATAGCTATGTCGGTGGAAAAAATGAAGATACTAGACTATTTTTTGATTGCACATGGTAAAGAATGTGATTGAAGCCTCGTTTCCTATTTCAAAAGTTTTAGTTTTCGAGGGTAATAGCTATGTCTGTGGAAAAAATGAAGATATTAGACCATTTTAAATTCCATACCCTTAGCAATATTCTGGCAAAGACGCTGAACACTCTGGTCTGGAAGTTCAGATGAGTGACCAGTTTTGTGTCAATGCAGTTGATTTTTGTATGTCTGAAGAAAGTGATTCTGAGTGCAGCCAAGAGCCAACACATAGATCTCAGTCATCGCACCAGACGATTAATCCAGCTGAGCTCAAAGGTCTTATTTGCGCGTAGGTCCCCCCATAAAATAAGGCATTTCAAAAAGTTAGGTCCCCCCAGAATCATGGGGGGGGGCTGAAACCATGGGTAACATTGACCAATTTCAAAATTTTCATTTGGTATGTTGCCTCTTTACGTCCAGCTGATAAAAATTTAATAAATTTTGGTTCTTTCAAGAAAACAGTCCTTGCTCTCAAGTATAATACTGCCAAATGCTTTATCTGTGTAGTTACATTTATGGGTCCCTTTAACAACCTAAAGCCCTGGCCAAACGACTGGATTTTTCATTCAACTTTTCACTATAAAAAGTCGAATGAAAAATCCAGTAGTTTGGCCACCTTGTATAGTGTTGTAGAGTGTTGTAGAGTGGATTTTGCTTCTGGTCAAAAAGTCGAATGGATTTCTATTGTTCTCCTAGGCTATATTACTGATTTCGGAAATGCTTTCGGCTTTTTGGAAAACAGGTTATGTTTACCTAAAAGGAAGCAAGAAGCGACAAAGTACGCTTATCAAAAGAAAATGCTAGGATGTGATGAGCAAGTCGACAACGCTGTTTAACCGTGTCGAATCTCTATTTTGTCGAAGGTTTTCCTCCAATTGTAAAAAGCTCATAAATTTGACATTTTTTCGTTAAAATCTAAATGTTAAGTAAGCTGGTAGCCTAGCTCTTCATGCCTTATCATTGTAAGTACCCACTGTTACTGATATGGATCCACTAAGTCTATTGCATGTGTTTACTTGAGTCTAAAATATGATCGTGAGGGTGACAAGTGCCTTAATATAAAGTTAACGGTAACATTTTTTCGTTAAAATCTAAACGTTCCTCATGCTTAAGTTAGAATTAATTCCTAAATAATTGGTAATACTTACAATTACAGTATAGCCTTATTGCAAGGTCCTGTTGTGAATTAGTTAACTGCTAATGACATGCATTGTATTATTTACCCTTTTTAAAGAAAGCTAACAACAGTGATGTAATTTGCACAGGATCGCAATTTCCGCAATGCTTGATCTGTAGATTTCTGCCACAAATTCTAGCTCTGTAGTTTATCAATTTTCATGCCAGTGTGAGGCTGGCTATGTTGGCCGCACGACTTTGAGGCTGGTTGACTGAATTAAGAAGTATGTACCATCGTATATTCGCCAAACACCGACTCCTAAAAGGAAACAACCACCTCGAGTTTCAAAGACCAAAAACGCCACTAAGCAATGTGACTCTGCCATAGGGGTTGGTAGAGCGCACGCCGCGAAAGCGTGGGTCACAGGTTCGATCACCGGTGGTGACATATTTTCTATTTCTCTAGTCTCCTTTTCAAAACTAAACACTTTTGACGTTTGCTCGTATTTTTTTTGTTTGAAAATTTCACATTATACAATTTATTGTAATTCCTTTGGTTCAGTAATGGTCATTACAAAAAGAACATACCAGCGCTTCAATGTTCCTTTGTTTTATCATTCATCTGTGAAGGACGAGCACCGAGGTGCTGTTCCTAATGGCCTTTCTATTTGTTTTCACTTGTGTACTTGTTGGAAATTCGGCGCTATTTTGTTGTTGACCGCCAAAATTTTCTGGCCCTTCTTAAGGTTCAGTTATAGCCCTATTAAAGTCTTTAAACAATTGCGCAATCATGTGCTGTCTGATGATATATTTCATCCTTTCAAAGTCAGCATGGCATATCAAGGGCATGTAATGATTTTATAATTTGTCTTTACAGCTTTAAAAATGTCAAGACAGGGTAGAAATCATCCTGATGTATTTTGCCATGCCTGCGGAGAATTTACCATAAAAGCCAAGAAGCGTATAATAACATCTGAGATCAAGAAACTTTTAAAGCTACATCCTTTTAAATGATGCCCTTCCCTTTAAATGATGCCCATCCTTTTAGATGATGCCCTTCCTTTTAAATGATGCCCATCCATTTAATTGATGCCCTTCCCTTTAAATGATGCCCATCCTTTTAAGTGATGCCCTTCCCTTTAAATGATGCCCATCCTTTTAGATGATGCCCTTCCTTTTAAATGATGCCCATCCTTTTAATTACGGACAGTTTGAGATATATTGCTTTTTAAGAATACTCCTTCTATTTTCTCCTCAACTCACTTTTAAAATCTATGCAAATGGGTCCAATGACAGTTCCTATTCGCTCCTTGCATTCCTTACAATAAATTAAGCCGCGTTTTATTAAGCCGCGTTTTATTAAGCCACGTTTTTATTAGGCCGCATTTTTGAAGGTGCGGCCTATTAAGGCATATTTGACATAGTTTGCATACACTAGATGCGTACATTCCATGGTGCACAAAGCGTTCTAAATAAGCTAATGAGGCATATTTGACATAGTTTGCATACACTAGATGCGTACATTCCTTGCTGAACAAAGCGTTCAAAATACGCTAATAAGGCATATTTGACATAGTTTGCATACACTAGATGCGTACATTCCATGCTAGAATAGCACCAAAAGTTGTTTTTAGTGACACTTGCATACTTGGAATGCGTACATTCAATGGTGCACAATGCGTTTAAAACAGCACCAAAAGCTGTTTTCAGTGACACTGGCGTACTTGGAATGCATACATTCAATGGCGCACAATGCGATTATAATAGCACCAAAAGTTGTTTTTAGTGACACTGGCATACATGGAATGCGTATGCGTACATTCCATGGTGCACAATGCGTTTAGAATAGCACCAAAAGCTGTTTTTAGTGACACTTGCATGATTCGAAAGCGTACATTCCGTGGTGCACATTGCGTTGAGAATAGCACCGAAAGCTGTTTTTAGTGACACTTGCATGCTTGGAATGCGTAAGTTCCATGGTGCACAATGCGTTTAGAATAGCACCAAAAGCTGTAAAAGAAATAAAGTGGAAAAAAAAGGATAAAAAGAGATGAAGAGAGAATCAAAAGAAAGGGAAAGAGATAAAGAAGAGCTAAGAGATAATATATAGGAACTGAAGAATAAAGAGGCACGATAAAAAATCAAAATGAAGTATAGGAGAATAGGAAGCGATTAAGAAGGGATAAAGAAGAAGTAAAGAGGAGCAAGTAAGAAAAAAGCAGATCCAAACGAGTTCGGATCCACCGGGTCCTGTGTAAACGCGAGGCAGATCCGTACCGGTTTGGATCCGTACCAGTTTGGATCCGTACCCGTGTAAACACGGTCTAAGAGTTTCGAAGAGAGCCTGACCTTTCCAAGTGCAGATTGATATATTGATTAAGTGTCTAAGCTGTCAAAACATTTTGGGTAGTTAAGAGCGTTTTGCTTTTTGCCGGATGACTTGTTCCATTTGCGAGCAATGCATTGCCCTGTGCTTCCGTAAAGCTATAAAGGATAAGGGAAAATAGGTGAATGGTCATACTGACTGGTGTATAACATGTTCTTTTACCCTTTGGCACTCAGACCGGTCGCTAGCGACCGGTAACTCGTAGTCTCGTTTGAAACAGCTTTTTGTCCTGTTTTTGTTTGGATACACTGGATGCGTACATTCCATGGTGCACAAAGCGTTCAAAACAGGCTAATGACGCATATTTAACATAGCTTGGATACACTAGATGCGTACATTCCATAGTGCACAAAGCGTTCAAAGTAGGCTAATGACGCATATTTAACATAGTTTGGATACACTAGATGCGTACATTCCATAGTGCACAAAGCGTTCAAAGTGTTCCTCAGTTGCTACCGCAGTCCCCAAACTCGATATCAATTTTATTATTCCTTTTACTGGTACGCAATCTTTACAAGTCCGTAAAAATATTATGAAACTTTGTTCTAGTGCTTTCCCCCATCTTAATATTAGGTTAATTTTTTGTTATTCAGGTTTTTTCGAGTCAAGGACGTAATCCCTAGGTTGCTCTGTTCGGGCGTCGAGAGATGAAAGCCAGTGATGGATTCATTTATGTCTAATTAATGACGTCATAATAGCGTCTATCCTTACTTCTTTTTTTAATTTTATTCAATTTGGAATTTATTTGATTGCGTTCGAATCGATCATTATTTCATTCGTTATTGTTGACCATTGTCATTTTGCAATCACCACATACGTGGTTATGTCAGCAAAAAGGAACCGATTACTTACACTTGTAGATACACTTACACTTGTAGATACACTTACACTTGTAGATACACTTACACTTGTAGATACACTTATACTTGTAGATACACTTATACTTGTAGATACACTTATACTTGTAGATACACTTACACTTGTAGATACACTTACACTTGTAGATACACTTACACTTGTAGATACACTTACACTTGTAGATACACTTAAGTAGTAGTAGTAGTAGCAGCAGTAGTAGTAGTTGTAGTAGTAGTAGGAATAGTAGTAGTAGTAGTAGTAGTAGTAGTAGTAGTAGTAGTAGTAGTAGTAGTAGAAGCAGAAGAAGTAGAAGTAGAAGTAGTAGTAGTAGTAGCAGCAGTAGTAGTAGTTGTAGTAGTAGTAGGAATAGTAGTAGTAGTAGTAGTAGTAGTAGTTTCGAGGGTAATAGCTACGTATGTTGACAAAATGAAGATATTAGACTATTTTATGATTGCAAATGGTAAAGAATGTCTATTTTATGATTGCAAATGGTAAAGAATGTGATTAAAGGCTATTTTCATATTTCAAAAGTTTTAGTTTTCGAAGGTAATAGCTACGTATGTTGTAAAAATGAAGATATTAGACTATTTTATGATTTAGTTGTGAAGGAGTGTGGTTATACAGTCCTTAGCCTGGCAGTTGTCCATGGAGACTTTGAACTCTTTACCGAGATATTTAAAACTTCTGTTTACCTCTACTGATGGAATTTGCTGTGTGTTGAGGCAAAGTATAGGGAGAACGCCAAGAAGGAAACTACAATTGTGACAACGTTTCGTCTTTTCTTAAAGACTTCGTCAGGTAATAACATTGAGCATTTACTCTTGAAAGAAACTTTGGAAATCTACGTATCTAGAACATTGCGTTGAGTAACGGATTCATTTTGCTAAACGTTTCGCCATACACATACATCGCTTTAGAAGCTGCACTTATCAAAACAAAGAAGCCGGTACTCTGTTGACAAAAAGAATTTGTTTACAATTTACGCCTTTTTCAATAACACGAGGGGGTTGTAAACCAGTCTAAACTAAATTTTGTACACGGTGGTATCCACTTCAAATTAAAAGTTGTATTAGCGATTCTGGCTCACCTAACTTAAGAAAAGTTTTTCTCTCAAGAAGGTGGGCCTTTGGGTGTTTTTCTTCAAGGAAGTGGCATTGCGAAACCTTTCAAGTGATGAAATGAAGTGGCATTGTGTAACCTTTCAAGTTTCCTTATAGATTTTAGCATTAATAAAAGCACACAAAAATTCCAAGTGTCAAATATCACGAAGAATTGGGAGATAGTTGTGATCCACATAGGGTTTAACCCCACAATTTTTAAAAGATAAGACACGTTTTTATATATACTTTAGTAATGTCTTCCTTTGTTGTAGTCGAATCGGTTGATATTTTAATTAACAATCTGAATGTTTGACTAACGTGACACAATACTTAATATTCACAGAATGAATGAGAGTAGGAAGTAGGTCCCAGACTACTTCACTACAGTATCTAATTGCCTCTTTTGCCCATGGCCTTCAGACGTTTTTTAAAGAAAAGTGACAGGGTATCAGTATTAGGTTAGATTCTACTGGCCTTAAAGCACATTTTAATAGGTGGCATTAGAGGTCGATCCAGTATAGGTATAGTAGGTATATGAGGCAGTTATTACCTGAACTAGTTACATTTTGAATTTAACTTTCCAGCTCTTCTCAAAATAAAAGTTTACAAAAAGTGCGTAATAATTACCCTCCGTGACTATATACATCCTACTCTGTCTAAGTAGTAACAGTTACTAAAAATTAGGCATATAAGTATCCATACACAGGTGCAGTTATTTCAGTGTCATTTTTGCTCAAAGCATATTTGTGTTCTCGTTTTCGCCTAGAAAAACAGTTTGTTTCGCCTATGTAGGCCTGCCTACATCCACCACATGGTATTTCATACACTCCTGCTTCCCCGTCTGTAGTGTAGTGTAGTGTAGTGTAGTGTAGTGTAGTGTAGTGTAGTGTAGTGTAGTGTAGTGTAGTGTAGTGTAGTCTTACTATATTTTCTAAACTATACGCAATCAGGCACTGATTTCACGCGGAATCGTTATCTAGGCCATCAATTAACATCATAAACACATATAGATCTTAATTGAAGGACCTTTCTTGTTGACCAATATTTTCCATTATTAGAAGCCTTGATGCCCTATAAAGTGCCAGAAATGAGCCTTTCACTATCAACTGACATTTCTTACTAAACTAAAACTTTTGACATAGGAAAAGAGCCTTTAATCACATTCATTACCATTTGCAATTATAAAATAGTCTAATATATCCATTTTTTCAACATACGGCATTGGTAAACAAATATGATTACTACTCAATGATAACGCACCTATTACAAGTCAGCTGCACGCACCTACTGCAGTGAATGAGAGTTAGAAGAAGTGTAGGCATTACTTGAACAATGGGTGACTAGAAACTCTACTACGCTATTTTCTTATGAAAACACAATCGTAACATGATATTAGTCTCACTTACGGGTATGAAAATTAGCGAAAAATTCATATCCCTTGGACACCAACTTAACCACACGGCCCACAAACATATTTTAATGTACATATAAAGTTTTGCTTAAATTTTTAAAATGCTTTCGGAGATACACACAGTAATGGTCTTGAGAACGAATCCAACCGGTATGACATTTGGACGATGATCAAAAGTAAGAGCAAAGACGCATCAATAGTAAAAATAAAGAGGGAAAGACGCATCAAGAGTAAGAGCAAAGACGAAAAGACGAATCAAGAGTAAGAGCAAAGACGCAAAGACGCATCAAGAGTAACAGCAAAGACGAATCAAGAGTAAAGCTTATTTTGAGCACTTTGTGCACCATGTAATGTAGGTATCTAGTGTATGCAAACTATGTCAAATATGTCTTACTTGCGTATTTTGAACGCTTTGTGCACCATGGAATGTACGCATATAGTGTAGGCAAACTATGTCAAATATGCCTTATCAGCCTTTTTTGAACGCTTTGTGCACCATGGAATGTACGCATCTAGTGTATGTTAACAAAAGATTCTAAACTACGTGATGATGACGTCAGAGGAATTCAAAACGTTTTCGGCAACACTGACTCTTCACGTGCTGACTATCGTAGCCAAGTACTACCTGAAACCATAAATGGTACTGCTTGTATGAATACGTTTCTTCTTCTCAGTGGTTTTGTGTTCCTATTATACGAGTTTTACACAGTGACATGTATTCTGCACTATGTCAAATATGCCTTATTAGCATGTTTTTAACACTTTGTGCCACATGGAATGTACGCATCTACTGTATGCAAACTATGTCAAATATGCCTTATTAGCCTATTTTGAACGCTTTGTGCTCAATTGAATGTACGCATCTAGTGTATGCAAACTATGTCAAATATGCCTTATTAGCGTATATTGAACGCTTTGTGCACCATGGGAACTTTTCACGGAAAGTACATATTTTATAGATGATTTAAATTCTTGACCAAAACCAAGTTTCATATCAAAAATTTAAAAACTTTATATTGGCAAGAAATTATTTTTTGGAACAATTTTCTCAGGTCGGAGGTATTCATTTTTTCGATTGGTTCGACTCTACTTGGGATAAGAAATACTGACAACTTAACTTCAGGGTTTAAGTTTGTTTTTTACCAGGTCTAATAGACGTTTACGCAGCTTACCCTCGTTTCTTGCCGTATTGTCGCGATTGGAAACCTTACCAATTTTTGTAAACTTGGTAACGTCACCTAAAATGTTGTCCATTTCGGCAAGAAAATCGGCCTTATTTAAGATAACCACCCCTGACCCTTTATCAGGTTTGGTAATGACAATGTCAACGTTGTTACCAGCTTACTTAACGTTTAGATTTTAACGAAAAAATGTCACCGTCAACGTTATATTAAGGCACTTCCCACCCTCAAGATCATATTTTAAACTCAAATAAACACATGCAATAGACTCAGTGGATGCATATCAATAACTGTTGGTACTTACAATGATAAGGCATGAAGAACTAGGCTACCAGCTTACTTAACGTTTAGATTTTTTACTTATGTTGCATTTGATTGTCCTGTTTTCACTCGTGGTGTTTTTACTGGTGCTGTTTCTAGTTGTGTATGTGCACACATATGCATTGACAGATATTATGATCGGTGTGCAGTGATTCTACAAGTTCTTCTTCTTTTTCTTCTTCTTCTTCTTCTTCTTCTTCTTCTTCTTCTTCTTCTTCTTCTTCTTCTTCTTCTTCTTTGATATAACAGAAAATTAACGTCACAGTTTATATAATCTCGTCATATTTTCTTTGACGTTTTCTTCAGAAAAAGCGGTTCAGTGACCTGAATTATGGGCGTCTCACTTTAGAACATAATGTACATGTGGCCGTGTAGGGGTTCTGTGACGATTTCCTGCAACTTCGAAGACGGCATTTTGCATGACCCAAGGGCCTCAAGGTAGCCATCTCTCATCCTGTGTGCACTTTCACCTCGCTGCCAGGGCTGTCTCAAGTTCAATTCGTGAATACAATAAGGAGGCTATTGTTGAGCGATTTGTAACCGTACCAGTCCCGTTAAAATTACTATGATCAAACTTAACCTCACCTGTACATTCACAAGTTTGCTAAGCCTTAGCTATATGCCTCTTGGACACCTGTTTAACATGATATCATAAAAAGCGGAAGACGCTGAAGGATTCAACTTACGAGAGGGAAGAAAACGCTGAGATGTGGAAATGACTGAGATGGGCATAAAGCTAAAATTTATAGCACAACATTGCTAAAAATAGCACAACATTGCTAAAATTTAACATATTAAAGGGAATAACGGCCGATTTTAGAGTTATGAATTCAATCAAAATGTCAAAAGTTTATAACTTCTGAGGCAGCTCCTGCATTTCCAGGATGTACCTGATACCTTTTAAGCAAATTAACTTAATGCAAAGCAGAATAGCTACAAATGCATACAACATGTAAAACTAGCAGCATGACTGGTTATCAAAAGTAAAACGCCAAATATAGAAACTTTATTGACAACGTTTTGTCTAACAGACTTCTTCAGGTCACTACTTTTCAAGTCTGTTCGCTTCTCGGCCGTTTGGCAAGGAAGGGATGTAGTATCTGTTCTCATTGATGACAGATGATTTCCATAATCCGCTAGAGGCGCTCCTACGGGGCAGTTGAGCCTGCTTAATGTCTTGCTTCTCTGCCCGGTAGCACAGATTGAGGGGCGTCGCCCTTGGACGCCCCAGCTGCCCTTTATTTATTAGTTAGTAGTTCATGATAGCACTTGAACTGGTTGTGGATCTAAACACCTTTTACAAAAGACAACGAGTACGAGTACATCTTTTACACCCCCCGCAAAGAACTCGTTCTCGTACTCGTACTCGTCGTGGATCTAAACCACTGAACTATATATAAAAAGTCTGGAAGGATAATTCTATTGTTCTCCCGGTGTTGAATGCGTAACCAAATATACATACTGCTTCACAGTCTGTTGATGTTTTGAAAGAATTGACTCAGTCTCTCAAAACAGACAAACAATCTGATCCATTCGTACAGGAGTAGACGAAGAGTTGCCGTTTCTGCACCACTGATTCTGTGGCAAATACGCAGTTCGCGTTTCTGCGCCATGATATTTGCGGCAAGGAATTCTTTTCTGACGTCACAAAAGGTATTGTCTAGTCGCCACATCAGCTCCCAATCATCCACCGGTGGACATCGACATCCAGCTCTACGCAATTGGAGACCAGCCTTCTCTGCGCCATGTGACTTGACCAAGGAAGAACTAGAGAAATAAAAGAGAGTTAACGTCGGAGGTCACCTAGCTCAGTTGGTAGAGCGCACGCCGCGAAAGCGTGGGTCACGGGTTCGATCCCCGGTCGATATGGTGGTTGTGACTTCTGTGATTGCTTCTCGTCGTCGTTTGTCGATACTGTCGAGATGGCCGTAGCATTAACGAAGGCATGGTCAGTGGTTGTGCCACTATCAGTGTGATCATCATCATCAGATTCGTGTGCATTCTCTTTTTCTTCTTTTGTTGATGGCAGAAGAGGAACTCTCGGGCTTGCATTGGCACTAGAACACAACAACTTTATAGTTACCTGTTACATTACTTTAATACTCTTTGATTATTATGCATTCTGTTTATTATTAGCATTAACACAGTTGATTGAACCCTGATTACAACATCATTCTTTACTTTACTTTCCTTTGATTTACTTTAGAACAGCAACAACTTTATAATTGCTTGTTACATTACTTTAATACTCTTTGTTTATTATGCATTTCATTTTTTCAACATACGTAGCTATTACCCTCGAAAACTAAAACTTTTGAAATAGGAGAAGAGCCTTTAATCACATTTTTTACCATTTGCAATCATAAAATAGTCTAATATCTTCATTTTTTCAAGATACGTTGCTATTACCCTCGAAAACTAAAACTTTTGACATAGGAAAAGAGCCTTTAATCACATTCTTTACCATTTGCATCCACTTCTTCCGTCTCTTCTAACTCTGGATCACATTCTTGTAATTTGGTTCCTTCCTCTAAAGGTAAGGTTGATTTGACAATTCTCCTAATAATTTTCCGTTTTATGATGTTTCCTGTATTCTCATCCACTTCTTCCGTCTCTTCTAACTCTGGATCACATTCTTGTAATTTGGTTCCTTCCTCTAAAGGTAAGGTTGATTAGCACCTTTACTTGCTAACAATATAGCTAGTACTTTGCTTCTCACATGATTGCTTATGTTTCATACCAAAAGGCTTGGTCTTAAAAACATGCCTAACAGTACAGCTGTAGTAAAGTCCAAGGACACTGTACAACAGGCTTGTTTTATGATAGCCGTCTCTCTGACCGATTTATCTACTATATCTTGCAGTGTCGATTAGCAATTTTTCTTGATTCCCTTATCAAACGCCATAATGGCGTAAAAACTCGTCATTGATGAAGCCATCATCGTACATATAACTCGCCACCACCAAATATAGCTCTGTGTCCACTTAGTTTGAGGTTAGGCCTATTTTCGAGCTTCAACAACCAGTCTACTATATCACTAATAGTGACAACTAAGTGACAAAAACACTAATACCTTACTCTACCTCGTCAACTTATCTTCATATTATATCGTAACAGCGCGATATAACACTGGCGACGAGGATGGGATCGAAATTATTTATTAGTTAAACACAAATCAAAAATGGATGGAAACTCAAACGGAGAGACTCAACAAAGTCCTACGCAATCAACAACGCAAACATTTATGCAAGCACCAAGAAGTGGTTTGCCAGTTTACCCACCTTCCATATTAAATGCATCATCCAAATGCTAGGATTTGGAATAAACGACACCCTTAGATAAGCCCACCATCATATTAAACGCAACATCCAAAAGATAGCATTGTAATAAATGTCAGCTTCTGACAAGTGCAGATCCATATTAAATGCATAATAATCTTATTAGGATTTGGAATAAACGTCACGTTATGATAAGCGCACACTCATAATTAGTGTAGCTAGTAGTAGTGGTAGTTAGTGTAGGTAAGTAGTTGTAGTAGTAGTTAGTGTAGGTAAGTAGTGTAGTTAGTGTAGGTAGGTAGTTGTAGTGACAGTTAGTGTAGGTAGTGGTAGTTAGTGTAGGCATGTAAGCAGTGTATCTAGTAATATTTTATGTAGGTAGTAGCAGTTAGGGTAGGTAATAGTAGTTAGTGCACCATGGAATGTACGCATCTAGTGTATGCAAACTATGTCAAATATGCCTTATTAGTCTATTTTGAACGCTTTGCGCACCATGGAATGTACGCATCTAGTGTATGCAAACTATGTCAAGTTGCTTTATTAGCGTATTTTGAACACTTTGTACACCATGGAATGTACGCATCTAGTGTATGCAAACTATGTCAAATATGCCTTTTTATTGAGAGCTTTATGTACAGTTTGCTTGATTTGGTGATAACGCACCTTAAAAGTACCTGAGGAGGTTTCGTCCCTATTACTCAATGGCTATGGATAGCCGTTTCACAAGAGGTTACTCGTTTTGCTGATCGATCGATGTAAACACTCGTTCCGTAACTTGTGCTATAACGCTGGTATACATCTTTTAAAGACATTCCCCCGCTCAATGGCACTATTGAAATGCTCACATTCCAGCGTGCAGAACGCATTCCAAATATCTTCAAATAGTGTATCTACACATTCCAGCGTGCAGAACGGATTCCCAATATGTTCAAATAGTGTAAAAACGCTCAATGGCACTATTGAAATGCTCACATTCCAGCGTGCAGAACGCATTCCAAATATGTTCAAATAGTGTAATAAGTAAGTTGATTGGATATGTCCACTCCTTGTTTCGCCGATTAAAAATGTAATATGACGACCGGATCGCCACCTCAACGAACTTGTCCAGAACTCGTCCTGGGTCAATGTGGAGGTCCCTCAACAAATCATTGACGTCATTTACATTTGGCCCATGAAATCCAAGGGTAGATACCTCCATGGTTAGAAGTTTGAAATCGGCGACAATTCTAAACGCATTGTGCACCATGGAATGTACGCATTACAAGTATGCAAGTGTCACTAAAAACAGCTTTTGGTGCTAATCTAAACGCATTGTGCACCGTGGAATGTACGCATTCCAAGTATGCAATTGTCACTAAAAACAGCTCTTGGTGCTATTCTAAACGCATTGTGCACCATGGAATGTACGCATTGCAAGTATGCAAGTGTTATTGTCTTAAATAGTTCAATATATATTTACTAATCCTACAACAGCAACAACTCTTAATCTAACATTTTTAACTTTTTGATCTCACTCTTGTTTATCATTATTACTACTACACTTGATCTTTATCCCATTCTACCTATTATCGTAAATAGTTCAATATCTATTTACTAATCCTACAACAGCAACAACTGTTAATCTACCATAAAATAGGCAACTAAGGCATATTTGACATAGTTTGCATACACTACATGCGTACATTCCATGGTGCACAAAGCGTTCACAAATAGGCTTATAACGCATATTTGACATAGTTTGCATACACTAGATATGTACATTCCATGGTGCACAAAGCGTTAAAAATAGGCTAAATAGGCATATTTGACATAGTTTGCATACACTAGATGCGCTTCATTTCTTTAATGATCATTGCTTCATTTCTTTAATGATCATTGCTTCATTTCTTTAATGATCATTGCTTCATTTTTTTAATGATCATTGCTTGGTTTTTCTAATGATCATTGCTTGGTTTTTCTAATGATCATTGCTTCATTTCTTTAATGATCATTGCTTCATTTCTTTAATGATCATTGCTTCATTTCTTTAATGATCGCTTGGAATGCGTACATTCCATGGTGCACATTGCGTTTAGAATAGCACCAAAAGATGTTTTTAGTGACACTTGCATGTTTGGAAGGCGTACATTCCATAGTGCACATTGCGTTTAGAATAGCACCTAAAGCTGCTTTTAGTGACACTTTCATGCTTGGAATGCGTACATTCCATGGTGCACAATGCGTTGAGAAAAGCCCCAAGCTCCGCAAAGTATGTCAAGGGATGTGGAACCTATTAAGGATTAGATTGAGTTAAATGAGAACTCAAGCTGCTAGATGTTTGATAAAGAGGCTCGGGTGGTGTAGAATATCATTTTGGCATTGTCGGTGTGAGATGGTGATGTCTGAACATGAGCGCCGATAATAATTACTTAAAGAATTGAAGTTAGAATAATAGATTCCAACACTGTAACGCTTGTCATCTCCGGCTTTTTGCCACAACTCCATTGTTTGGCGCGAAATTCAATTGTTGGCATCTTTCAAAGCCTCGTTTCCATTCTAGTGTATTATATTAATTCTATGGTATCACTCAGTTCCGCTGTATATAAACCTGAGTAGATTTGTGAAATAGAGAATGATCCACGTTACACCTTGATTCTTCTTTTACTGGGAAATTCTAATTCAGACTCGTAATGAAAGCGAAGTTAGTACAGTTCCATTGGTAGATTCATGTTACATAGCGTCAAGGAATGCCAAAATTAGTGTTTGCTTTTTGTCCATTCTGTGTCAGTGTAAAACATAGAATTAATATAATACACTAGAATGGAAACGAGGCTGTTGTTCATTCATTTTCTTTGGGGTAGTATGGAGGCAGATCGTTGCCACCACGTAACCAAGGTCGTTATGATGTAATGAGTGTTTCCGGTTTAATTGAATGTAGAAAAAAATTTTCTTGTTATTGTTGGACATATCCCAGCACCCAATACCCTTTTTTAAATAAGCAACTCCATTTTCGGGGTCAGGCCTCGAGTTGCTTAGCAATTTTCCAAAATCAGACCTGGAGTTGCTTAAGTTAGTATATGCTATATTGGCAGACATGCATGTTTGTGTATTCACGATACACTGCAGATTGCACATGAAAATCATCAGAATGCATAAATAATTTAGGTTGACCATAGCTATATAGGTGGGGCATTGCCAGGATTATGTGAGAAGTACATTAAAAAATACTTTCCAACAAGTGCCCCAGTGCCGACCCTCTATCTATCATGCATTCGAAAGCTAATATAACAAGTCTCTATTAAGTGTAAAACGGAAGATGTTGGCGACATACAGATATCAGTGTCTTTTCAACTAGTAGCGAAATGAGTTTTCTTGATTCTGCATTTAATACGTTTTCGCGACACTGAGAGGACCACCTGGGTCGGATCTCTTAATCACGTAAGATCGTCATTTTATGTCACGAACCTATGAGTCTTTTTACCATTTGCAATCATATAATAGTCTATTATCTTCATTTTTTCAACAGACCTAGCTATTACCCTCGAAAACTAAAAATTTGAAATAGGAAAAGAGCCTTTAATAGCATTCTTTACCATGTGCAAGCATAAAATAGTCTAATATCTTCATTTTTTCAACATACCTAGCTATTACCCTCGAAAACTAAAACTTTTGACATAGGAGCAAGGTGAAGGGTTTTGAACCCGTTCGATTGAAAAATTTCGTATATAGTCTCGTAAATTGTCTCGTAAATAGTCTCGTAAATGGTCTCGTAAATTTTCTCGTAAATTTTCTCGTACATTGTCTCGTAAATAGTCTCGTAAATAGTCTCGTTAATAGTCTCATAAATAGTCTCGCAAAAATAATCTCGTTAATAGCCTCTTCGAGTATGTTGCATACTTGTACGTGCCAAGAATCCCATAGTACATTTTCTGACACATGTTAATGACGTAGCAATTAACATAGAATATGTTAGAATAGTTTCGTCTTGTGTGACAACCATAATATGTAAATCAAATAGTTTGTTTGTGGTGCAAAATAAGAATATTGCACGAAATAGCGAAAACATTGTGTACTTAAAAGCTTTTTTCGCCGCTTCATTCCTCACTGTGCTTCCATCCTTCAACCTTTAACAGAACTTCTTTCTGCAAGACAGACGCAAAGATTATTTCATCTGAATGATAACGCTTTACAAGCTTTCACTGCTATTAAATCTGCATTAGCTGATGCAACAATGCTTGTACATCCATCTCCTGATGCTCCATACTGTCTCATGGTAGACGCTTCAATTTTGATGGCATAAATATATAAATTCAGGCCATGAATTGTCGCTGTGATGAATTTTCTTTGTGATGACTTGTCGCGTGATGAGAAGTCGTAACACCGGATTGCCTCATTTTGGTTGTAGTAGAGTGACTGCAGACTTATCAAATCCTTTTAAAAATTTCAAGATTTAGGTATTTGTGCTTGACGCGGTCAAGATACTGAATTTTGTTTTAAAAATTGATTTTTACTCCCTCTAATTTTCGCCCCACCTGCTGACCCTCCAATTCGCTCCCTTTAATTTTCGCCTCCCCTGGGGACGAAAATTAAAGGGAGGCGAAATTTGAAAGGAATAAGGTAGATACTCTTGGTGGAGAATTACAGGCCATCTTCTGTTTCAATGGTTCGCTGTGAGCAAACTTGCTGTAACAGAGCACGCATCTAGTGTATGCAAACTATGTCAAATATGCGTTATCAGCCTATTTTGAGCGCTTTGTGCACCATGGAATATTTGCATCTACTGTATGCAAACTATGTCAGATATGCCTTATTAGCCTATTAAGAACGCTTTGTGCACCATGGAATGTACGCATCTAGTGTATGCAAACTATGTCAAATGTGCCTTTTAACCTATTTTGACGTATTCTGACAGTCCTCTATGAAGCCGTTGTGATCTTCGCTGAGAAAATGATCATGCAGGAATTTGTGTTGTATACTAGAATTCCCAAGCCTAGCTTTTTTGGGTTCACTTCTGTAGTTATTCTAGCGGAATCTGAACTTATCGCAGGTTTGCCCCACATATTGTTTATTGCATACTTTGCACGTAATAAGATAAACGAGGCTCGATTATGCCACTAGCCATACCTATTTTAAGGCCCTTGATTTGCATTTGCCTTGGGCCAGGACCAGTTCTTCTCAATCAGATACCCTTTTTTGCCTGCGTGTTAGTCAGGGTATCACTGTCCCCCCGAGAGCCTCGTGTTTTGTGTCAGTTGCCAGTGCTGACCCTTTATGTAATAGTTTGTCGGAGCCTGTTGGTTTTGTACATTTTCTACTTAACCGCCAAAGTACCTCCTCAAAAAATTGTCGTGGGTGGGGGATTACGTAAAAATTAATAGGCGGGGGGCTGGAATAAGAAAAATTAAATTAATTAACGGGGGGGACGTCTTATGTATAGGGAGGCGTAGGAACTGACAAGGGCATCTCGGAGCTATGAAGACCCTTTCCTTCCAAAAAGCTTGCCACTTACATTGTGCACAACGCGATCTCATTATATTCAACCAGTGTAACTACGCAGAATCGCACAGAAGAAATACGCACATTCTATCGTGCGCAACACATTCTCATTATATTCAAACAGTGTAACTACGCAAAATCGCACAATTGAAATACGCACATTTCATCGTGCACAACACATTCTCATTATATTCAAACAGTGTAACTACGCAGAACACTAGATGCGTACATTCCATGGTGCACAAAGCGTTCAAAATAGGCTCATAACGCATATTTGACATAGTTTGCATATACTAGATGCGTAAATTCCATGGTGCACAAAGCTTTCAAAATAGGCAAGTTAGGCATATTTGACATAGTTTGCATACACTAGATGCGTACATTCCATGGTGCACAAAGCGTTAAAAATAGGCTAATTAAATGTGTATGACACTTTCTGTAAAGATGCTAAATCCGGTTATTTGTTAATAATATTCAGTTCACGGGGCTGACATGAAGCTGTCACGTCTTCTTGTAAATAAGTATACATGATTGTAAGCTAGAGTTTTGAGTGGATTTCAGGACTAGATAAGTGAAGGTTACGCTGTAACCCAAAAAGCAACCAAAGTGTCGTCTCTACTGCAAGCCTTAGTGTTCGAGAAAATGCCAGAAATCAGTCTCTCTTGTACAGCTTACCTATTTTACTATATCTTCTAAATTCTACAGAATTCGACTTTGATTTCTCGCGGAATAGTTTTCTAGGTCACCAATCTACATTATAAAACTATAAAGAACATAATTGACGGTCCTTTCTTCTTGACCAATATTTCGACTTTTGCAAGCCACATAACATAGGCCTACTTTTAATTTTCGAAAAATTATTATTTGGTTTTGCTTAAGGTTTGGCATTTTCGGAGAGAAGAGACCAAAAATGTTACTCGCCCAGCAATTCGCGACAGTTAATTCCTGCGACAATTAAATTTTCCAGCGTTCGCGACAGTTAACACAAAAAAATCAAAGCATTCGCGACTTTTCGCGACAGTTTCTCTAATAAGGCATATTTGACATAGTTTGCATACACTAGATGCGTACATTCCATGGTGCACAAAGCGCTCCAAAAAGGTTAATAAGGCATATTTGACATAGTTTGCATACACTAGATGCGTACATTCTATGGTGCACAAAGCGTTCCAAATAGGCTTAAAACGCCTATTTGACCTAGTTTGCATACACTAGATGCGTACATTCCAATAATTACGACATTACACGTGCATCAACATTTAAAACCCAGCAATAGTTGAAACAAGATATCATAAAACTTAAAACAAGCTTTGAAAGATTAATTAACCTCAGTAATTATCAAAACACTATCTCAGAGGTTTCTCTTAAACCTTGAGAGTTGTGGACAATTTAGTAATTTAGTATTTAGTATTTGTATCAAGTATTTTCCATAGCCAAGCTCTGAATTTATTGGAGAATGACCAACACTGGGATAACTGCATCAATGACGCGTGCGAAACGTCAACTCCACGTGTCCGATTGCGAAACGATGACTCTGGTCAAACATTTTCAGATCAACTGCTGGCAATTGGAAACGGGAAGCTCCCAGTAGACTCAATTTCAGGACGTATACAACTACCTGCTGATTTCTGTAATATGCGTTTAGAATACCACCAAATCTGTTTTTAGTGAAACTTGCATGCTTGGAAACCGTACATTCCATGTTTAAGAAAACGTTTAGAATAGCAAGAAGAGCTCTTTTTAGTGACACTTGCATGCTTCGAATGCGTACATTCCATGGTGCACAATACGTTTAGAATAGCACCAAAAGCTGTTTTTAGTGACACTTGCATGCTTGGAAGATCCAAGCTCAGCCAATATTTTGCGAACTCTATCTTGGAGTGTTCTGGTGGATCTGGTGACTCTGGTGGCTCTGGTGGCTCTGGTAACTCTGATGGCTCTGATGGCTCTGGGGGCTCTAGTATCTCTGATGGCTCTGATGGCTCTGATGGCTCTGATGGCTCTGATGGCTCTGATGGCTCTGATGGCTCTGATGGCTCTGAAGGCTACACACAACAATGAAATGTTAGTTAAAGTGGACTTCTCAACAAAACACTGTGCTTGTGGAAATTATCAACTATTTGTGTCAGGTCCCCCCAGAAGTGGGTGATATTATTCAAGTCCCCCTACTTTTTTTCCAAAATCATAGGTCCCCCCATAAAATAAGAGATTTCAAAAAGTTAGGTCCCCCCAGAATCATGGGGGACTATTGAATTGAAATGCTCACAATCCAGCGTGCAGAACGCATTCCCAATATGTTCAGATAGTGTAACTACTCTCAAGGGCACTATTGAAATGCTCACATTCCAGCGTGCAGAATGCATTCCAAATATGTTAAAATAGTGTAACTACGCTCAATGGCACTATTGAAATGCTCACAATCCACCGTGCAGAACGCATTTCAAATACCTTGTCAAAGTGCCGGGTACATATCACAGTGAGGATTCCATGCAATGTTTTCCCCCAGGATCAAGGATAATAAGGACAAATCAGTGTTTTACCGTGGTATAATCAGCTGGTTTATCCTACCCATGTAATAAATTTGTTTGAATCGCCTCAGACTACCGTTAAAGTAAGCCTACATTATATGAATTGGACACACATTTAATTATGTGTTTCCAAGGGGATCCTCGTCATAACTGTGTTTCCAAGGGAATCCCCGTGACAACTGTGTTTCCAAGGGGATCCCCATGACAACTGTGTTTCCAAGGGGATCCTCGTGATAACTGTGTTTCCTGGGGGATCCTCGTGACCACTGATATTTCAAGGGCTTGCAGCAAAATATTCTTCGGGAGTTACAACGGCAACCCCACCACTCGGTTCCATATGCAGCAATTGGATACATGAGCAATGTTAATAGCTGCAACTGCGTTACTATGCTGATTGAGCAATCTTTCAGGGTTTTTTAAAGGGACAATAAAAGACGCTTTTTCGATTCCCTTCTAATCTCTTTGGTGTAATAGTAATCATAAGTGATATAAATACTCAGTAAACAGAAACTATACACCTGCCCCTTTCCTTGGAAAAAGGTACACTCGCAAGGTCACGAGTAAAACGAACTACGAACCTTTACCAAAAGACGGCGAATTAAAAGGCCTTACTTTAAAAACAGTCTTAGATCAAAATAATACAGCGATCCATTTATAATTCTGACAGTTTACTGTCACCTGCTTACATGTAGTTGAAGTCTGAAGTTTGTATATTAGCAGAGATTAATCTGTGCAAACCTTGCATGTCAAAACTGTGATCAAGACGCTTTGTACGTAGTTTCTATTTCAGTGTACAGTTAGCATACTTCGTTGTGCAATCGTACATTCCTCGATCTGTATTTATACAGCATGATATGTAGTATCTTTCAGTCAGTTGTGTTCGACGGCAGCTGCTGAATAGACACGGTGTTATGTCGGAGAATCCGAGTCGTTAGTTGCAATACACTGCTCGACCCTTTCCTTTGTTGGCAGCCAATTTATTTCCTTGAAGTCTTTGACTTCTATACTTGCCCTGTTTTTTAAATTAAGGCAAAACCGGATGCATTTATTTTGAGAAGTTAGTTAGTACTCACATTTTACAATCCCTACGACTGACAGACATCTCGCTTCCTTCTTTAAGTATACGTTTGAGTTAATAAACTTTAGTGGCAGTTATGTTATCCTTACACTATTGTTTTATTCAGTACAAATGGTTCCTTACACTATTGTTTCTCTAGTACAAAGGTTTCCCTACACTATTGTTTTCTTTAGTACAAAAGTTTACTTACACTATTGTTTTCTTTAGTACAAAAGTTTCCTTACACTATTGTTTTCTTTAGTACAAAGGTTTCCTTACACTAAAGCTGTTTGTTAAAAATATTTTGCTAATTAGCTCGGTACATGACATGTATTTAAATCAAAGATATTACGTACTTAACCCTACCTTACATGGGCTTTTTGGCTGTTCTCATACATGGGGGGGGGGGCTAGTAGGCCCGCGACACTTTGACACACTATAACTTTATATCGAACCATGCTATTACAAAGATCTTTGGCACGTTTAAGATCGATATGATGCTTTACATCTTATACCAGCTTTTGCTATAACAGAAGGCCAAAATTTTACCTTGAGATCAAGACTTCTGATAATTACACTCTTTCAGAATTCTGGGCATCACCTGTTGCTTTTCAGTATGCTTTTCACATCAATACATCTCTATTAGATTTTTGTTTCTCCGTGGGAAGAACGTTTTATATGCCTTAAGTTTCAATGTAGAAAGCTTCAGCAATTAAAAAAATAGGAGAATCGAAGGTTTGACAGGCTCAGAAACCTAGCACAACCCTCTGATGCCGCTAGAGCCAAACTATGACGCAAATAAACGTGGCCGGGCCTCATTGACGCAAATAAACGTGGCCGGGCCTCACTATTTAGGCCTGTCGGTAAATACATGGAATCGATTGATAAACGTCTTAAGCCTACGGGAGTCTTGGTTCCCCCTAGGGGATATAGTATCGCTCTACTCTGAGAACCTGTTGGACAGACCTTAAAAGAATTAACACCCGCTTAGTACTACATTTGCGGTAAGGAATTTAAAGCAATTGTAACTACAAACAGTAATAAATAAATAAAGAGACAAACTATTCAAATTAAGCAAGAAACCTCGTCATCTGCTTTTAAGTCTATAGTTTGGGTTACTGTGAAAATCTGAGGCCTATTCACTAGGACTCAACAGCCTCTAACTTTGATAAATTTTTGTTTGATGGCAACATACCACTGTCAAATGTCCCGTATGACATATTTTAAAAGACTTTTTTCAATAAATGGCAGAGATTTTCACTAAATTTGTTATTAATTGGTACTTTCTAAATTTGACTCCCAATATGTTCAAATAGTGTACCTACGCTCAATAGCACTATTGAAATTCTCACATTTCAGCGTGCAGAACGCATTCCCAATATGTTCAAAATGTGTAACTACGCTCAATGGCACTTTTGAAATTCTCACATTTCAGCGTGCAGAACGCATTCCCAATATGATCAAATAGTGTAACTACGCTCAATGGCACTATTGAAATGCTTTTGCTAATTGGATTAGCATGCAGAGTTCTGGATCCAAATGGATCTGATTCCCTTTCTAGAGTGTTTATACGGGATCAGATTAGATCCGTATCAGTTTGGATCCGTACCCGTGTAAACAGAGTCTAAAGTGGTTCTCAAACTATTGCGTCCGTTATTGTCCGAGCGAGTGAGAACACTGTGTTTCAGGTCGAAATGGGTGTCATATGAGCGAACCCTTTCCACTCTTTGTCTTTGTCCTGATTATATATTTTGAGATCATTGTGTCTACGAATGGTACGTCAGCACAAAAAACCCTTCATTGCAAGTGATTTTTGAAAGTTAATCTTCCCAGTTCCTCGTTCTGCAGCTTGTAGCCTATTTCGTAACCAAGGGCAATTAGTTAGATCCAAAATATGGAAACGCGGTGGCTTCCAAACCACGAGATTTCCATCTTGACATCATCCAGTGACAGCTTTGCATGTGTTTGAGCATTCGTTCTCATGCCACGGTGCCATTTTACGTCGGTTACGTGGCGTGATTACTGGATATTTGAACTTCTTCCTACCTGATACATTAATGCTCTCTAGGACTGCTTTATAAATCAGCTGACCAGATGTTTAATATCAATTAATAGTGTAACTACGCTCAATGGCACTATTGAAATGCTCACATTCCAGCGTGCAGAACGCAGTCCAGAAATGTTCAAATAGTGTAACTACCATCAATGGCACTATTGAAATGCTCACATTTCAGCGTGCAGAACGCATTCCCAATATCTTCAAATAGTGTAACTCCGCTCAATAGCTCTATTGAAATGCTCACATCCAAGCGTATTATGAGAGGGTATAGAAACTGTTAAGTATGTACGAAGTCTTCTCTCATTGTATGTGTTATGGAGCCGCTTGAGGTTGCCGTTTCAAAGTGTCGCAAACCATGTTAAAAGAACGTTCAGACTTTATTCTGATTGTTATTCAAAGGCCATTTAAGTCATTTCATATTGGTTATTTCAAAATTTGCTTTGCCATGGTGAAGCAGTAAACACGCACCCGTGATTTGTCTTCTGGCAAAAAATACGAAATTCCACATTTTTGTAGATAGGAGCTTGGAAATTTCGCTAAAGGGTTCTCTGATACGCTGAATGCGATAGTGTGATTTTTGTTCAGATTCTGTGACTTTTAGGGGGTGTTTTCCCCTATTTTCTAAAATAAGACAAATTTTCTCAGGCTCGTAACTTTTGAATATTATAAAACTTTTTCATTTCATATCCTTCTTTCTGAATTACGTTGACTGATAAATTCTCCGTTAAGGTTAATCAACTACCCAATCTAAGCAGACACAATGTTACTGACCCACTTAGCCCCTTCCTCGTCATTTAAAAAATAACAGGCTCTATAATTCTCCTTAGATATGAGATAATAAAAATGGTATTTGTCGTAACGAATGTGGCCTTTTGTGTGTTGTTCAAACAGGGTAGCTTAAACGTACATAGGCAACGACAAGGCGCAAGGTTTGTGTTTGTCACAGTGCTATCTAAATAACAGGCCTAGCCAACATGCAGCTGGAGGCTGGCGATTGAGTAAAGAACACAAATTGAAGTTTGCCAACCTAGCTTCAAGTGCCAGTGGGACCAGGTACAAATTTTCTGTTGTCACGTACGTTTAACTCAAGATACAGAGGTTTATAAGTACCGTTGTTGCACTTACCGATTCAAACACGAGCGCAACCGATTGCATGTTTATCCACCAAATGTGATAGTACTGTTCACCCTGACGTCTGGTTAAATCTATTAAACCCCCGTCCATATGCATGTGATTAGCCCTCGTCAGGGTGAACAATACTATCACATTACTTTGGATGGTAAAGGATTAATGCCTTGAGAAGAGATGTGGTGTCCAAGAAAATCGAGAGATGAAACAACGAATTCACATTTAGATGGATTAATGACCACACCATATTCATGCAAGCGTTGAAAAAGAAGACGAAGATGATTTAGATGTTCCTCTTCATTATGACTTGCGACAAGAAGGTCATCAATGTAAGCATAAGTGAATTAGACTATTTTATGATTGCACATGGTACAGAATGTGATTAAAGGCTCTTTTCCTATGTCAAAAGTTTTAGTTTTCAGGGGTAATAGCTTTGTCTGTGGAAAAAATGAAGATATTAGACAATTCTAGATTGCACATGGTAAAGAATGTGATTAAAGGCTCTTTTCCTATTTCAAAAGTTTTAGTTTTTGAGGGAAATAGCTACCATTTGCTGCATCGATAAATTATACCCCTTGAGAATCTTGTGGCTAGTTTAAGAAACATTTGTTTCAAATGGTTAGTTTGCCAGAAGAATATGAAATGATAAGTTCATATAGCAAAGTTTTACTTAAGATTTACAAAACCATGACATATGCAGGCCAAGGCTATGAAAGTATATGTAGTAAGTTAGTTTTATACATGTTCTGTCATTAAAATGGAGTTTTTCTCTTTGAGTAATATATATATATAGTTATATATAAGTTTTTCTCTTTGAGTATTATATATATATAGTTATATATAAGTTTTTCTCTTTGAGTATTATATAATTATATATATCATCATCATCATCATCTTCGGTTTTACGTCCGTGTTTCCCTTGGTGTAGGGGTTGGACGGGTCCTCCCTCTGGCTAGTCTTATTGCGCATCTTTTACTACAACTAGAAGTCTATTAATCATTCTTACATCTGTGCTAATCAAAAAACTATACATTGCGCATCTCCTAAGTGTTTATTGCTATATGAGTTTATTCATCTTCTATTCTACTCTTTCTCTCTCTCTTTAGTCTGATTGCGCATCTTTTACTACATCTAGAAGTCTATTAATCATTCTTACGGCAGTTCTTCCTTGGTCAAGTCACATGGCGCAGAGAGGCTGGTCTCCAATTGCGTTGAGCTGGATTTCGATGTCCACCGGTGAATGATCGGGAGCTATTGTGGCGACTAGAGAAAAAGAAGTATTTTAACATCAGAGGTCACCTTGCTCAGTTGGTAGAGCGCACGCCGGGAAAGCGTGGGTCACTGGTTCGATCCCCGGTGTCGAGCCCTTTGAAAAACTGGTGTGGCCCCCTCTTTGAGCTTAATACTAGCTGAAAAAGACTTGATGCCCGACCCATTGGACGAAAACAAAACACTATATCTATCTAACAAATCCTTGAACTCTTGAGGATAATGTGCCTCCCGGGGCGCAGCTACCCCACAAGAAATGCTACCTGTACTATCATTAGGGTGACTGGACTTAATGTCTAAGGCGTTTGTGACTACAGTGGAAAATTTATTAATGTTGTATCGTAGGCCTGGCTCAACTCATGAAAGTTTTATATTACGAAACTGCAAACTGCGGGACGCATTTGAGACCCAAATACACGAAAGGCATATTTTGGGTGACTCTGGTTACCCGTTACGACATTGGCTTATGACCCAAATACGAGAGGTCAGTAATGATCAAATGGATCTGATTCCCTTTCTAGGGTGTTTATACGGGATCGATTTGGATCCGTACCAGTTTGGATCCGTACCCGTTTAAACAAGGTCTTAATTAGGCTGCAGGACTCAACGGAGAGTTTGAGAAACAACGCTTTTTAAAAAATACTCCTCCTATTTTCTCCTCAACGCCACTTTTAAAATATATGCAAATTGCTCCAATGAGCTCAGTTCATAAAATTATGAACTGGGTTCATTTAACAAGGTTTTGATAGGCATGATTTAAAGTTTGAAAGGGTGTAAGTCATTGATTGCTTACGGTATCATTTTCAAATCTGGACAGGTTATTTATGTCAACAAGAAGAAAGCAATGAGTACAAAAAATTATCAAATTTCTGATATTCATTAAATCGTGACGTCACACTTTACATTTGACTTGAATTTGGAAACATAAAAGAGTGAGGTTTTGAGAAAACTTAATATAAATAAATACAATGGCCACCCATTTGAGTGTGTATAAAGCTAGTATTAAATAGTTTGTTTGTGGTACAAAATAAGAATATTGCACGAAATAGCGAAAACATTGTGTACTTAAAATCTTTTTTCGTCTGACACTCCTCAGAGTACTAACATAAGATGTTACCCATCTTAAAATTTTACTTATTCGTATCATTGTAAGATTCCCATCCTTAACCAAGGAAATACGGATATCCGTTTGACCTCCACTCCTATGGTTTAAGGAATCTTACATTACGAGATAAGTCTAACAGTGATAAGATGTTACCCATCTGAAAATTTTACTTATTCGTATCATTGTAAGATTCCCATCCTTAATATGCCTTATTAGCCTATTTTAAACGCTTTGTGCGCCATGGAATGTACGCATCTAGTGTATGCAAACTATGTCAAATCTGGCTCATTAGCCTATTTTGAACACTTTCTGCACCATGGCATGTACCAATCTAGTGTATGCAAACTATGTCAAATATGTCTTATTAGTCTATTTTGAACGCTTTGTGCACCATGGAATGTACGCATTGCCTAAGGACACTAGTGTCTATTCATCTACAGTCCAATGACGGAAGTAAAACCATAGATCAAGAATTGATTTCATGATAATAAACATTATAGTTTATTAAACTACGTTGTCAGTAATGCGCACTATTGCTGTTTTAAAATAAAACTATCAGATATATACATTGCTTCCTAATCAAATAATAACTACTACCGTGTATACTACTTTCATATTTCTTTTTTCATTGTTTTTTTTTTAAATAATGCTAGTAAATCCTGCGCTCCCTTCATGGAAATTTTCTTTTACCATGACAAATTCCTCGATGGAAAGCTCCCCCAGCCTATCCCCCTATTCTCAACCACTCCCCCCAACCAAAAAATCCTACTAAAAACGCCTGCACACTTCCCAATAACCATTACTATATGTAAAGCCTGGCCTGATTGACACGAAATTTGGTGACTTTTCATAAAATTTACTGGGAAGTCTTATGATGAATAAATTTTTTATTTTTTTTTGAAATTTAGCGATATTGGCGTTTTGTTCACCTTTAGTGAAGTTTTTTGCATTTCTGTTTTGTTACTTTTCTTTGAAAAACATGATTATTATATCTTTAAACTTAGGTTTTCTTTCCGCACCATAGAATGTACGCATTCCAAGCATGCAATTGTCACTAAAAACGCCTTGTTAGGTTATTTTGAACACATTGTGAACAATGGAATGTACGCATTCCAAGCATGCCTTTGTCACTCAAAACGCTTTGTTAGGTTATTTTGAACACATTGTGCACCAAGGAATGTACGCATTCCAAGCATGCAATTGTCACTAAAAACGCCTCCGCAAGGGTCACCCCGCATGACAGGTGGCGGTCAGGCACCCCTTCATACTATGAGAGTAGCCGTCTTGAGATCCCAACCCCAGTCCTGGTGGTCGGAAGCTAACGTCATATTTGTAAGCCTTACTTGTTCTTGATCCCTAAAATACCACTTAAGTCTACGTGCGAAATTATCAATGTCGTGTTTCATACCTGCCTTATCTAAAGAATTTTATTTTCTTGCAAAAAAATGAAATTTCTTGCAAGAAAATGAAATTTCTTGCAAGAAAATGAAATTTCTTGGAAGAAAATGAAATTTGACAGAAATTTATTTTGGAAAATTAAATTTCTAGCAAGAAAATGCAATATCAGAGAATTTTATTTTCTTGCAAACTAAATGAAATTTCTTGCAAGAAAATGAAATTTCTTCGTGTGAGGAAAAGGCCTGATAGGCACAAAAAGGATCCGATAACGTGTAACTGAGGCTTTTTGTTGTAGGGTTCAACTGTCAATTAAGGGCTTAATAAATCATACAAATACTTTAAAGAAAGAAAATGTCGCGGGAAGAAACTGTCGCGAGAATAATCTCGCGACTTTCGCGACAGTTTGCTTTTGGCCCGTTCGCGACAGTTGCGTTTAGAATAGGACCAAAAGCTGTTTTTAGTGACACTTGCTTGCTTGGAATGCGTACATTCCATGGTACAGAATGTGTTTAGAATAGCACCAAAAGCTGTTTTTAGTGACATTTGCATGCTTGTAATGCGTACATTCCATGGTTCACAATGTGTTTAGAATAGCACCAAAAGCTGTTTTTAGTGACACTTGCATGCTTGGAGTCTCTATCGTAACTACTGCTTATGGAGTCCATCTTTATAGTATCAGACGAAACTCTGAAAAGTTTAAAAGATAACAGAAATACAGAAACCCAAACCAGAAGATCTAAAACACTCAATCTGTCACGAAGGGTAATCGATTGATAAAATTTAGACTGGCTCCATCAACTACTCCTCCCCAAGAGGGGACGGGGTTATGTGGCCGCCTGTAGTATAGAGTTAGTAGGCTACAGATTTGCTCCAAGAGCCAGCCTGACGAATATTTTCATAAATAGACTACCACCCTAAATAAAATTTTTATTATTTCGATCCGACCACTCTTCGCAAGGGTTCTTCTAACTTATCGACAGTGTAGCCCTACTGGCAAAGATGTTTTTAATGAGAAGTGTTCATTAATTCCGAGCATGGTCAGGCTACAGATGTCTTTGCGACTGTCTGGACTGAAAAATCGTTCTGCAATCCCACCAGAATATATTCACAGGTTAGGGTTTGGCTACAGATCCCAATTCAATTAAATTTCTGCTTCTGCTTCTGACCAGCCCTCTACCAGCTTCAGAGATAAATTTTAAACTGCAATAAATCAAAATGTGATTTTGGGCCAATATGGCCAACTTTTAGCATTTGGAGCTACTTGGACATAATTTGGAAAAGAATCAAGTATTTCTACTGATGCCATGTTAGTGTGGTGTCAGGTACTCAACCTAAAGGGACCCGTGGCATGCACAGCTATAATGGTACATGAACCGTGGTAAATATGCACGTAGGGCTGTTGTGTCTTTATTGACAATAGAGTACCAAAGTGTGACCTCACAATAATGTACGCATCTAGTGTATGCAAACTATGTCAAATATGCCTTATTAGTCTATTTTGAACACTTTGTGCACCATGGATTGTACCACCTAGTGTATGCAAACTATGTCAAATATGCCTTATTAGAGAATTTTGAACACTTTGTGCAGCATGGAATGTACGCATCTAGTGTATGCAAACTATCTCAAATATGCCTTATTAGCGTAATAACTTCCGGATGTGGTACTAATTACCATAATCATACTTCCGACAAGTTCAACATACTATTAAACTGAAAGACGATATTCCAGTTTGCTTGTCTGCCCGTCGAATTCCGTACAGTGAACGGGAACAAGTAGATAATTCTATACAAGAGTTGTTAGCGGATGGTATTATTGAACCATCCAACTCGCCTTATAGTGCCCCTATTACGCTAAGAGGGGTGGTGGGGGCATTTTCAAATAAAACTTCGCATCTTGCCTGCCACAATGTCCTGATGATAAGTTTCTATTTCCCGTGTCAAATAGCCGCGTACCACGGGGTCGTAGCACCTTCATTATTATGTGGATAATCTTTAATGCACTTCCTCTTGAAGGGGTGAACGATAATATCGAGGGAGATTCGATGACAGCCAAGTAGAACAAATTGTCACTCGTTGAAAATGTGTAAATCTAATCCTCACTCATAGTTGAATACATATGTGTAGAAACAAATATCTAGAAATGGGGAACCGATGGAGAGGCATTATATTTTCACATCCCCCCACTTTATGAAACTCTAGAAAAATATCCACCTTTCCAGCTTATTTGACCCCCATTTACAAGTCAACACCAAAGTCCATTACAACAAGGTCAATTGAATAGGCCTAGCGAGAAAACGAATTCTTTTTGTCTGCATAGTAAAGGTTTTCTTGATTTTATGTGGACTGACTCCAGAACGGCCAAATGAAATACAGACCTGGCCTATCCTATGATACGGAAGCAATTATCCGTGTACACTTTGGCACAGTCTGGGTTCTCAAGCAAGTGCTGCCCAATGGAGAACAAATGCCCGTTCGCTTTTTCCTTGTTAAATATCAGCACTTCAGATATCAATCAAGAGCAGTCACTGATGCTGTTGTTTCCGCCCTAAGACAATCGCTCACTGAAAGTTTGTTTTATCACTAAACTATATATAAAAAGTCTGGAAGGATAACTCTATTGTTCTGCATGCGTAACCAAAAATGGCCGTCACTTTGCACGTTAATATATATGCTTTATGAAAATTGTCTTATTTATGTTATTTCTCACTGTCAATATAAGAAATCTGATATTTGAAAATGCCTTTATCCGGATATTAGCGCCGGCGCCTTTATGCGAGATTATAGGGTACATTGAAGAGATGTTAAATGTTACATCTCGGCCGGCTCTTATTCTTTGGGGATTGTTCTCCTTTTCAAATATCTTGCTCTATCTACTCTATTCTACTTTCCTCTACTCTTCCCTACTCTACTCTTCTCTTCTCTACTCTACTCTACTCTATTGTACTTTACTCTACTCTACTTTCTTCTACTCTACTCTACTCTACTTTCTTCTACTCTACTCTACTTTCTTCTACTCTACTCTACTCTACTCTACTCTACTCTACTCTACTCTACTCTACTCTACTCCAAGGATACCGGGATGCAATACTCGAGGAGATGTAAAGGTCAGAGTGCTGCAAAATGGTGCAAGTGCAAGTTTGAGCGGCACCGTGCATGTGAAAAACGTTGCAAAGCAGCGGAAATCCAAGGATGTGTACTTCAGAGTAAGTGCGAGTTTAAGCAAAGCAATGCAAGAGCCAAGCCATCCACTATATTTGCAAAGGTGTGCATACATGAGGACTTTTATAGTGCTGATGTACATGAGGACTTTTATAGTGCTGATGTACATGAGGACTTTTATAGTGCTATGTATGAATTTGTTTTTGTCAGCTGTTGAGAGAAAGTCGTTTAATTTCCATAATACACAGTTAATAATTTAAAGTTTCTTAATGGACAAAAGTCCTTGTACAAGACATTCTTCCACTTTAAGTTTTACTTTGCCGACGAAAGGAGTTTGTGTTTTCTCTGAAATTGTTCTAACAATTTTGGCGCCTCCAAGTTGTTGGTAGGCTTAATTAGTGTCCAATCAGCGGTCGACAAACTTTTGCTTCGATCCCTGTCTTTGTTTGCGAGTTATCATAAATGATGCTTGAATGTTTGAACAACTCGTTCTTTGCACGAGCCATTCTGATGAGGTTGTCGACTGACGAAATTACAGACTGGGACACAAATGACGACCGGGACACAGGGAATATAAATGACGACCGGGACACAGGGAATGTTTGATTAGCAATCGCCATCAACAAAGCTCAAGGGCAGTCTTTAGAATAATGAGGTATAGATCTGAATACGGATTGTTTTTCCCATGGACAATTATATGTTGTATGTTCAAGAGTCGGGATTTTCTAATTGTCTCTCGACGACGTTTGCAGAGACTTGGTCCTTTAAATGTCTAAAAGACAATTAGATTATATTTAATAATAATAATAATGATAATTTTTTTTTTTTAACTCAATGCCTTTATTACTAATCTTCATGAGTAGTAGTAGGCCCGCGGCTACACATTTCAGCTCATAACTTTTAAAAGCCTAGCCGGATTGACCGCTCCTAACCTATCCACTCTGATCCTATCCACGCCTAACCTATCCACTCTTAACCTATCCACTCTTAACCTATCCACTCTTAACCTATCCAGTCCTTACGTATCCACTCCAAACCTATCCACGCGTATCCTATCCCATGTTAAATTGTGTTAGCCTATCAAATCTAATTAAGTCCCGTCTTGTCCCTTCATACCCTATCGTATTAGTTAGATTGTTTGATCCCTTAGTTAGATTGTTTGATCTCTTAGTTAGATTGTTTGATCTGTTAGTTAGATTGTTTGATCTGTTAGTTAGTTTGTTTGATCTGTTAGTTAGTTTACTTGATCTCTTAGTTAGATTGTTTGATCCCTTAGTTAGATTGTTTGATCTCTTAGTTAGATTGTTTGATCTGTTAGTTAGATTGTTCTGCGTAATCGTAACGCTTGTCCATATGGTATAGCTTTTTTAGTATGAAAGGGGTGGCACGAATCTGCATGCAGGTAAAAATTTACTGAGTTCCTAGAATAGGTGGACGTAAATTTGATGGTAGGATGAAACTCATTGAGGTGTGCAAAGAATTGTAAAAGTTCATTTTCGCCCCCGTTCCAAATAAAGAAAATATCATCTATTTACTGTTTATCTTCTTTGTTTCTGGACTACTTTTTCTGGTTCCACTCTCATTCTTTACAAAGCTTTTGTTACAATGAGGTTATGATATGTGTCAACATTAGCACCAGGAAAACTCCTCGTACTTGTTAACACAGTTTTCATCTCTTGTTAATTAGGATGTTGTCAGTTTCTTACTTTAATGTAAAAGCTATGGTTCCATATGAATATGCCTTATTAGCCTATTTTGAACGCTTTGTGCACCATGGAATGTACGCATCTAGTATATGCAAACTATGTCAACTATGCCTTATTTGCCTATTTTGAACGCTTTGTGCACCACGGAATGTATGCACCTAGTGTATGCAAACTATGTCAAAGATGCCTTCTTAGCCTATTTTGACCGCTTTGTGCACCATGGGAGGTACGAAGTTTAGTTGAGCACTCTATGTTGAGACGGTACCATTGCTGTTTGCATTATGCAATGCTCACCGCGCATGCGGTTTAAGTATTTGGCATGGTACCACATGAATCTTTTAAATGGCCTTGTCGCAAGCGTGCTTGCTTCATAGCTAAGATTCAGTCTCTTCACTCTGTGCTGCACTGATGAACCTACAAAAGGCGAAACAGTATGTTTGTAATCTACGCTTCCATTTGATGAAGAGCTGTGTTGCCTCGTCTGAACTGATGTTGGCTAACCTTACAAATGGCTTCATGTGGAATTTTGTTACTGTTGGTATAGGGATTGTGGATATGTATTCTTCTTCTTCTTCTTCTTCTTCTTCTTCTTCTTCTTCTTCTTCTTCTTAGCCGTTCACGCCACTGCTGGCGGATGTTGACTTCAAGTCTGCGTTCGACACAATATGGAGAGATGCTCTTTGGAAAATGCTTGCAAGTATCGACGTTAGCAAAAAATCATAAACATCCTGAGAAAGCATTATGACAATTACATGTGCGCTGTTACAGTTGATGGGAAGCTTACGGAGTGGTTCAGTGCTCTAGTCGGTGTGAGACAAGGCTGCCTCCTATCACCAACTGAACTACGCTCAATGGCACTATTGAAATGCTCACATTCCAGCGTGCAGAACGCATTCCCAATATGTTCAAATAGTGAACCTACGCTCAATGGCACTATTGAAATGCTCACATTCCGGCGTGCAGCAAGCATTGCCAATATCTTCAAATACTGTAACTACGCTCAATGGCACTATTGAAATGCTCACATTCCACGGTGCAGAACGGGTTAATTATTTTGACAGGAAATGATTATATTTGTCTTTGAAATGTACCAGATTATCAAATCTGATGAACATAAGAGCGTTATTTGATATGTTGGGTTGAAAGAGATAGAGCGGTGTAACTAGGCAGAGAATATGGCGGAGAACACTGTGCTCTACCTCTTGGGAGCAAACCTGCAACAATGACTTTTACTTTCGGTTTAGCTATTGTGCACAAAGCGTTCAAAGTAGGCTAAAAAGGCATATTTGACATAGTTTGCATACACTAAATGCGTACATGGTGCAAAAAGCGTTCCAAATAGACTGATGAGGCTTATTTGACATAGTTTGCTTACACTAGATGCGTACATTACATGGTGCACAAAGCGTTCAAAATAGAATAATAAGGCACAATTGATATAGTTTGTATTCTCTCTTTTTTCCATCTCAGAAAATATCACTTAAAAGCAAAATGGAAAAAAAAAGACTTCACAAAGAAATCCTTATCGACCAATCATGAACGAAGGCGCCAAATTTTAATACGTTAAAACCCACCTTAAAAGATATAAAAAGGTAAAAGGGTGTATCATCCCTTATATCCAAGATGATGCTCTACAAAATCATTGATGATGGACTGGCTTTATGCCATTATCCAACCGATCACATATGTTTGACAGGAAAGTAGTTCTCTGCCTTCCCCTTGCTCTTTTCCCTCTATTCTCCCAGTTAACACGAACTCTTCTCACTCCTCTTGCCTGATAACGTGCCCCCCAAAATTTAGCTGCCTACTCAGAATGGTTCTCATCAACTGTGGTGTTGTACCTGCTCTTCTAAAAACATTTTGGGTTTGATACTCTTTTCTGGTTCTGAGCGACCATCCACAACACTTGGCGCTACGAGCAGGTTTTTACAAATTTGTTGGAGATATTTTTTTAGTATGGCCACAGAAACTTCACTCCAGGATTTGGTGAAGAAACGTCGTGCTTTGCGTGCTTCAGCTACCAAGCGCTTTCAGAAAACGGATACAACCGATCCTGATGCTCTCACCAATCTTTGTAGTCTGCGCAGTCCGTGAACTCCAGATTCCCACTTGGATGATCAACGAACATAACAAAACGAAGAACAGATACTACACTTGATCTTAGCCAAAAGGCCGAGAAGCGAAGTTCATGGCCCCTCGTACCATCTCACAATACCGATTTGGTTGCACGCATTTTACTTACACAGTCATTTTCGTGCATTGAGGGTCTTTTGTGTTAACAGGTGACTTGTGTATTCCAAAACAATGCACCATTTGGTGTCCAATCAAAAAGAGTAACTTTTATGTCTTGGAGAACGCTTTACGCAGCGCCGGTAAGTTCCAGAGATATAAGGTTTCCGAGTGTATAAACAAGACACGTAAGTTCTCACTCCTGTTATCTTAGCTCTACTGATCTCGACTGATCCATTCAGTCTAACTTATGAAATAATATGAACCGGCGCACCGGCGATAGCTAGGTTTGTAAAGGGGCCGCTAGCCACTGAAAGCCTTGAAACCAACGACGTAGATCTACAAAGTACACAATAAATGCAGGCATGTTTTCTCGTAAGTGATAAAAAAGTATCTTTTAATATTTTTGTAATGTAACTGCAGGAATACCGAATGCTAATGGAGGTACGCAGAGTGGTTGCAAACACGGATATTCCGGTTCAACTCACATCCGTTTGAAACTTTTTTCAAATTGTCTACTATTAGTATTACTTAATGAAGCCAATGACACTATTCATATGCTTCAACCAATCAGATGTGATAGTGACATGGAGGTACGCAGAGTTGTTGCAAACACGGATATTCCGGTTCAACTCACATCCCTGGTCTCAGCTTCACAGTAGCACTGAGAAGAACTCAAGACTGAATGACATGGAAGACAAATATTCATGTCTGGGTGTACCAGTGGCCTCCACAGGGGCTACAGTGATGATGATGATGACGATGATGAATGGCAATCTCTCAATCAAAGACCCCTGATGAGCAGTGGGCCCGACATTGAAACTACCCTAAATAAACAGAAAAAGTAGCTCAGTGGTTAGAGCACTGGTTTTGTAAACCAGGGGTCGTGAGTTCAATTCTCTCCAGAGACTTACTACCATTCAAAGGTATTTTTCTGCGATAAACTTCGTTTTTGATTACTTCTTTCACTTTCACTTTTTCACATTCCATTTATTTCGTATCCAGCTCCACTAAGGAACTGCTTGTTACTGTTCCTCTGTAGCTCAGGGCGTTTTTAGAGACAATTGCATGCTTGGAATGCGTACATTCCATGGTGCACAATGTGATCAAAATATCCTAACAAGCCGTTTTTAGTGACAATTACATGCTTGGAATGCGTACATTCCATGGTGGACAATGTGTTTAAAATATCCTAACAAGGCGTTTTTAGTGACAATTGCATGCTTGGAATGCGTACATTCCATGGTGCATAAGACAAGTTACCTCACTTTGTGTATGTTTACCTCAGTGGTGGCTCGTATTAAGGGGCACGAGGGGCTTGGTCCCCAAAATTAATTCAAGTATGGGTCGTTGTTGTATTTCCGCGTTTCCACAATACCTTATCTGATATTGTGTTCTTCTCAGAGTCTGCGGTAAAGGTCTCAACAAACTATCGGCGCTAGCAGTTAGCGTGAAACCATACAAGGTATAAACTTGACACAGGACGTCTATCATCAATGGAAGGTATAACAGACAAATAGTTCTATGTTTCTATTCCTGGTTCTTTAATTTGGGCCCCTCTACCCCCAAATTTTGTGCTATTCGACTCCATGACAACAAAACAAAGTTACCAAGCTTTGATGTCTTAACCAGTGGTTATATAGCACCTGGCTTTGGATGCGTACATTCCATGGTGCACAATGCGTTTAGAATAGCACCAAAAGCTGTTTTTAGTGACACTTGCATGCTTCGAAAGCGTACATTCCGTGGTGCACATTGCGTTGAGAATAGCACCGAAAGCTTTTTTTAGTGACACTTGCATGCTTGGAATGCGTAAGTTCCATGGTGCACAATGCGTTTAGAATAGCACCAAAAGCTGTTGAACATTACAGAAAACACCATCCTAGGGAACCTGGTTGACTTTCCTTTCACACATGTATCCCTGCTCTGTGTGAAAGGTCGACCCAGAGGATGCCTAGTTTCAACCAGGCCAACATATTTAGGGTTATTGTAATGATGAGTAATCATTGGAGTCATACTTGTGCTGCTATCAGCTGACTTCCTTGTTAGGTTTCGTATCAGCTTTGCAACGGTAAATTTGTAATGGGTTTGCAACGGTAAATTTATAATGGGTTTGCAACGGTAAATTTATAATGGGTTAGCAACGGTAAATTTATAATGGGCCTGCAACGGTAAATTTGTAATGGGCTTGCAACGGTAAATTTATAATGGGTTTGCAACGGTAAATTTATAATGGGTTTGCAACGGTAAATTTATAATGGGTTTTAAAGAATCACGTATATTGACTTGCAGGTGCGCGTACGGCGAAAACCAAAGTAACAGTTCGATTCCTCAAGAGAAAAGGAACAAAATATCAAAAAATTTCTGACCACTGGAGGTACACTTTAATAATTTTCTCCACTCGTTACTTTCTTCTTGTTGAGATAGGCAACCTATCCAAATTTGAGAACCATACCTTGAGCAATCGATGAAGTAGCCATCAGAACATCTTACTATATCTTTAATAGGCGCAACAAAGACTGGACTTCCCCGGAACTATTACTTTCACGTAATTAACTTTTTTCTCTCTTTCCTTTTTTTTCTTTGAAATATACTAATTAAACACTCCTGTACATCAATCCTGCTGTCCCATGTACCATGCCAGGAGAAAACAGCGGGAAATGTTATTGTAGTAGTAGTAGTTAAGTAGTAGTAGTGGTAGTAGTAGTAGTAGTAGTAGTAGTAGTAGTAGTAATAGTAGTAGTAATAGTAGTGGTAGTAATAGTAGTGGTAGTTGTAGTAGTAGTAGTAGTAGTAGTAGTAGTGGTAGTTGTAGTAGCAGTAGTAGTAGTTAAGTAGTAGTAGTGGTAGTAGTAGTAGTAGTAGTAGTAGTAGCCGCCCATCGCCTTAAAATTGTCTCCCTCCTCAAGCAATTTGCACACCTGACACCTACTTTTACCGCACGCAAAACAGGTGTCCGGACACTTCCCATCCCGGACATTTCCCATCCCGGACACTTCACATCACTGGACATTTCCCATCCCGGACACTTCCCATCCCGGACATTTCCCATCAGAACTACTACCATCAAAACATTTAACTGGAGTCAGACTTTTTAACAAGTACATCTAGAAATGACAAGGAACAATTAATGTCTTCATATTCTATGGTGAAGCATAAGGAAGAATGAAGTGAGGAAAGTTGTGAATAGAATTATTAGATAAAAATTAGTCTTTAATGTAAGTGTTCATTACCGATGTAGATCGACTGACGAGAATCGGCGAAAAGCTTTTCGATCAAAACTATGTCAAATATGCCTTATTAGCGTATTTTGAATGCCTTGTGCACCATGGAATGTACGCATCTAGTGTATGCAAATTATGTCAAATATGCCTTATCAGCCTATTTTGAAGGCTTTGTGCACTAGGGAATGTACGTATCTAGTGTATGCAAACTATGTCAAATATGCCTTATTAGCGTATTTTGAATGCTTTGTGCACCATGGCTTTGTGCACCATGGAATGTACGCATCTAGTGTATGCAAACTATGTCAAATATGCCCTATTAGCCTATTTTGATCGTTTTCTGCACCATGGAATGTACGCATCTAGTGTATGCAAACTATGTCAGATATGGCTTATTAGCCTATTTTGAACGCTTTGTGCACCATGGAATGTACGCATCTAGTGTATGCAAACTATGTCAAAAGCAGTATCAATATTACTTAAGAAACGATTTGAGAAACTTTGGGGAATCTGGAGTGCATTGTTGTGACTGGATCGGCCCCGATTTGATTGTTAGTAGAAGTAGCCACTCAGACTACAATGAAAACGTTAATAAATTTTATCAAATGACAGATCGAAGGATATGGTAACATAAGCTGACTGCTAAATTATCAGTTATTATTATTTTATGAAGTTCAATCCGTATTGTATAAATCAGGAACGAGCAACGCCTGGCGGAAAGGAGATTTTTCAGTGGCCGTGCGAAAACAGTAAAATTTGACCTGCCATAGACAGCACCAAGAAAACAAAATACCATACTCAGATTTTTAAATAATTCTACAGACGCTTTTTCCTTCAGAACTTTATATAACTTAAAAATATTGTAGTACGCATTGTGCACCATGGAATGTACGCTTTCCAAGCATGCAAGTGTCACTAAAGACAACTTTTGGTGCTATTCTAAACTCATTGTGCACCATGGAATGTACGCATTCTAAGCATGCAATTGTCAATCAAAACAGATTTTGGTGCTATTCTAAACGCATTGTGCACCATGGAATGTACGCATTCCATGCATGCAAGTGTCACTAAGTCGCCTGCCCTAGCCATCATTATTATCAATACTTCACCTCAAAAACCATTCTT
The DNA here is from genome assembly GCA_010016025.2 of Alatinidae sp. Z8VKAUB7J3. Lineage (NCBI taxonomy): Eukaryota > Metazoa > Cnidaria > Cubozoa > Carybdeida > Alatinidae > Alatinidae sp. Z8VKAUB7J3. The sequence goes on from JAAAKM020721499.1 coordinate 261,585,934, forward strand.
GACTTCCACCGTTACCACCATTAATGTAGCCACCTTTACTACTATTGCCGGTACGGCCACGATTACACTTGGTAATCTGTCCTACGATCGACAGGCCAACAATCTCAAGACGAGTCAATCACAGTTAGTGTCACCATATTATTTCTTTCCGCCCGCGTCGTTTGAATGAACAATGTCCACATCAGAAACACAAACTGATAATACTTAAAGTTGTTTTAAGAAAACCTATATTTATTGAATTAAGGGTATGAATATCCGATGATTTATATGATCCGATGTTGGAATCATCGTCAAAAGTCTATACAGTGCGCAAGCGCTAATGTAATATTTTGGGTTTCGAGAGGAGCGTTTGCTCAAGAACGGCCAAATGAAATGCAGACCTGGCCTTTCCTATAATACGGAAGTAATCGTCCGTGTTCAGGAGTCATTCCACATAAAAGCAAGAAATCCATTTTCAACTTTTCAACTCTGACCTTTGGGGTTTTTTTGCCAAAATCCACAAAAATAAACTCAAATTTGAAGTTGTTTCTTTGTGGTACAAAACAAGAATATTACTTTCTAATTTCTAAATGGTATACAACTTCATACTCGGAACATTTTAGTTCCGAAATACAGTATCTAGGCCAAATATTTTAAATTCAAAATCGCAGAAAGATAATCACGGAACATAACTACCAGAAATGACATAATACACCATTTTCACCTACTTATTGTAGTTTTTACTATGAAATAATCTTACTATTTAATCCAACTTAAGTCAGGGACGTGCTGTCAGTGAATGCAAAGCATGTATGTATGCCTCAAAATTCTCAAAAATATACGTAAAGATAATCATCATCCGTGCTTAAAGCCTACTTATTACTCGTGGCCTGTCTGCAAATGACGGGGATTATAGAAATCGAATACATGAAAATATTTATTCTATTTATCCTAAATAAATAAAATTAGCAGCAGAAGCATTGAAAATGAGTGCACGTCTGCATGATGCCCTTTCTGTTGTAATAAAAGTAGTAAACCATATTAAATCAAATTCTCTCCGAGACCGCCTTTTTCGTGAATTCTGTAAGCAAAATGGAGAAGAGTTTGAGCGGCTTGTATTACATACAGAGGTGAGATGGCTATCAAAGGGGAATTGTCTTAAGCGTTTCATTGCACTTTGGGATTAACGAAGCCAGACCATGGGTCTAACTTCACTAGAAGCTAACATCCTGGTTTCTAAGTCATTCATAAATTTATTAGTATAGGCAGGAGTAAACTTGGTTCCTATCGCTGTACCTCCAAGCTGTCTAAAAAAGTCCCCATTAAACTCAAAATAATTATTTTCTAATACTACTCTGGCTAAATCTACAAGAACTAAGCTGGGTATATTTGAACGCTTTGTGCAACATGGAATGAAAACATCTAGTGTATCCAAACTATGTCAAATATGCCTTATCAGCCTATTATGAACGCTTTGTGCGCCATGGAATGTACGTATCTAATGTATGCAAACAATGTCAAATATGCCTCATTAGCCTATTATGAACGCTTTGCGCACCATGGAATGTAGGCATCTAGTGTATGCAAAGTAGGTTGGATCTTTGATCTCTTTGCTTGACACATTATTAACAGTGTGATATTTGTTATATATCAACAGTTTGTAATCAAGTTTTAATGAAAAACGTTTCTTGATTTGTTTTTAGGTGTTTTAAAGATAGTCCCTTCTGAATTTGAGGCCTCGAGTTGCTTAGCTTGTTGCTTAGATTTTGGACCAAATCGAGGCCTCACACCTAATATTAGCCTATTTTGAACGCTTTGTGCACCATGGAATGTACGCGTCTAGTGTGTGCAAACTATGTCAAATATGCCTTTTTAGCCTATTTTGAACGCTTTGTGCGCCATGAAATGTACGCATCTAAAGTATGCAAACTATGTCAAATATGCGATATCAGCCTATTTTGAACGCTTTGTGCACCATGGAATGTACGCATCTAGTGTGCTGCATGATACAATATGAGATAAAATGTCGTGACTCTCTACAAGTGTGTCGTGCTATTTGCAGCCGTTCCTTGCCATGAACATGGCCCGAAATCCATTACTCTTGGATGCCTCATAGACGGGGTGGGGTGGAAACAGTTTTGAAAATTGATAAAGGGGGTTAAAATAAATGGGACTGCGTCATGAATGTGCTGAAGATAATAAATATCATACCAAGGAAGAGGTAAAGTTAGATTTCTACACATTTGTTCTTTCGGAAAAATACTGCTGCTGCTGCTGTTGGTCATTTATCCTCCTGTGTCCTGTTCTTGTGCCCTGATGGCTTCAACATGGTTTCATCCAGCTTTTCAGGTCCCCCCGTAAATTCTAGGTCCCCCCATAATTTTAGGTCCCCCCATGGGTAAACATGCGCATTACCATCATAGGCACAAATTTCGCAAGGGCACAAATTTCGCGCGACACCGGAATCGGTTTTGAACCGATCGCTCCCAACAACTTGGAACAACTTGAAGTCTCCGAGATCGAGGCCACATCAGGTCAGCCTCGCCTGATGACCGATTTTTTTTGGCCAACTTGAGGCCAACTTGGGAACAACTTCACCTAGTTGTAGTAGACATGAAAGAGATGTAAACGGGTAAGTGTAGGGCTTGTGAAAGTAGACATGAAAGAGGTGTAAACGGGTAAGTGTAGGGCTTGTGAAAGTAGTCATGAAAGAGTTGAAAACGGGTACGTGCAGGGCTTGTGAAAGTAGACATGAAAGAGGTGTAAACGGGTAAGCGTAGGGCTTGTGAAAGTAGACATGAAAGAGGTGGAAGGTGTCGCGCCCGGCAGGCAAGGAGTTTCCAACCCGGCTCCTGCAGGTCGTCATCATGCAACGGGGAGAAGAAATCAGCGAATGAAGTGGGAGAAAGAAGTAAACAAGGTCGTAATGGAGTGCTGTTGCTGAAAAACTAGGATTGAAAATTGGTAGCTCCCGAAGAAGAAATGAACCTAGGTGGAAAAGGAGAATTGAAGTTTATGAAAAGATAATAAGGAATTTACAGATTCTAAGAAGCGAGGTGTTATTTGGATCGAAAGTGGCTGTAAGCTTGACCTTAGTGGTAAGTAAGTAATAGTTTCTGTAGTCGAAAGTCTTGGCAGTGGCAGTGTTGTGATTCATCGGCAGTGTTGTGATTCATTGTGACTCAGCAAAGGAAGCTTTGTTTATGCAGCTTTGTTTTAAGTTAGGGCTGTGTTTGCTAATTACCTCCGTAAAAATCTACGTATTGAGTTACAAATCTAGTACGGTTTTGCAAAAATACACTCATAAGCACCTGTTAGCTAGTGAATGTGGCACGGAGCTGCTTAAGAGAACTATACATCGCTATATACTATATAAATTTACTCAAGAAAAATCCTTCATGTATGTATGTACGTATGTTGATAATTTCCAGAAGTGCATTGTTCTGTTGAGAAGTCCACTTGAACTGACATTTCATTGTTGTCTGACATTTCATTAATGTGCACCAAACAGAATATGAACACATTACTAAATGTTGCGCAACATACAATTCAAGCACACTTTTGTGACTGATTGGGTCAGGCCATGGCATACTGTGCCAAGTAAAATATTGGCACATCTCAATGCAAGTGTCACTAAAAACAGCTTTTGGTGCTATTCTAAACGCATTGTGCACCATTGAATGTACGCATTCCAAGCAGGCAAGTATCACTAAAAACAGCTTTTGGTGTAATTCTAAACGCATTGTCCACCATGGAATGTACGCATTCCAAGCACGCAAGTGTCACTAAAAACAGCTTTTGGTGCTCTTCTAAACGCATTGTGCTTCTACAGAACGGTTGATGTGCCTACGATTTTTCTCTTTCGATTGTTTACGTAGGTAGTTTGAGGGATACAAGGTCAGATGATTTATAAACAGTATTTCTAGAAGGCAGCTTGAATCTTAAAAGGTATTTGTTTGCTTTGTAACAGTTCTAGATTAGCATGATCATTCAGAATTTTACAGGTTTGCTATGTCTCATTTCACTACACACATTCCATTTCGGTCATTCTGACGTTAGTACTCTGAGGAGTGTCAGACGAAAAAAGCTTTTAAGTACACAACGCAAACCTTTCTCTGCAGATGAACTTAACTCTCTAAAGGCACGGTTAAGCGCTTTGGCTCATGCTTACTGTGGCACACCTATCGACCTCGCAGATTTTTACATGCATAGGGAACTTTTTCAGGCTTTTAGTAGTAGTAGTAGTAGTAGTAGTAGTAGTAGTAGTAGTAGTAGTAGTAGTAGTAGTAGTAGTAGTAGTAGTAGCTCACCCTTTTAGATACGGCATATACAGTAGTTAACAATCTTCTACCTTTCAGAAGTGACGATAATGCTTCCTTCTTAACAACTTGCTCTTGACTTTTGATATTCCTGAGAGAAGAAGTACTTGAGTCTACATATTTTCTTTTGGGGGATGCTGCCTTCTGTGATAAATTGTTGCTCCATGTTAACAAGTTATATGACATCAGTAATTAAAAGCTCAGAAATTGCACTGTCAACTTGAATAGTTACATTAAATGCATTAGGGCGATTCCACGGTGAAGTGGACATTTTTGGGAGAAAATGAAAATTGTTCATTGCACAAAATATAATTATAACATTGAAACTACCCTAAATAAACAGAAAAACCACTAAACAGGCTAACTAATAAATAAAGGGCAGCTGGGGCGTCCAGGGGCAACGCCCCTCAATTTTGAATACCGGGCAGAGGAGAAATATCTTCGGTATCTTCGGGCTCCCCTCTTTTGCATTTCTTTACTGCATCTCTTCACCTTCTCTCTTTGCTACTGGATCTCTACGGACAGACCGACAGAATTGGCGACTGCTATATGTCACTTGGTTAATACCAAGTGCCATAAAAAGGCGTTAATAAGGGACTAGAATCATCCATATCAAAAATTTTCGTCTCGGTTTGTAGCGAAGCTTCGTGGAAAGAACAGGATTGACGCGTTAAAAAAGTGTCTTATTAGGCACAAAATATCTAAACATAACAGGCAGGGTCGGCATCTTGCTCCCTCTCTCCGGCCGAGGGCCACTATGCTCAAATTGAAAAAGAGACACTCTCCATTGTGTTCGGCTGTGAACGTTTTCATAGTTATGTCTACGGACGTCATTTTACTGTCATAAATGACCATCTCCCTCTGAAAGCAATTTTTTCCAAATCAATTACTCAAGCTCCTCCTCGAATTCAACGCTTCCTTCTTCGTAAAAACGCCTTGTTAGGTTATTTTGAACACATTGTGCACCATGGAATGTACGCATTCCAAGCATGCAATGGTCACTGAAACCGCCGTGTTAGGTTATTTTGAACACATTGTGCACCGTGGAATGCAAGCATTCCAAGCATGCAATTGTCACTAAAAACGCCTTGTTAGGTTATTTTGAACACATTGTGCACCATGGAATGTAGTCTGGACAGCGAAGACGTGGATGCAGCAGCTCCAGAGTTTACGCTTTTAGATGATGATACGGAGGACGATGAAGATTGATTGATTGATTGATTGATTGATTGATTGATTGATTGATTGAACGTTGTGTTTCAATCTATTCTATAGGAAGATCATGAATGTTTAGTCATCTGTTTTTTCTTTCCTTAATAAGCGCCCAGGTTCCCTTCCTATCTTATAAATTTCTGGGTATTTTTTGTCTTCGTGTATTTCGTAATCTTTCCAAGCGCTTTTGTTTTTGGTGCCCCCTCATCACACAAATACGGCTGTCTAAGGGGGTGTGGCCCCCTGCCCCCCTCAGCCACGCCGCAACTGCTAAACCTAGTTGGTTATGATTCCGAATCATTCTTGACATTTACCGATGATGGTTCGTCTTCAAACAGTTCTTTGATGTATTCCGCCCAGCGATCAAGTATTTGGTGCTTTTCTACGATTACTGTTCCATATTTTGCTTTTAGACACCCTGTGGCTGAGCAGGTCCTTTTCCTTCCGGCGATTTCTTCCACATTTTTGTAAAGTATTGTGGTGTCCCATCTTCTGTAAATGTCCATTTCTTTACATTTGTCTTCTAATGACTGAAATGATGATGATGGCAATGATCATGATGGCAATGATAATGATGGAAATGATCATAATGGCAATGATGATAATGGTGGCACCGATGATGATGGCAATGATGACAATAACAATGATGATGATGGCAATGATGATGATGGCAATGATGATGATGGCAATGATGATGATGGAAATGATAATGATGGCAATGATGATGATAAATGCTCAGCTAAAAGGACGACGTTTATTAGAATGCAGTGTTTATAACAAATATTCGGCTAGAAGTTTCAGCGTTTCATACAGAGCGGTATTTATCAGAAGGCGGCATTTATTACAAATGTTCGGCTAGAAGTGCGGCGTTTAAGACAGGGCAGCGTTTATCAGAAGGCGGCGTTTGTAACAAATGCTCAGCTAAAAGGACGGCGTACATTCCATGGTGCACAAAGCTTTCAAAATAGGCTAATAAGGCATATTTGACATAGTTTGCATACACTAGATGAGTACATTCCATGGTGCACAAAGGGTTCAAAATAGGCTGATAAGGCATTTTTGACATAGTTTGCATACACTAAAAGCGTACATTCCATTGTGCACAAAGCGTTCAAAATAGGCTAATAAGGCATGTTGTAATCAGTGTATGGCGAAACGTTTAGCAAAATGAATCCGTTACTCAACGCAATATTCATATTTAAACAAGGAAAACATTTGCACCTGCTGACAAAATCAGTCCATGTAGCTTCCGATAAACAATGTTGAATCAGGGTCTTTGTAAAGTATTGTCAGGAATCGCCGCTGTTAGTCTATTGTTCTGTGAATTCGATGTCTCGATTTTCGAGGGTAATAGCTACGTATGTTGAAAAAATGAAGATATTAGGCTATTTTATGATTGCAAATGGTAAAGAATGCGATTAAAGGCTCTTTTCCTATTTCAAAAGTTTAGTTTTCGAGTGTAAAAGCTACGTATGTTGAAAAAACGAAGATATTAGACAATTTTATGATTGCACATGGTAAAGAATGTGATTAAAGGCTCTAACCGCCCTCTGTTACTTCTTTACTTATCAGAAATCTAGTTTGCACCACCTTTTTATTTCGAATCTTTCACTGATATTCTCTGTTGTAGCTCAAATTCAAACTCCAAAGGATTTTAAGTCCTTAATTAAAGAAAAATAGTCGCTGCCTCTCTCCAAGTTCCAATAAGTGCATCCCATCGCACAGTTTTGGAATTTCCGATAACATTGCGTGTATTAAGATAATTTAGATATGCCTGTAAAGTGATTATCTAAATTGTATAACAATGAGAAGAAAAAAAAAGCATCCAATGTTTAAAAAAAAATGATTATTGTTGCTATTGTATTCGTAGATATACTAATTAAACACTCCTGTATATCAATCCTGCTGTTCCATGTACCATGCCAGGAGAAAGCAGAAGGAAATGTTAATAGAATAATAAGGCACATTTGACATAGTTTGCATACACCAGATGCAAAAATTCCATGGTGAACAAGGCGTTCAAATAGCCTGATAAGGCATATTTGACATATTTTGCATACACAAGATTCGTTTATTCCATGGTGCACAAAGCGTTCAAAATAGGCTAATGAAGCATATTTGACATACTTAGCATACACTAGATGCGTACACTAACTTTGGACTGTATTTGATTATGACAGTCCATGCAGTGAAAAAGGAATCATGTTCCTCAGTGACCCAATCAGTCAGTTGGTTGGGCAACATTGAGAAATATGTTGACATTCTGTTTGGTGCAAAAGGCCCCACACAACAATGAAACATCAGTTGAAGTGGACTTCTAGACAAAACACTGTGCTTGTGAAAATTATCAACTCAATAAATGTTGCATGCACTTAAAAAGCATTGGAAGAACAGTTATTTTGCTGCTATATTTCATTACAGCTCATTCAAGCCGACCTTTTAATATTGAGAGGATACAAAAGGGAAATAAACAAACTACCTATCTATGTATCTATCTATCTATCTATCTATCTATCTATCTATCTATCTATCTATCTATCTATCTATCTATCTATCAGAATAGCACCAAAAGCTGTTTTTAGTGACACTTGCATACTTGGAATGCATACATTCCATTGTGCACAATGCGTTTATAATAGCTCCAAAAGCTGTTTTTAGTGTCACTTGCATGCTTTGAATGCCTACATTCCATGGTGCACAATGCGTTTAGAATAGCACCAAAAGCTGTTTTAGGTGACACTTGCTTGCTTGGAATGCGTAACGTTCCTATTAATTGCGCAGGCGCGTTCTTGTCACCAAAAATTTATGACAATATTTTACTGTCAGGAGAGAAGCTCAATATATAAACCAAAAAAGAGCAATAAACTTATTTGATTTACAAAAGTCATTTGTTAAATACATTAGATTGGGCAACAAGTTTAATACTAAAGAGAATTACAAGAAGTTTTGCAATCATTTTTGTAGCTGTTTTTAGTGATACTTGCATGCTTGGAATGCGTACATTCCATGGTGCCCAATGCGTTTAGAATAGCACCAAAAATTGTTTTTAGTGACACTTGCATCCTTGGTATGCGCACATTCAACGGTCCACAATGTGTTTAGAATAGCACCAAAAGCTGTTTTTAGTGACACTTGCATGCTTGGAATGCGTAAATTCCACGGTGCGTAAACTAGGAAGGTGCATAACTACCGACTTTCATATAATACCTATAGCACCAAGGCTTTTAAACGTAACTCAAAAGAATTTTCAAATCTATTTCATAAATTTTTTCATCCTCACCTGATTCTAACGTTTTAATGTTTATCTTGTTTATTAGACCAACTTGTTTTGTTATAATTGTCAGCTTTACTAATGTACTGTAAGTTTTTGTACACTTTGGCACAGCCTGGGTTCTCAAGCAAGTGCTGCCCTATGGCAGAGTCACATTGCTTAGTGGCGTTTTTGATTTTTGAAACTCGAGGTGGTTGTTTCCTTTTAGGAGTAGATGCTTGGCGTAGATGCTTGGCGGATATACGATGGTACATGCTGCTTAATTCGGTCAACCAACCTCAAAGTCGTGCGGCCAACGTAAGGCTCTTTTCCTATTTCAAAAGTTTTAGTTTTCGAGGGTAATAGCTACGTATGTTGAAAAAATGAAGATATTAGGACTAATATAACTTGACACAAAACGTATAAAATATGACACAAAAATTTAAATACCTGCGACAACTCCGTCTGTGACAACGGTTGGGAGAGAGGATGCATTGGCTGGCTCATTCCACCTTGAGTCAAGGCCGCTGGAGAGATCTTACAGCAAGCAGACCAAAATTTGTTATAAGGGTAGAAACAAAATACAAACAAAGAAACTGGAAACTTCGTAGTTGGTGGCCGTGCACAAAATTAAGGATTTGAACAAGGAGTAAACTCATTTAAAAAGAAACTCAAGAAATTCTTATACACGAACGTTTGGGAAACATGAACACTAGGGAAACATGAAGCATGTGGCACACTTGATATTGCCCTTTTAGGAAAAAATAAGTTCGGTTTAACTTTAGTAGATGTCTCAACTAAATTAATTTAATGTCAAGTGATTATGCGTAAAAAGTTATCGACAGCCGAAGTTTCTGATATTCGTCACATTTACAGTGCCACTAAAAATAAGCACATACAATATGATCACTACAAATCAAGTAAAAATGTTTTCGAGGGTAATAGCTACGTATGTTGAAAAATGAAGATATTAGACTATTTTATGATTGCAAATGGTAATGAATGTGCTTAAAGGCTCTTTTCCTACGTCAAAAGTTTTAGTTTTCGAGGGTAATTGCTACGTATGTTGAAAAAATTTAGATATTAGACTATTTTATGATTGCAAATGGTAAAGAATGTGATTAAAGGCTTTTTTCTTTGTTTAAGCATATTCCACGATCTTCTATTCTTGCTTTACTCGATTTGAAAATCTTTCAAAGGTGACCCATGTAAGCCATCAGCATGACAAGTTTTTACCAATCCCTTGCATTTGTCATCTCAAAGATTGAATATTACTGCTGACGAGTTAACTATGGGTACTTCTTTTACTCAGTTTCAATCAGAGAACTATTATTAACTATTGGTTTGATAGTGATGACATAATAATAGTAGTAGTAGTTGTTGTTGTAGTAGTAGTAGCAGTAGTAGCAGTAGTAGTGGTGGTGGTGGTGGTAGTAGTGGTGGTAGTAGTAGTAGTAGTTGTAGTAGTAGTAGTAGTAGTAGTAGTAGCAGTAGGAGTAGTAGTAGTAGTAGTGGTAGTAGAAGTAGTAGTAGTAGTAGTTACCCTCGAAAACTAAAACTTTTGAAATAGGAAAAGAGCCTTTAATCACATTCTTTACCATGTGCAATCATATATTAGTCTTTCATCTTCATTTTTTCAACATACGTAGCTATTACCCTCGAAATCTAAATCTTTTGAAATAGGAAAAGAGCCTTTAATCACATTCTTTACCATTTGCAATCATAAAATAGTCTAATATCTTGGTCCAGAGCTTGTTCCAAATTTTTGTGGTAAAGGAGAACAGGTGAAGGGGGCAGCAAGCGTCGGCTAGGGACTGTACTGAGCAACCATGTGCAACGCAAAATTTGTACATTATATTGAAGTGCGTTTTCTTTAAAGAAGGGGATCGGGGAGGATGCCCCGATGCTCCAGTTGTTCCGTGCCTTCCGTGCCCATTACAAGACTTTATTGTTTGTCGATGCTGTGTAGTTATTTCACTCTTAATACTCCATGCTTCTCACCTAAAAATTACATAACTTACTAAATGCCATCGTGCCATCGATTGGGTTAGGGCCAGGTTTTTGAATGCATGCATGAGACAGTTTCAAGTTTAAAAGTATGCTCAATTGTACCTTTCCAAACAATTACTTCTGAGAAGAATAAAGTGACATGGTGCACAAAGCGTTCAAAATAGGCTAATAAGGCACATTTGACATAGTTTGCATACAATAGATGCGTACATTCCTTGGTGCACAAAGCGCTCAAAATAGGTTAATAACGCATATTTGACATATTTTGCATACACTAGATGCGTACATTCCTTGGTGCACAAAGCGCTCAAAATAGGTTAATAAGGCATATTTGACATAGTGGAACCGTGAGATTATGATTCCTTCCTAGAGGTTATTTCTACGAAACTATATTATTGTGGTTCATCATCGGAACCATCTATAATGAAGGCTCAAACACGAACGATTTATGTAAAGACATAATGGATTTTTTTAAAAGTAGAAAACCCAAGACTAGGCAGGTTTTATCTTCTACCAAAAATACATAAACGGACATATGATGTCCCAGATCTTGCTCACCCTTACAACCCTGTTTTTTGGAAAGGTCCTCTTTGTACTGCACTGGCCTTTTAGGACCATTGTAAGAAATATCGTAACTGATGATAACTCATGTCACAAATTAGCAAACAGTGGCTCTATGATGTTCTCTATACAATAAATAGTGGTTATGACTTAATGCCCATGGTCATTAAACTCGCTTATCCTCCTCAGTTGATATATGTTTTAAACTCAATTTAGATATGCTCACGAAATATCACTCGCCGTTCAAATGGTCTCGGCTACTCCATACAATAAACAACTGCAAAATGATGCAATGACATAGCAACTTCCGAGCAGACCTGGGTTATAATACGTCTTTTCTACTTAAAGAATCTATGCAGTACAACAACGTATTACCTTAGAAAGAGTACTTACACTATTTGAACATATTGGGAATGTGTTCTGCACGCTGGAATGTGAGCATGTTAATAGTGCCATTGAGCGTAGTTACACTATTTGAACATATTGGAAATGCGTTCTGCACGCTGGAATGTGAGCAGTTCAATAGTGCGATCGAGCGTAGTTACACTATTTGAACATATTGGGAATGCGTTCTGCACGCTGGAATGTGAGCAAATTGTTCCTGGACACAGTTATTTTTGAGATGAAGGGGCTCAGCCTTGGCATTGTCAATAAACTTACCTAGCCTTGCCTTCTGCCAATTGAAGCTATAAAGCTGGTTAATTTTTGCCGAAGTGTACTCTCTTTAATTTTTCTGCCGGTAAACTCAACCTTCTTTTTTGTGGCCCTCTCTGAAGCCAACACTCTTTGCTTAAATCAAAATAGGCTTATAAGGCATATTTGACATAGTTTGCATACCCTAGATGCGTACTATCCATGGTGCACAAAGCGTTAGAAATAAGCTAATAAGGCTTAATTGACATAGTTTGCATACACAAGACACGTACATTCCATGGTGCACAAAGCGTTCAAAACAGGCTAATAATGCATATTTGACATAGTTTGCATACACTAGATGCTCGAGGGTAATAGCTACGTATGTTGAAAAAATGAAGATATTAGACTATTTTATTATTGCAAATGGTAAAGAATGTGAATAAAGGCTCTTTTCCTATGTCAAAAGTTTTAGTTTTCGACGGTAATAACTACGTATGTTGAAAAAATGAAGAAATTAGACTATTTTATGATTGCACATGGTAAAGAATGTGATTAAAGGCTCTTTGGGCATTTAAAAGGTGGATTACTTGTGTATTTCAATTCACTTATGCAATGAGATAAGAAAGACGGTAAGTCTACGTCCCTGAATTGCAATTTTGAGCCTTCTAGGGACAGTAATAATTCAAATTTCCCCACCCAATAAAGCCATGGTGGGCTGGCTTGGAAAGAAGGAGGGGAGGGAAGAGATTTTGTTTTGAATTTGCCCCCGGAATCTTACAATGATACGAATAAGAAAATTTTTAAGATGGGTAACATCTTATCACTGATAGACTTATCTCGTAATGCAAGATTCCTTAAATCATAGCAGTTGACGTCAAACGGAATTCCGTATTTCCTTGGTTAAGGATGGGATTCTTACAATGAAACGAATAAGTAAATTGTTAAAATGGGTAACATCTTATCACTGTTAGTGATGTTATTTTGCTCCTAATCGTACCCATAGCGCATTTGGACGGCAGCAAGATGTTTCTTACCTTTACAACATCACGTACATGGCTTCCTGACACCTGTAACATGATGTCATTTAGCTCCTAATTATAACCTTTATGCGTTTTGACCGGATAACAATATTAGTCCATACTATATAGGAGATTTATGAAGAACAGGGTTGTCATTGTCGTATATACAAGACTTAGTCAGGTCTTCGTACACTGAAATGTTATAGCACTAATAAGGCAGTTTAATCGATCTCTTTGTCAACAGAATATTTCCACCTCTTCTCTCTATTTGCAAATTTAAGTTGCAAACACAATAAACTGTTCTGATATTCATGACATTTGTAGTTCAAGGGCAAATTGATCTGAAATATACTCGATTAGGCATTTTTGACATAATTTGCATACACTAGATGCGTACATTCCATGGTGCACAAAGCCTTCAAAATAGGCTTATAAAGCATATTTGACATAGTTTGCATACACTAGATGCGTACATTCCATGGTCCACAAAGCGCTCAAAATAGGCTAATAAGGCATATTTGACAAAGTTTGCATACACTAGATGCGTACATTCCATGGTGCATTTTATTTCATTTCATTTCATTTCATTTCATTTCATTTCATTTCATTTCATTTCATTTCATTTCATTTCATTTCATATCATTTCATTTCATTTCATTTCGTTTTATTTCATTTCTTTTCATTTCGTTTCATTTCATTTCATTTCATTTCATTTCATTTCATTTCATTTCTTTTCATTTCATTTCATTTCATTTCATTTCATTTTTATACTGTATAATAAATATTTCACTTGTATGCCTTAGTATACCAAATGATTTACTTTGGTTGTTATAATTCTCTACGTGTAACAAATTGTTCTTTTCCACATGTATACACCCATAATCGTCTTCGTATCAGTCCTTGTAAGTAGAATGATTAACATTTGATTTAAATTTTTCAAATCTGTAAAGATGTTGATTCAATAGATTAATTAATTAAAAAATTGATTAAATTAAAATTAATTATTGCATTGCATTATTGCAATGAGCAACCTATTTTATAATCCAGCCACTGTATGTAATCAGTCCTTCATGAGATCATGGATGTTTTTTACACTATGGTGACAAGCACACCGACAAACTATAGGGAGAACGCCAAGAAGGAAACTACAATTGTGACAACGTTTCGTCTGTAGTAGTAGTAGTAGTAGTAGTAGTAGTAGAAGAAGAAGAAGAAGAAGAAGAAGAAGAAGAAGAAGAAGAAGAAGAGAAAGAAGGTGAAGATCAAGAGCATAGGGGAGCCTGGTGGTGGGATTTCAATGCTATGAGAAATGTTTCTCCTATCGCTTTAAAAACGTTTATTATATTCCATCTAATTAGGACTTACCTTATTGCGTTCTTCGTGCCTTATCATTGTAAGTAGCCACAGTTACTGATATGGATCCGCTGAGTCTATTGCATGTGTTTATTTGGGTTTAAAATATGATTCTGAGGGTGACAAGTGCTTTAAAATAACATTCTTGGTAACATTTTTTCGTTAAAATCTAAACGTTAAGTAAGCTGGTAGCCTAGTTCTTCATGCCTTATCATTGTAAGTAACATTAATGTGAAATTGTTTATTAAATGTGGGCCACTGCAATGGGGTTCCATCAAACGTTGGGATGTTAATTGGTGGGAGGCCTTTCTTGTCCTGATCTTTGAGGAGAGCATGACAAAGATTAAACGAGTATTGCACAGGTAAAGTGTAGGGTGTTTCCCTCCAGGGGACTAATTCATCAATCCATGTATCGATCGCTTTGAGCCTCTCCACATTGGAACAGATCATCTTTAAAAAATTGTAGATTGATTCAATCTCCGAAATATCTAACTTCTTTATTTTTATACGCAATATTGTTTCATATCCAGAGTTAAACTTACTTGAGAGAACCTTTGTAAAACGTTTAGTATTGCCACAAACTCAGAGAACACACGACATATTGGGGAGTTGACATCAATCTAATAAGTGTTCTCGTTGCAAAATGGGCTCCTTGATGGAATCAACAAACAGAAATCTGGGGAAATGTATAATATGCATAAATCTTTGAATATGCTTAACTTACTTAGGGTATGCGGCGCACACCCAGCACACCCAGAATATACGCCCCTGAATATATATACAGCCCGTTTAATATTTTGACAAATTTGGATATGGTCGGCGGGCAGTTCTGAAAAAAAAAACGTAACTTAAGAATTAACTTACGTAACAAACGTACATAACTTACGTAACTTACGTTACGTTTTATCCTAATTCTTTAAGAATGACCCCTGAATCAGAAAGGCCGTAGAATAAATAGTGAAATTATTAAAAAAATTTTTAGCATAAAGAGCGAAGTATTTATCTCCTCCTAAATACCTCGCTCTTTATGCTAAACTGATTTCACGCGGAATACTCTTATAGGCCATCAATCTACATTATAAGCATATAAAGATCAGAATTGACGGACCTTTATTCGTGACAAAATTTTTCCACTTTTATAAGCCTTAGTGCTTGAAGAACTGCCAGAAATCGGCCTATCTTGTCAACTTACACTTTATACCATTTCTTCAAAACTACACGGAATTTGACTCTGATTTATTGATAACTTGGTGAATGATCTTGTTGGCAAAGGTTGCAATGCTGATCCTGTTGATGACTTTACTAATGAAGTGGATTGTAATGGTAGTATTGGTAAATTTGAAAATAATCTCAGTGATAAAGATCTTGATGTTGTTCCTATCAACGAAGTTAAAAATGGCTCTGAATTCAATGGCGATTTTGATAACTTGCTGGTAGCTATTGTCTGGGAATCGCGAAATGAAAATTGTTGTCAGCAGGTATGGGATTGCAGACATTACTACGTTGTCGTTGCCTTTGTACGTCTCTTTGGATTGTCCTTACGGACGGTAATGCAGCCAGGATCTCATCCGGCTCATTTAATATTTCCTTTACAATAATGTTTCTAGTCTTTTTGTCGTAGATCTTGCCCTTTCTTTCATGTTTCGCCCTTGGACGCCCCAGCTGCCCTTTATTTATTAGTTAGCCTGTTTGGTGGTTTTTCTGTTTATTTAGGGTAGTCTGAATGTCGGGCCCACTGCTCATCAGGGGTCTTTGATTAAGAGACTGCTGATAGTTTCAAGCGTAAGAATTCTTCCACTAGTTCCTCCTTCCTACCTTGATTGATTTACTACCAACTAGGGAGCTAGCCAGAGGTTCATTTGCAAGTTTTCACCTACTTTGTAATTCCTGGTCTCACAATTACATTTCAATTTACTGAAGCTAAGAAACATAGAGCTACTATCTATTTAAAGAAAATCAATGGATATAAGTAGTTTTTATTGTATTTAAGCCCTAGGGCCATGGCAATTAAAGACAAATTAAAGAAGATTAACTTTAAAATACTGGACATTTAGACTATTTTATGATTTCACATGGTAAAGAATGTGATTAAAGGCTCTTTTCCTATGTCAAAAGTTTTAGTTTTTGGTGAAAACTGTGCAAATTATCGTCTCACTCATGTAAGTTGTACATTCGGAGCATTCTCTACGTTTTCCATAGTATGTGACAATCCAGGGGGTAATTTTGTAAGTGTAAATCACTTAAAATGGTTTAGGATATATTTATTGTTACCATTACTTTAAGCCGGGCAGATTTATTTTTACCGTTATTTTAAGCATGACAGATTTATTGCTACCATTATTTTAAGTGGGATATAATTTGTTACCATTATTTTAAGCAGGATATATTTATTGTTACCATTACTTTAAGCCGGGCAGATTTATTTTTACCGTTATTTTAAGCATGACAGATTTATTGCGGGCAAGTAGAAAATGTCTTAATTAAAATATGAAAATCACACATTAAAAGATGACGGTGGCTTTTTACGAGGCTCGAAGAAGTGTGAAGACGAACATTACACATGTTAGCAATAACACTGTCACTGAGCAGGAGGACGAAGGGAGCATTTCTTAAAATCTTGGAAGTCATGTAGGAGACTGCCATTGCTTCGAATAACTGGAATGGCTTATATTCGGAGGGTCTTTTGAGTTAAGAGGTGACTTTTGTATTCCAAAACAATCTATCATTTGTTGCCCAGTCAAAGAGAGTAACAACAACATGTGGTGTGTGAAAACTCACAGAAGAACAAAAGCAAATATAGATGTTCTATCTATAAACTGACCATGTTCATGCAGTATCACTGCCTTTACTACTACCAAATTCGGTGATCAGCCTAAATCTATTGAAATATTTTCAGCATCTCGTAGAAAGTACTGTGCCCGGCATCTCGTTGTCACCGCATAACCAAGGCCATCCTACCATGTGGTTTACTGGTGTATAAAAGGGACGCCTTCATACTGCAAAAAATCAGTCAATCAAACTAATGACAAAGCAGGGTAGCAATCATCATTGCATGAACCAGTTTGTATAAACAAATTTAGCTGTAAAAAAGAGAATGGAGGGAAAAGCAAGCAAAGTCAAGTATAAATAAAATTAAAAGTAACTGAATGTAGTTGTAGTAAAGTTTATAAAGGGAAGAGAAAAAGGAGTCGGTATAATTGTAAATTGATGTAACTATATTTAGTTGTAGAAACGTGAATGAAGGGAAGAGGAAGAGAAGTCAGCATCAATTTCTGTCTTTCACTGTTTATCATCAGTTTACATTGTCATGAAGTATGATAAAGTTTCTTAGGACAAGAGCAAAGAGTTCCAACGTCTCATGATCTATCTATGTCACATAGATGATAGATAGATTTTTGAAATTTGAAAGTTAAGACGTATTTTAGTGTGCTTCTTGGAATCTTGAGTGAACACTGTGTAAGGACCGTGGGTAAATAGAACGATTGATGAATGTTTTAAGATTAGATGTTGTTTGGATTTATAGTGATGCTGATGTAGTTAATAAGAAGGCAGTGGCTAATAGAATGAGCGATATCGATTGTTAAATTGAAGTGTATAAAATAGAACGATTGATGAATGTTTTAAGATTAGATGTTGTTTGGATTTATAGTGATGCTGATGTAGTTAATAAGAAGTGGCGTCCTCTTTGGAGTTATTTGTCGGTAGATTATTTACTTTCAATTAAAATTACAAGACTTGTTACTCACAAAGGTTCAGAGAGTGATGCAGAAAAGAACAACAGTAAATATAACAGATGAATAGAAATAGGAATTGGTGTGAGGTCTCATAAATACTCTGAGGAGACTTCCGGGCTAACTAACGTTTCATAAAAACTTGCATGACTGGACAAGAAGGTGATAATGGTATTAATGGAGATTAAGGAGGCAAGCGCATCTGACACATATAAATTGAGTGCTTGTTCTGTATATATTGTACCTTACAAAGTGAATCTCCAAAGCAGAAAGGTAAGAAGAAGCTTTGGTGTACAAGGAGAATTTGGAAATCAATCAAGGACTTAAGGAGGCATATAAACAGTTAAGATTTGTTTTCTTCTTATTTTCCAACTTTTGGTTCCTTTCAATTTCCCATAGTTCCATTTCCTTCCAAGTTGCTTTTTGTTTGCTCCTTATTTTCTACTCTTACCTGCTTTCCTTTTTGTAATGGACGCTGATTGGTCCAAAAACACAAGCCATTCAGGCAGTCCAATTTCTGATTTGCTCCTTCAAAATACAGTTGGGTATACTAATTACTATGATGACTATGATTACCATGATGACTATGATTACTATGATATTACTACGATGACCATGATGACTATGATGACCATGATGACCATGATGACTATTATTACTATGATGACTATGATGACCATGATGACTATGATTATTATGACATTACTACGATGACTATGATTACTATAATGACTATGATTACCATGATGACTATGTCTTGGAAGTCATGTAGGAGACTACCATGACTTCGAATGAGTGATTATTGTTTGTGTTGTATTACCCTACGTATATGGATTTGCAGTTGATTCTAAACATTGACTCTTTTTGGGATTTCTCCACTTCCCCCGTTTATTCCAAACCCCCCTTCTATTAGGCACTCAACAGTACCCTTTTTATCAAAGAATGCCCATCATTAATATCAAACTTTTTGGCTCGTCGACCCCCTAATGAGATTTTAAGATTTCCATCGACCCCCTAGATTTTTATTCAAGGAAATTGTTACAAAAGTAAATACCAAGTGTAAAATAGTGGTGGTGGTAACTACTAGTAGTAGTAGTTGTAGTAGTAGTAGTTGTAGTAGTAGTAGTAGTAGTAGTAGTAGTAGTAGTAGTAGTAGTAGTACTGGGTACAAAAATCCATGCACTCTATTCAAGTCTCTACGACCAGATATAGCTATTATTTACAGCGTAAACTCCCTAAACAAGATCATTGTAATTGAGTTGACAGTATGTTTCGAAACAAATCTCCAGAAGTCGCAACTCTACAAAGCTGAAAAATACAAATATATTAGTTACGACCTCCTGGACCCTGTTTGCGAGTTGGAATTTGACATAGTTTGAATACACTATATGCGTACATTCAATGGTGCACAAAGCGCTCAAAATAGGCTAATAAGGCATATTTGACACAGTTTGTATACACTAGATGTGTGCATTCCATGGCGCAAAGATCATTCAA
The DNA here is from genome assembly GCA_010016025.2 of Alatinidae sp. Z8VKAUB7J3. NCBI lineage: Eukaryota > Metazoa > Cnidaria > Cubozoa > Carybdeida > Alatinidae > Alatinidae sp. Z8VKAUB7J3. Next base: position 261,605,501 of record JAAAKM020721499.1, read on the forward strand.
AGTAAGCTAATATGGCATATTTGGCATAGTTTGCATAAACTAGCTGCGTACATTCCATGGTGCACAAAGCGAAAAACACTTACAAGGGGAGAGAAATTGTTGCAGTTGAAGCATGAGCAGACTATTTGAATCGCTTCCAATATATGCGATTCCAATATTCCAATATTCCAATATCTTACTATTCCAATATTCCAACACATGCGATTAGACTGATCCAGTCCATATACAAAAAATTATAAGGAATTTGTCTAAATGCTATTGGGTTCTAAACAGAGCTGCAGGTGGTGCTGGAGGAGGTGAGGCAGGAGGAGGTGCTGAAGGTACTGCTGGTGGGGCTGAGGGAGGGGCTGCAGGTGGGGCAGAGGGAGGGGCTGAAGGTGCTGCTGCAGGTATTGCTGGAGGTGCTGCTGCAGGAGGTGCTGCTGGGGGTGGAGCTGCAGGAGGTGCTGAAGGTGCTGCTGCTGGGGGTGGAGCTTTGCACCATGGAATGTACGCATCTAGTGTATGCAAACTATGTCAAATATGCCTTATTAGCGTATTTAGAGCGCTTTGTCCACCATGGAATGTACGCATGTAGTGTATGCAAACTATGTCAAATATTTCTTATTAGCGTATTTTGAACGCTTTGTGCACCATGGAAGGTACGCATCTAGTGTATGCAAACTATGTCAAATATGCCGCGGCCGACCGAATCATCAAGAAATGTGTCAATTACAGGTCAAAAATACGTAGGTAATTCGGAGACTTAAAGACAAATGACACTTGAAAACTATTTGTAAGTCCTTGTAGTGGAGCGTCGGCATCGCATGAGATCTCAATTAATGGTGAAAATATACCGTTTACTTCAGGACGTACTCACTGATCATTTATATATGCCCACAAGGCTTTATGGAGATCTTTTCGCTGTTAAAGGCGCGTTTTAGGTACGTAGGGGTAGTCTCATTTCCAGTTTTAAAAATTTGTTTACTATTCTAAAGTTAGGAACACTATTCCTAATTAATAACATTCTGTGGATCTCGACACGGCAATTGCTTAAGTAAAAGCTGTAGATTTATGAACCATGACATGCGAATTCAGGAGGAGGGTCGATATCTGAGTCCGAATCATTGTCAATACGTTCAGAAGCACACATTTTCTGTGGCACGCGTTCCGTTTCTGTGGTTACAAATGGATTTCCACGAAAAGGCTCGTTCAGAGTGCCGAGTTGCTCGTTGAGGCGTTGCACACCTTTTTCACACGGTTGATTTTCCTTAACACAGTGTATTTTGTCGTCATCAGAGCCGACAATCGTCTGAAGAAACTTGAAAAACCAAAGCCGCCACTGAAATACGATCTAGTCTCTCTGAAGCAGCCAGATGTCCGACGTGAATACGTTGAGGCTTTCCAAAAAGCAGCAGTAGAAGTCGAGACACCTGTGGCCGATATGGACGCCGAACAAATATTCATTTGTTTCAAAGAAAATGTCAACAAAGCCGCAGAAAGCAGCATTCCAACAGAAAAACCACCAAACAGGCTAACTAATAAGTAAAGGGCAGCTGGGGTGTCCAAGGGCGACACCCCTCAATTTGCGCTACCAGGCAGAGAAGCAAGCCATGAGGCAGGCTCAACCGCCCTGTGGGACTGCCTCTCGCGGATTATGGAAAGCATCTGTCATCAATGAGAACAGATACTACATCCATTCCTTGCCAAAAGGCGCAATAATAACTTGGGGGAAGAGGGGATAATTGGTCATCAACCTTGAAGAAATATGTGTTTCTTAGAATGAAAATATGTTTTCTGATTATTTGAATATTATTCTTCTCAACTTAAACGTTTTCCGCTTATCGAAGGGCTTCCTTAATAAGTTCGAAACTTGAAACATGTGTTTCTCAGTATGAAAATATATGGTCTAATTATTTGCAGTTAAATACAGGGTTAGCTGAGCGAACATTTACGGACAGTTATTGATGAAATAAATACGTGAAAGTATTTGAGATGTTTAAAAAACCCCGGTTTTCTTAATGTATTTGATGTGCAGTAGTTCGAGTGGGGCAGGATCGAGAAAGGCTTCAACTGAACAGAATGGAATATCGCGAATGCAGACGACAACGGAGCCATCGATCGTGTCTTTGTACGTGCCTCATATTCTCGACTGAGCTACATGGTGTCTTCTTCTAAACGATTCTAAACCATTACCCTAAAAACATAAGGAAAAGGGCAAATTCGCTCAAGTGAGCAAAGTTCATGGTCGCGCGAAATTTGTGCCCTTGCGAAATTTGTGCCTATGATGGTAATGCGCATGTCCACATATTCGTGAGTTTCGTGTTCTTTCTGGGTTCTCTTATTCTCTGCTGCGCTGTAGAACTTCAGCAGTTTTGACGATAGGTCTTTATTGCATCATCTCAATCTTTGAACCTAAACGGCTTACTGGTCGTATTTAATACTTTAAACAAAGCCGATGGAGGAATTGTCTGGAATCGACAGCATGTGCTCAAGATCATGTTATTGTTTAGCATCACGTGACATGTCAATAGTGCCATTGAGCGTAGTTACACTATTTGAACATATTGGGAATGTGTTCTGCACGCTGGAATGTCAGCATTTGAATAGTGCCATTGAGCGTAGTTACACTATATGAACATATTGGGAATGGGTTATGCACACTCGAATGTGAGCATTTCAATAGTGCCATTGAGCGTAGTTACACTATTTGAACATATTGGGGATGCGTACGTCGAAGATATCACGGAGGGATTAATTCGACAAAATTTTTGGCATGGTCGTTTCTTTCCATGGTGCAGTCATCTCGGTACTGACATCTCGCCCCCTGCCTAAACATAAACAAAGTCACAGAACAGAGTGTAACATCGGATTTTAATTATTGCAAAGAGTTCTTCAGACTAAGAAATGAAACACGCAATGACATTGTGATTATTTGCTTGAGAATACACTGTTGTGCCAAATGCTTCATAGTCCAAACCCGTTCAAAGCTTCAATCTATACTGCTTCTATGAAGTTTCAATTTGCATCAATGTATGGCTTGATATTAAGCAAATGATATTTGCTTGAGAATACACTGTTGTGCCAAATGCTTCATAGTCCAAACCCGTTCAAAGCTTCAATCTATACTGCTTCTCAAACGTCTTTGGTTCAGTTGGTGGCTTTTAAAAAAGCCGTTTGGTGGTGGTGAAGGAAGGATAGGGAATCCTTAGGTAGACAGCATTCTAAAGGGTTTTTAATTATTATACCAGTGACTAACAAGCGGAAAGAATGCCATAGTCATTAAACTAATCTACAGGTGTGTATTTAACTCAAATTTCTCGCCATGACTTTGATGGTAACCCACCCGAGTTCTTTAACTAACGCTGAACACAGCGGACGCAGTGAAATGTACGAAAATACAACAACAAAGTGTATAGTGATAACAACTCGAATTACCTTTTAAAAACACAACAACAAAACAATGTTACAAAATCAAAAGCAAAATTGGGACAATGTCCTTTCAATGAAATCAACGTTCGCACAATAATAGCTCACCAACAAGTAAACAGGGCTAAAAACCTAAATGAGGCGGTGATGAATTGGAGAAAAGGGAGAAGTAGTTAATCAAAGAATAATAGTAATAATAATAATAATAATAATAATAATAATAATAATAATAATAATAATAGTTGTGATCAGAAAAAGTTCTATGAAGAGATGAACAATACTTCAAATAGGTCAAGTGAAGTGCCAAATGTAGAAGTCTGTGTTGCATTTTCCATTCTCTGTGATGTAACTACCTAAATAGTTGAATTTGTCTACTTGGTGAATCCTGTCATTACCAATGAATAGTCTGCATTGGGGGCTTTGCTTCTTGTTAATGACCATGCACAGTCTTCTTGCGGTTTATTTCGAGTCCTTTCTTTCCGCTCTCTATCACGACCTTGTTTAGCAGATCTTGCAGTCTAATTTCTTATGATTTCTCATATCAGCGGATACTTTGATCGAAGTATTTGTACCATTCTCCCTTAATTTATTATGGTATCTGATATCAACGGATCCTCATTTATATCACTGAAGGATATTGTTGGCGAGATACCTGGTATTTTTCTACTGCATGAACAAACAGTGGCACTAGCCTTAATTTTTTATGATTTCTCATATCAGCGCTGTGAAGAAGGATGAGATTTTTAACGTTTTATATGAATATTTGCATTTCATTTAAATGATAAATAGATGAATGTGAAGTTTCACATTGAGAAGCTTTAGCACTTGGGGTCCGGAGGCTTGTAGGCAACCCCGCCTAATGTAATATACTATGAGTTTAAAACATCTTTTCTTCGCCTACTTTGTGGACGTGAAGGTGAGGTGCTCAGGTATGTGTATTACTATACCAATTAAATAGTTTGTTTGTGGTACAAAACAAGAATTTTGCACGAAATAACAAAAGCATTGTGTACTTAAAAACTTTTTTCGTCTGGCACTCCTCAGAGCACTAACGTCAGAATGAGTAACTTCTGAGTACTCTGGTACTCTGAGTAGTGTCAGACGAAAAAAGCTTGTCAGTACACAATGTTCAGCCCCAGTATTGTTCGTAGGCAATTGTTTTGAAAAGCTTGAAGCTTTTTCTCATCTTCCTTTGTCAAGGTCCATGCGTATGGTGGCCATGCGTATGGTGGCCATGCGTATGGTGCTATTGGCAAGATTTGTACTGAGTACAGGCGGGATTTCACCTTATTTGAAAATGATCTGTTTGTCCATTTATTGGATGTTTCTAGTCTAGTGTAAGCAAACTATGTCAAATATGCCTTATAAGCCTATTTTGAACGCTTTGTGCACCATAGAATGTGCGCATTTTGTGTATACAATCTATGTCAAATATGCCTTATTAGCCTATTTTGAAGGCTTTGTGCACCATGGAATATACGCATTTAGTGTATGCAAACTATGTCAAATATGCCTTATCAGCCTATTTTGAACGTTGTTACTTTCTTTTGGTTTTTGCTTTTGCCTTACTTTTATATTTTCCTTGCTTAATTATTATTTGCCGTATTTCCCTTTTGCTTTTTTTGCTTTTTTTGCTTTTTTTTCCTTTTTTTTGCTTTTGCTGTTTTTGCTGTTTTTGCATTTTCTTGCTTTTGCTGTTTTTGCTTTTGTTTTGCCTCGCTTTTGTTTTGCTTTTATCAACAAGTTGGAGGTTACCCTATAAAGTATGTAAATAAGTTACAACAATGAGTCTAAACCTCATGATATTTTGATACAGTCACAAAAACTGTCCAAATGTCCCGTACGACATGTATGGAATCGCCCTGTAGATTAAAAAAATATATGCAACTTTTGAATAAAGTAGCACACAAATGATACCGGTCATAAGCGTCAATTTGTTCTTTAATCACATTCTTTACCATGTGCAATCATAAAATTTCCTAATATCTTCATTTTTTCAACATACGTAGCTATTACCCTTGAAAACTACTACTTTTGACATAGGAAAAGAGCCTTTAATCACATTTTTTACCATTTGTAATCATAAAATAGTCTAAAATCTTCATTTTTTCAACATACGTAGCTATTACCCTCGAAAACTAAATAATACTAAATTTTCCAAGCTGGACTTCCGAATGACATACCCTAAAAACTTAAATTGGTTTTTCCTAATTGTTTTTACTAAGGATCTTTTCTCCCCGATTTCCTGTAAAATTTGATCATTTGTCCCTCGTTCAGTCCATGAAGTGTGAAGCATTCTTCTGTAAAACCAAAGTTCTGTTGCTTCAAGATGTTTCTCCATTAATTTTCACGGGGGGTAAGTGTCGCCGGGGGTAAATGTCACGGGGGTAAGTGTCGCCGGGGGTAAGTGTCGCCGGGGGTAAATGTCGGGTCACCGGTTTTTGCTTGGTTCGAGACAACATATTTCATTAAAAGGGATGTTTGCTTCCGATTTCAGCGAAGTGTTCTCTTGGAAATGACAACAGATGAAAATGACAAATGCAAGTCCTAGAACGATTTGACAAACGAGTTATGTGTGCCAAGAGTGACAAAACCACTCCCGGCTGGTGATACCACCATACCTTTCCCAAATTCACCAAGGTATGGAAGATATCTCACATTGAGTATGTATAGGACGGTATTTCTTACAATGTGTGAATTGCAAATAACCGGAGTTGAAATACTGTAAATGCCTAATTTTAGTAAAGACACTGTACGCATCTAGTGTATGCAAACTATGTCAAATATGCCTTATTAGCCTATTTTGAACGCTTAGTGCACCATGGAATGCACGCATCTAGTGTATGCAAACTTTGTCAAATATGCCTTATTAGCCTACTTTGAACGCTCTGTGCACCATGGAATGTACGCATCTAGTGTATGCAAACAATGTCAAATATGCCTTATTAGCCTATTGATCTCCCTCCTCCAGCAATTTGCATACCTGACACCTACTTTTACCACATGCAAAACACCCCCTAACTGCTCCCTCCTCTGAAGATTTCATCCTACTACTAACTAGTGTATCCTTCAGTGATCTGACTCTACGAAACGCTAAAACTGGTTCTCTAGGGAAAATCTGTCTAAGTTGATCGGAACTATCTAAAATTGGCTGGTACTCTTTTCTTCTTCTCCTCGCCACATTTTGAAGTTGGAATGCCTGACGAAAGTACGCCAAGTTGCTATTGAAGAAGAAGTTATCCAATGCAGATTTTTTTGAGCTTGGAAGTTTGGTTTACCTTAATAGTCCTTGCAGTTTTTTTCTCCTAGCTGTACGTGTTTCGAAGTGCATTGCTTGGAGGTATCGATACATCTTCTCGAATACTACTACTACTACTACTACTACTACTGCTATTACTACTGCTTCTATTACTACTACTACTACTACTACTACTACTATTACTATTACTATTACTTCTACTACTATTATTAGTATTACTACTACCTCTACCACAGAGGAGGAATGTACAGAGGACCCACTCTGCCCTTTATTTTCTGACATCCTATGATTCCGCATTTTCCGTACAACACTATTTCAGCTCAAGTCACCTAGGCATGTACTTTAGTAGGTAAAGTGACTCTTGAAGACTTTCAGCTACTTTCAAACTCAACTTGTGTGATTCTACGTGTGATTTAATACCATCTCAAAATTCTACACTGTCTACATCTCGGCCTACTCCCAGGAGGGATCCAAGAAGTTTTCTCTTGAAAATTTATCACATCCAATTTGGTTATTTGCGCTTGCAAAGAATGGATCGGGCATGTGAATCAGCAAATGTAAAGTAAAACGATCTCCTTGCTTGCTCCTTCTCTCAAACCTAGCGAAGGGTTTTACTCCTATTGTGAACCAGGCTTAAGTGGATTGTAATATGCAAGTGTATGGGTAGATTGTTTTCTGCAAATTACTTTACCGAAGGCAGCAAGCGCTCTATTAAATTATTTTGTTAAACTTAAACGGGATTACTAATGCTATTATCAGCTCTTTTTCAAGGGCAAGGGGACACATTCTTCGATAATTTAAGTCACAAACAAGGACGAATGTAAACCTAAACAGTTTTTCAAATGGTGATTCAAATAGACTTTCAAGTATTTTCAAGATTATTGTCCCCAAAATGTTCCTCTCAAAAAAAGGAGCTCCTTGAGCAAGTTGAGAGTACCCGCGCGCTGCTCATGAGAGTGCATTCGCTGCTTGTGTTTTGAAGAAGACAGTAAGGCAGCCAGAAGCGAGGATCTGGTCTGTGACGTTTTGGATGGTGTAATTAACTTGGTAGACGAAGATGTTGATAAAAACGACAAAGAACTAGAAAGAATGTTACAATCAGATGCCATAGAGGTACGGAATGCGTACATTCCATGGTGCACAATGCGCTTGGAATAGCACCAAAAGCTGTTTTTAGTGACACTTGCATGCTTGAAATGCGTACATTCCATGGTACAAAATGCGTTTGGAAAAGTATCAAAATCTGTTTTTAGTGACACTTGCATGCTTGGAATGCGTACATTCTATAGTGCACAATGCGTTTGGATTCCCACCAAATCAAGATGACGTCATTCATACTTAAACGTGCCAGATATCTTTGTAATAGCATTAGCCGATATAAGTTATAGTGTGTCAAACTGCCGCGGGCCAATAGTGCAACACAAATGACAAATGAACTGAATACATAACTTGTGCCGTCTTCTCTGGTAGTTTTTGGGCTGTACTTCACGCAAGGGCATATTTTCGTTTGCTACACAATCGCAAAGTCTACCTCAAATATCAAAGGATTTCAAAGACATGGGTTACATGGGTGGTATACTTTCACATGGAATGACCCCATATTCTTGTCTTGCACCTGGTAAGTAAGTTAGAAATCCTTTATTGACTGCTTATTTTATGGTGCACTCATTTAATATTGATGTGAAGAAACAATGCTGATTTCCTAAGGGGTACTTAGTAATTTCAGATATATGTGAGATGTTGCTCATTCTAATGTCAGCCTCACCAAACATGAGTCCACTGGAGAGATCTTACAGCAAGCTGACCAAAATTTGTTATAAGGATAGACACAAAATACAAATAGAGAAACTCAAGACTTTGTATTTCCTGGCGGTGCACAAAATTAAGGATTTGAACAAGGAAGAGCTCTTTATGAAAGTGCGGGAACTTATCGTCTATGTTCGGCTCCTTCCGAAGTAAGCAAGTTTTGACTTTGTTGCGACTCTGGCATAAAATGTCGCAATATCATCTATGTTTGGCTCCTTCCGAAGTAAGCAAGTTTTGACTTTGTTGCGACTCTGGCATAAAATGTCGCAATATCGTCTATGTTCGGCTCCTTCCGAAGTAAGCAAGTTTTGACTTTGTTGCGACTCTTTCTCAGTACACAGTTTTATTCAGTAACAGAATGAATACCGTTAAGAGTCTGAAAGAGAGAGCTTTTTCTACCAGAGGTTTCGCCGAACGACTTGAAATTAAACGTTTGGGACTACCCCAGCCTGATCTTTCTCGAGTAACTTGTGAACGTCGCAGATTTAAAAAGGAATGGTATGCAAAGTCTCCATGGCTAACTGGATGCGTGAATTGCTGCACAGTGGATTTGTCGGGAAAACACCCGATGCCACTGTTGAATCGTCCATTTTGCGTGTTTCTTGGCAAAGTCAAAACGCTTAGCTTTCAAAGTCGGTGTTAGCCTGTTTTTTTTCGCAGGTTTACAGGCTTTTAGACCAAAATTGTGGACCAAACGCTGACTTACGGTTCTCCGACTACCTCCCGTGCCTTTTTCCCAATTTGCCATATTTACCAAAGCTTGTTACCATGGGAAACCGCAACAAACATTGCACAATGAAGAAGGTGACAGTGAAATGTGAAAGTACCTAAAGAATGATTATTTAAATCAGAATCTGCTTCTGTTTGTTTGTAATTGATGAATGGAGGCGGATGGAAAAGTGAACGAAAAGAAATGCACAAAAAGTATGAACTGTTTTGAAGGAGCCAATCAGAAATTGGACTGCCTGAATGGCTTGTGTTTTTTGGACCAATCAGCGTCCATTACAACAAGGTTAATTGAATAGGCCATTCAGGCAGTCCAATTTCTGATTGGCTCCTTCAAATACAGTTGGGTATACTCTTTCATACATTCCATTTCGGTCATTCTGACGTTAGTACTCTGAGGAGTGTCAGACGAGAAGAACTGCCATCCGGCCCGTCATCAATCCAAAGCCCATTAAAGTTAGAAAGTATCATCGAGAAGAGAGGATTTGAGATGTTAAACATTTCAATGTTGGACATAACAATTCAAATCCTCTCTTCTCGATGATAATTTAATTGCTAAAATATTGTAACAGGATTTATTTCCTTGATACATGTTAAACAATTTGTTATAATGATCGTTTCATTGCTCGCATGCGGTCTTTGACATTAGGCAGTCATTTTGTGTGATTCATGTAAGCGCGGGGCTTACAGTAGTAGTAGTTGTTGTAATAGTAGTAGTAGCAGTAATAGTAGTGGTAGTAGCAGTAGTAGTAGTAGTAGTAGTAGTAGTAGTAGTGGTAGTAGTAGTAGTAGTAGTAGTAGTAGTGGTAGTAGTAGTGCTCGTTAAACGAATCTCCTTTGTGTATCTGCTCGTAAACTTGCAACAAAATGAAGGAGAATCTTTCAAAGCCTCCGTTAGTCTCCATCAAAGAAATACTTATATTGATGCTCATAGACACATAAAACTCCGTGTCTCTCTTTCCATGATAATAAAGATAAGAGGGCAATTTGTTTTTATGTCTCTCTTTCCATTACAATTATGATACTGTTGAATTCCTACGTCATTAACGTAAACAAATTTCACTCACTGTTAGATATAATATTTCAAAAAACACGATAAGGGGAAAGTTAAATAAAACCAATTGTAACTTCGTCTGTTAAACAGGGAGTTTTTCATTATGACCACGTTGGACACTACGACAAAAAGGTTGCTAACACCTTTTTTATGGTATGGGGTCGTACGAGAAAGTTTCCACAGATAAACAACTTCCCGTCAAATAAGAACTTTGAGAAACAACGTCGTTTCTTTAAAACACGGAAAGTCACGAAGGTAAGTGATGCAGGTTCATCACTGAGGATGCTCGATGGAGAGGGGCATTTGCTGGCTCAGAGCAAACGGTCGGATTGTCTGCCCAGATTTTGTGGCTTTTGCTGTGCTGGCAGTGAAATCGGGACGTTACCATTTTTCTGATAACCATGGTCCTAAGCTTTATCATTGACACTACCACCATTAATTTCCTAGTCACTATCACTATCATTGATTTTAGGTGGCTCTTCAGTATTGTTTCGTATAAATAAAGTTGATATTGCTTATCAATACTGTTAGCATGAGTTCAGTTATTATGTTTCAATATACGTGCTGTACCAGATTGCTTTTCGCCGATTCTCATCAGTTGATTTACATCGGTAACGATTACAATAATTAGCATTTACTTATACGGGGATGACCAGTGTGTGTACATAAATATATTATCAAAAACGTAGCTGGATCGAGAATTTCACGAAGAGGAGGTATAACATCATCGTCTACCATAAAACACACTTTCATTTTCACAAAACAGGTGCTGTGAACATGACAAAATGATGAAAAGTGGTCTGGGACAAAATGATGAAAAGTGGTCTGGGACAAAATGATGAAAAGTGGTCTGGGAAAAAATTATGAAAAGTGGTCTGGGAAAAAATGATGAATAGTGGTCAGGGAAAAATGATGAAAAGTGGTCAGGGAAAAAATGATGAAAAGTGGTCTGGGAAAAAATGATGAAAAGTGGTCTGGGACATGGTAGCTGAGTTGATACGGCCACTTTATTGCTAGCTTCACATTGCCGTACTGAAACAGACAATAAATTTTATTTCTCACAACTCACATAACTCACAAGCACTCTCCTATGACGAGTGCTAAACTATCACAGCTATCACAGAAACGGAGGGAATATCAAATTATATATCCTTTTCTATAACTCGCTAACTAAGGCGGCATGCAATAGCTATGTCTGTGGAAAAAATGAAGATATTAGACTATATTATGATTGCACATGGTAAAGAATGTGATTAAAGGCTTTTTTCCTATTTCAAAATTTTTAGTTTTCGGGGGTAATAGCTACGTCCTTGGAAAAAATTAAGATATTAGACTATTTTATGATTGCACATGGTAAAAAATGTGATTAAAGGCTCTTTTCCTATTTCTTGACATAGTTTGCATACACTAGATGCGTACATTCCATGGTGTACAAAGCGTTCAAAATAGGCTAATAAGGCATATTAGACATAGTTTGCATACACTAGATTCGTACATTCTATGGTGCACGAAGTGTTCAAAATAGGCTAATAAGGCATATTTGACATAGTTTGCATACTCTAGATTCGTACATGCCATGGTGCACAAAGCGATGTACGCATCTAGTGTATGCAAACTATGTCAAATATGCCTTATTAGCGTATTTTGAACACTTTGTGCAGCATGGAAGGTACGCATCTAGTGTATGCAAACTATGTCAAATATGCCTTATTAGCCAATTTTGAACGCTTTGTGCATTATGGAATGTACGCATCTAGTGTATGCAAACTATGTCAAATATGCCTTATTAGCCTATTAAGATATTATACTATTTTATTATTGCAAATGGTAAAGAATGTGATTAAAGGCTCTTTTCCTATGTCAAAAGTTTTCAGGCACAACCAGCAACAAAGAGTGTCAAAGTAACAGGTTTCTAGTTTGCTTTATAAAAGCTTACCTGTGGTACTTCTATAGACGACATCTTGTAGACGTGCAGACAAAAAATACGTGATCCGGTGATAGACTTTGTATCCCTTGGTTCCTTCTGGATACCCTAAAAATATCGCTTTCTCCGACTTCGCATCTAGTTTATGACAATAGACATGTTTGTTACAGCTTGGGAACCATCGCAATTATTGTTACAGTAATCCGAGATCAGTGTTACAGATTGATGGGAATTAAAATCATTGTCACAGTTTAATAATCATGGAAGTTAGCATCAATGGACCTTATTTACTGGTAGCATTTATGGACATATGCTTAATCCATGTACCAGTACCATGCTTAATCCATGTACCAGTACCATGCTTAATCCATGTACCATGCAGCTACTGTTACAACCATGATCATGGACCTTATTTACTGGTAGCATTTATGGACATATGCTTAATCCATGTACCAGTACCATGCTTAATCCATGTACCAGCGTTTAGAATAGCACCAAAAGCTGTTTTTTGTGACACTTGCATGCTTGGAATGCGTACATTCCATGGCGCACAATGTGTTTAGAATAGCATCAAAATCTGTTTTTAGTGACACTTGCATGCTTGAAATGCGTACATTTCATGGTGTACAATGCCTTTAGAATAGCACCAAAAGCTGTTTTTAGTGACACTTGCATGCTTGGATCGGGGTCAACATTGAAAAGCATTCCATCAAAACAAGGGAAAACGAGGTCCTCCACAAGAACAAGAACAAGAACAAGAACAAGAACAAGAACAAGGACAAGGACAAGGACAAGGACAAGGACAAGAACAAGAACAAGAACAAGAACAAGAACAAGAACAAGAACAAGAACAGACAACAGACATCCACATTCGGATTCTCTCTATCGTATTTGGGTGTGTAGTGCAAATCTTGTCTCCTTTTTCGTCGTTGCCTATTCGCATCCTGCGCGTACATCACAAACAGGGGGCAGAGGAGGCCATGCCCCCCCCCAAGATTTGCCAAATCTCATTTTTTTTCTGTGACCACTTTTCAGCTTTATCAAAATTGAATTGATTACGACAAAGATTCACAGCAAGATATGCATATATGATAAATCATTAGCATGTGTGCTTAGCATGAACGAATGAGGCAATAAAACTAACTTTTTCGTTGTTAAGAGCATCTTGGTCTTTTATCGCTCCTTTGATTTTGCAATAAATGTTTTCCCTTCATAGGTGAGAATACTGGCTGAAAATGGAAAGTCAGTTGATACCGTACAATTTAAAGATATCACTGTAGCTGCTGGGTTTCATATTTGACATAGTTTGGATACACTAGATGCGTACATTCCATGGTGCACAAAGCGTTCAAAATAGGCTAAAGACGCGTATTTAACATAGCTTGCATACACTAGATGCGTACATTCAATAGTGCAGAAAGCGTTCAAAATAGGCTGATGACGCGTATTTAACATAGTTTGCATACACTAGATGCGTACATTCCATGGTGCACATGGTAAAGAATGTGATTAAAGGCTCTTTTCCTATTTCAAAAGTTTTAGTTTTCGAGGGTAATAGCTTTGTATGTGGAGAAAATGAAGATATTAGACTATTTTTTGATTGAACATGGTAAAGAATGGGATTAAAGGCTCTTTTCCTACTTCAAAAGTTTTAGTTTTCGCGGGTAAGAGCTTTGTCTGTGGAAAAAATGAAGATATAAAGCTTTAACAATGCTAAAATTATAATCCTCTAAAAGGTAGCACTGATAGTAGAAAATTAAGCCTTAATTCAGGTCTTTTCCGATGACGCCTGACATTTTTATCTGAGAATAGTGATAAAATAACAGACTTTGTACGGTTCTAGTATAGTTTTGTAACAGTTTTCTTAATTTTCAAAAACGTTAGTAGCCTTCGTAAATGGTGATATTTCTGTCAGATGCCGACTTTTTATTTGATCTCCTTGGCTTTCAGTGTTCTCTTTGTGTCAGATGCCACTTGATTATTTGATCTCCTACGTTTTCAGTGTTTTCTTTTTGTCCGATGCCACTTGTTTATTCGATCTTCTTCGTTTTCAGTGTTTTCTTTGTGTCAAATGCCAATTGTTTATTTGATCTCATTCCTTTTTACACGTTCTGGTCGTGTTGTCAAGCCACCAAATAAATTGACTTTGTAAATATTTTAGTATATTGAAAATGTAATCTGTAACTGATCTTGTTCGTATAGTTAGAAGTACGTAACTAGAAGGGAGGAATGTGATATCTTGGGATCACAGAATCATCATGACACTGCAACTTGTTATGAACATTCTAGATGTCCAACGTGTCATGATTACTACTGTCTAATAGTAAGAATCGATAGGAAGAATTCTGGGAGCCGCACATTGAAGCAGGAAGACAAGTGAGTGTTGTGGATTAGAAGAGTAGTAGTAGTAGTAATAGTAGAAGTAGTAGAAATAGTAGTAGTAGAAGTAGTAGTAGTAGAAGTAGTAGTAGTAGTAGTAGTAGTAGTAGTAGTAGTAGTAGTAGTAGTATAATAATTTATGCATTTGTAATGATTTATGCATTGGTAATGATTTATGCATTGGTAATGATTTATGCATTGGTAATGATTTATGCATTGGTAATGATTTATGCATTTGTAATGATTTATGCATTGGTAATAATTTATGCATTTGTAATGATTTATGCATTGGTAATGATTTATGCATTGGTAATGATTTATGCATTGGTAATGTAACTCTGGAAGCCAGTACTACTTGATCTTGGAAGCGTCTTCTGTCGGATGGCCTCAACCTGTCTTACCCCAAATCTGCACTGTTAGAGCTCCGTTTCTTTAGCGCTGAATGGCTATTTGCACCAAATTTGTTTACATTAACACAATATCCAAGTGCCAAAACAATGTCTCCATATTTTACACATTGAGTTCTGAAAACAAGGAGAAATAGAAAAGTATGTCACCACCGGGGATCGAACCCGTGACCCACGCTTTCGCGGCGTGCGCTCAACCAACTGAGATAGGCGACCTCCTATGTTAACACACTTTTATTTCTCTAGCCACATTAGCATTAGCTCCCAATCATCCACCGGTGGACATCGACATCCAGCTCTACGCAATTGGAGACCAGCCTCTCTGCGCCATGTTAGAGATACATAACATGGGAGTCCAAAGAAAACGTATCTAGATGTTAACGGTTACAGGGTTGGAAAAGAAATCTGCAGAGGCAGAACTCCAGCCTGAATATAAGTTTTGTGTAAGACGTATGAAAAATGTAGCATAAACGAAGAAAATGTGATGCTTACGATGATAATACGAATCATGGCGATACCCATGATGCTGTTAATGTGGCCATGCATTAAGTCTTGCAGTCAAAGACTCAGTCAAAATGATAAAAATTATCAATGATGCATTTGAAACGGTAGAAGAAATTGCAAAGTTAGTAAAGAAATCAGCTCAGCGTGACAATGCTTTGGCAAAAATTAGAGCGGATATGAAAAACCTTTCAAAGGGCATTCATCAGTTTTGCACTACACGATGGACCGTACGGGTCTGTCTCTATCTTCAACCCAATGAGACGGCCCTATAAGTCATTGATTGAAAGTGTGGTGCATGTTTCTGTCTCTATTTTTAACGCAATCAGACGGGCCCTATAAGTCATTGATTAAAAGTGTGGGGCATGTTTCTGTCTCTATCTTTAACCAAATCAGATGGGCCCTATAAGTCATTGATTGAAAGTGTGGGGCATGTTTCTTGATTGCAAATGGTAAAGAATGTGATTAAAGGCTCTTTTCCTATTTCAGAAGTTTTAGTTTTCAAGGGTAATAGCTATGTCTGTGGAAAAAATGAAAATATTAGACAATTTTATGATTGTACATTTTAAAGAATGTGATTAAAGGCTCTTTTCCTATTTCAAAAGTTTTAGTTTTCGGGGGTAAGAGCTACGTATTTTGAAAAATTAAATCATCAAGATACACCAACAGAGAGTTTAACAGCTCATCTCTGAAAATGCCTTGCATGACTCGCTGAAATGTTGCTGGTCCATTGACGACACCGAAGGGCATCCTTGTCCACTCAGATAGGCCCAGTGGTGTTGTAAAAGCGGTCTTGTGCCTGTCAGCAGGATGAACTTCAACTTGGTTATATGCTGACGCTAAGTCCCTACAGTGCTACCAGATTGAGCGACATAACGCAAGTTGGCGGGATTTTTCAAAACCGGAAAGTTTAAGAAAATACTCATTCTACTGATGTCCTTTCACTACCATGTCGTTTCACTACCATCCTTCCAAGGATGTCATTCTACTGATGTCATTTCACTACCATCATTCCAAGGACGTCATTCTACTGTTGTCATTACACTACCTGTTAGGTTATTTTGAACACATTGTGCACCATGGAATGTACGCATTCCAAGCATGCAATTGTCACTAAAAACGACTTCTTAGGTTATTTTGAACACATTGTGCACCATGGAATGTACGCATTCCAGGCATGCAATTGTCACTAGAAACGCCTTGTTAGGTTATTTTGAACACATTGTGCACCATGGAATGTACGCATTCCAAGATGTTATTTTCGATGGCGTTTTTCTTTGGTTAATGTCCGTCAAAAACCTTAAGCAACTTAAAGATATTCAAATCTTGATATAAACAGCACATACAGGTTACAAAAGATAGCCCAAATTAGGTAGAGTGGCCAATTTAACAGTAACAGGGCTCGTATAGGAGAACAAACCAAGATTTTTCACTGCATGACGTTCATCAGTGAAATTAAGGTTTCGTTTCCTTTTTCATAAACCATGTTCCCGTTTCCTTTTCCTGCTTTTGTACAACCATTTCCCGTTTACGAGAAAACGTAATTTAAAAACCCTGCAATCCAAAGGCCAGCACTTGATGTGGTGAGTGAGTGAGTGAGTGAGTGAGTGAGTGAGTGAGTGAGTGAGTGAGTGAGTGAGTGAGTGAGTGAGTGAGTGGTATCATCTTCGTCCAATAAAAGTAAAGTATAGATCAGTGGACCTGTGGCTAGTAGATACAAACATGGATCTACGCCAGGAAACCGTACGAAATCAATGAACTCGAAATCGTGAAGGCAGTCTACTAGGACACGGGAACTTGTTCAACAAGATCGAGATGTTCTTGACATTTACAATGTAGAAATTTAACAATTTTTGGCTGGTCCTGTTCTTGGTATAGTCAGTATACGTGTTTCTATCGTTACATACAGGATCTGTGCAATCTGGCGCAATATAAGTGGAAATTATTATTATTATTATTATTATTATTATTATTATTATTATTATTATATATCTTGTAAACATTATTACTGTTACTGTAAATTTACAGAAAGAGTAAATGGCATTGAAGTTTAAAAAAAAAATTAGATTTTGTCTTGCCACTGGATACAACGTTTGAGCTTTCACTATGCTATTGCATAACTAGAACCATTTACAACATAACTAAATAAATTTTTATTTCCTTGACATGACCTTTAAGCTCTTCCCATCGTTCCCTTTTCAATGTGATACTGAGATCTTATATCCATGCTCACACTGGTTTGCTTTTCTTCAATCAACCAACACACTACACTGGGATTCAAAATGTTTCCACCAGACTACGGTTTTAAGAAATTCTTCAGAACCTTCACTTTACCGATAATACGGAAGCAAACACAAGTTGCAAGGGAAATAAAACCCGGCCAATAATTGATCTCTCTCAGAAAAATCACAAGGAACTCATTGCATGCTGCATGCTCTTGTAAACAGCCACATTATGTACCAAAAACTTGCAATGGCGCGTAACTAATATGGCGCGTAACGACTTACGCGCGCGGGGGGGCTTGGGGGGGGGGCGCGAAGCGCCCCCTCCAACTAGGTGTTGGGGTGGCGCGAAGCGCCACCCCAACAGCTAGTATATAGATAGATAGATAGATACAATACAAATTAACTGCGTAAAACCTGCGAATATACAACATTCTTCGCTGTCCAATTGCGAGGGTAATAGCTACGTATGTTGAAAAAAAGAAGATATTAGACTATTTTATGATTGCACATGGTAAAGAATGTGATAAAAGGCTCTTTTCCTATTTCAAATGTTTTAGTTTTCGAGGGTAATAGGTACGTATGTTGAAAAAATGAAGATATTAGACAATTTTACGATTGCAAATGGTAAAGAATGTGATTAAAGGCTCTTTTTCATCTTACCTTTAGTAAAACTACTTCTTCATGATATCTGCTGCGTTACAAATGGAATTCTCACGATGTAGATGATAGTCTGGCATATATATCTAAACCCGTGGTAAACACTCTTTGATTTGTAACAAATGGGGGGAAGGGTCTTAAATTTTGTAATTCCCCTTTTCCCTGACTTTACTAGAAGACCCCCGCTCATTATTTTTGGGCCTTTCCCCAAGGACCTTTTCTTTCCAAAAGGGAAAGCGGTTTCCCTGGGGGGGGATCGTCATTGAGATTGCTGAAGGGACTGATCTATTTTCAATTTACAGCAATATAGTTTTACAATTTTTCATGGTTCGCACCCAGTTTGCCCTGTGTTCCACAGCACTAGCATGGTCGGAAACAATCCTAAGATAACTCCTTAAACAAAGCTGTTTTTAGTGACACTTGCATGCTTGGTATGCGTACATTTCATGGTGCACAATGCGTTTAGAATAGCACCAATAGCTCTTTTTAGTGACACTTGCATGCTTGGAATGCGTACATTCCATGCTGCCCAATGCGTTTAGAAAAGCACCAAAAGCTGTTTTTAGTGACACTTGCATGCTTGGAATGCGTACATTCCATGGTATGACTCTATGGGCTAGAGTATACACAAGATTGACTTTATGTCTAGAAGGGCAAAACGAATCCCATCTGGTATATAAGCCACTAAAAGTAGGCTTACGGTAAACTGACGTCAACAGTTCTGAGTTGAGGCTTTAAGATTTTTAGATATTTTAAATAATTTGCATGTATCGCTTAATTTTACTTGTGACTTTGAAAGTGAAGGTTAAGAAAAATTATTAAAACTCGAACTGGCGAATTCCATCGCAACACTCAAAGGGGTTATATTGTCTAAAGACATTGACCTTCGGTTTTATTCTCAGCTGCTCCCAGTCTAGCTGAGAACGTAGTAAAAATATGTGAGAATTGGAGAACGTAGTAGCCTGGTAGCTACAGCGGTGAGCTGGAAAACAAGTGGATCTATTGTTTTGGGACACAGGGAATATAAATGACGACCGAGACACAGTGACACAACTACAAAGGGGACGACGGGGGTACAGGGAAGATGACAAAGGGACACATCGTTAAAATAATGAGGTATAGATCTGAATACGATTTGAAAATTTGTTTGTAGATCTATAAAATTTGCTAGTAGAAAATTTGCTAGTAAGATTTGCTAGTAGATATATAAAAGACGGGCTCCCTGTCAGAACCAATGTAAAAGTCTTCGTTTCATGAAAATGTTGAGTTCTATCTTACGCAATCAAAATGATTATTACGCAATCAAAATGATTATTACGCAATCAAAATGATTATTAATGCAAAATAATTTTCCAAATTAACGCTAGAAAAATGAAATTTGTAGATTTGTGACAAAGCCTGATATTCAGACAAATGCCATGAACAGTGTTATAGCGATATCTTTATCAGAAAGGTTGATGCAGATGATCAGTCAACAGTGGTTGGAGAGAAATGAAGATCTAGGCAAGAATGGACGGCCATGAACAGTGTTATAGCGATTCCTTTATCAGAAAGATTGATGCAGATGATCAGTCAACAGTGGTTGGAGAGAAACGAAGATCTAGGCAAGAATGGACGGAGGCATATTTGACATAGTTTGCATACACTAGATGCGTACATTCCATGGTGCACAAAGCGTTCAGAATAAGCTAATAAAGCATATTTGACATAGTTTGCATACACTATATGCGTACATTCCCTGGTATACAAAGCGTTCAAAATAGGCTAATAAGGCATATTTGACATAGTTTGCATACACTAGATGCGCACATTCCATGGTGCATTACAGCTGCCAGAAACCTAAACAGTTTTTAAAAACTATTAAAGACACATCTTTTCAATAATGCGTTTTAAGTTTTTTGACTTTATTTCAGTTTTAACTAGTTTTTACTTCTCTTGAGATTTTGCAACTTTTAAATGTATGTCTTATTACTTGTAAAGCGCTTAGAAACAATGTAATAGGCGCTATATAAGCTCTCAAATTAACTAGATGCGTACATTCCATGGTGCAAAAAGCGTTCAAAATAGGCTAATAAGGCATATTTGACATAGTTTGTATACAGTAGATGCGTACATATCATGGTGCACAAAGCGTTCCAAATAGGCTAATTAGGCATATTTGACATAGTCTGCATACACTAGATGCGTACATTGCATGGTGCACAAAGCGTTCAAATAAAGCTAATAAGTCACTAAAAACAGCTTTTGGTGCTATTCTAAACGCATTGTGCACCATGGAATGTACGCATTCCAAGTATGAAAGTGGCACTAAAAACAGCTTTTGGTGCTATTCTAAACGCATTGTGCACCATGAAATGTACGCATTCCAAGTATGCAAGTGGCACTAAAAACAGCTTTTGGTGCTATTCTAAACGCATTGTGCACCATGGAGAAATGTCCGGTTCAATTCTTTGGAACGTATTCCTTTTCATCACTTTTTATTACCTTCATCAGGGATTTTAAGACTACCACACTAATACTAAGCTTCAATTGACTAAACCTGCAATAGCCGTAAGGGTACGCTCCTAGATCACTAACCAGAAATGACAGGTTGAAATCTTTTTAAACAATACCTTTTTACCACCTTCCCTTTTAAGTTCATTGCTTGTTTTCAGTTCCTTATATAGCTTACACAGTATAAACACTCATGCAAAGTACAAGGGATTCTTTTTGAGTAGTAATCTTTGCATAATATATCACTGTAAATCATTGATAAGTAAAAACAAAAGCATAGTTTTTATAAGATAAGATGACTTTGATACAAAATTGATTGCTTGTTTTCAGTTCCTTATATAGCACTATAATATCATGTATAATGAAATAAACACATTTTTAACTCTGTTTGTCAAGGTTTCGTATTTATTTCTTGGATGGGTGACAATTCTGCTATGGTTGCACTAGATAGAACGGAGAAAGCGGATGCTGGTAATTTGATATTCATTACAATTCATTTCTACGAATAAGAGAATTTTATGGCCCTTTTTACTCACTTGTTATCTGCCACTGTCATTACCACTATCATTACCACTATCATTACCACTATCATTACCACTATCATTGCCACTGTCATTACCACTATCATTACCACTATCATTACCACTATCATTGCCACTGTCATTGCCACTGTCATTACCACTATCATTACCACTATCATTACCACTATCATTGCCACTGTCATTACCACTGTCATTACCGCTGTCATTGGAATGTACGCATCTAGTGTATGCAAACTATGTCAAATATGCCTTATTAGCCTATTTTGAACGCTTTTTGCACCATCAAATGTACATATCTGGTGTATGCAAACTATGTCAAATATGCCTTATTAACCTACTTTGAACGCTTTGTGCACCATGGAATGTATGCATCTAGTGTATGCAAACTATGTCAAATATGCCTTATTAGCGTGATTGCAGTATATTTACAGAAATGTGAACTAAATTTTTAAAATTCAGCTATTGCACATGGACGTGTTTTGATCATCTGATCTCAATGATATCATCTTTGATGTGATGTAATATAAGAACTAAAATTAAAAATTAAAGCTTAATAGATTATATCTTTTAAGACAGAACCACAATGGGAGTTCTGTGATACCAAATTAATTCGCAAAAGCTGTTTTTAGTGACACTTGCATACTTGGAATGCGTACATTCCAAGGTGCACAATGCGTTTAGAATAGCACCCGAAACTGATTTTAGTGACATTTGCATACTTGGAATGCGTACATTCCATTGTACACAATGCGTTTAGAATAGCACCAAAAGCTGTTTTTAGTGACACTTGCATACTTGCTATGCGTACATTCCATGACGCTGGAATGTGAGCATTTCAATAGTGCCATTGAGCGTAGTTACACTATTTGAACATATTAGGAATGCGTTGTGCATGCTAGAATGTGAGCATTTCAATAGTGCCATTCAGCGTAGTTTCACTACTTGAACATATTGGCAATGCGTTCTGCACGCTGGAATGTGAGCATTTCAATAGTGCCATTGAGCGTAATTACACTATTGGAATGTACGCATCTAGTGTATGCAAACTATGTCAAATATGCCTTGTCAGCCTATTTTGAGCGCTTTGTGCACCATGCAATGTAAGCATCTAGTGTATGCAAACTATGTCAAATATGCCGTATTACCCTATTTTGAACCCTTTGTGCACCATGGAATGTACGCATCTAGTGTATGCAAACTATGTCAAATATGCCTTATTAGCTTTAACAAATATATAATGATTAAAACGATCTCACCGATCCGCTTGATCTTTAGTAACGCCAATCACAGAAAATAGACCTTGAGTATCTCCTCCATTAAATTCTTATCTTCACTCAGTAAGCTCAAAAACAGTCTTCTACAAATTTCTGTTGTTACACGCATCATTAGCAGTGACGTGCTAAAAGCTGGCCGGATGCCATCACATTCTGGAGTCAGTCCACATAAAAGCAAGAAAACCTTTACTATGCAGACAAAAAGAGCTCGTTTTCTCGCTAGGCCTAGTCAATTAACCTTGTTGCAATGGGCGCTGATTGGTCAAAAAAACACAAACCATTCAGGCAGTCCAATTTCTTATTGGCTCCTTCAAAATACAGTTGGGTATACTCTTTCACACATTCCATTTCGGTCTCGCTGTTTATCTCACTATCAAGCATTTCCGCCACTTCTTGGAAGGTCGGCGCTTCTGTGTTTTGACAGACCACAAGCCCCTCGTGCATGCTCTGGCATCTTCCTCTCATCACTACTCACCCCGTGAAATCAGACATCTTGACTATATTTCCCAATTTACATCGGACATTCGCCATGTTCAGGGAACGGATAATGTAGTCGCCGAAACATTTCTAATTTTACATCTATTAGTCGCTCAGCCTTACAGAATGAACACAAATAAAGAGTATAAGGTGCGTATGGTATCAGCGCTGCTCAAAACACTCATATTCTGGCTGCGCTCTTCAACCACCGTCCCCTCAGCATGTCACGTGATGCTAAACAATAACATGGTCTTGAGCAAACGCTGTCGATTCCAGACAATTCAAGCATCCTCACGAGAGTTTACTGCGCTCATCTTTGCAACTGTTTGTCAAGCGTCCCCTCAGAATGTGACGTCACTAAAAAGAATTTTCGTCGAGACATCGAATTCACAGAACAATAGACCAACATTATTCACCCGTGATATCTATAATATCCCCTGACACGCTTCCCATTTCACATATTTATTTCCTTTATGTACTATATGAAAGAATTGATTACAAACTGTTGATATATAATAAATATCACACTGTTGATAATGTGTCAAGCAAAGAGATCAAAGATCTTCCAGGGGCTGCATTTTGTCAACCAACAGCACAACGAAAATCAACGATAACCTGTAGTGATACCTAAGCAACTACTTAAGCAACTCCAGGCCTGATTTCGGAAAGTTGCTAAGCAACTCGAGGCCTTGCCCTGTCTGTTGCATTTCGGTGAGGTGTTGCACGTAGTCCCTCGAGTTCCTGTTGGGCTTTTCGCCATTCTCCATAGACATAGCATAGACAGAGTAGACAGCATAGACAGAGTAGACAGCATAGACAGAGTAATTGTCGTCTTCCCAGTCTGAACTTTGTTTGGACATGTAATCACCAGATTTTCGTCTTAAAAAGTTGTTTCGTCAGGTATACTTTACAAGAGTAACATGGATCTGCTTAAATATCATCACAAAAACCTACAAATTACAAACATTTAGTCATTATAAGTCATTTAGTAGGAAGTTTGATAGAGGTAGCAGCGTAACCCAGATGGAATTTTTTCAACATTTCAAGGAAGAAGGTCATAGCGGTTTCTTAGAGGACGTTAGTGTTAGACTGATACAATTTAAAATTCACACACTTTAGATTTCCAATAACAACAGTAGATAGCATCGCAACATAAATCACTTATTAGAGTTGTGACAAGAGATTTTCAGTAGTTAGAACACTGAGTACACTCAGTATGTGAATAACATTGCGACTTTCGATCAAGTCCCTTCTTAGGAAAGTATGATGTGCCGTGTGCCTTACAGGATTGTAGTGTTCTTGCGACTAAGTCTCCGGTGACCCTGTCTCTGACGACTGTCTCTTGCGACTAAGTCTGCGGTGACCCTGTCTCTGATGACTATGTCTCTTGCGACTAAGTCTCCGGTGACCCTGTCTCTGACGACTGTCTCTTGCGACTAAGTCTCCGGTGACCCTGTCTCTGACGACTATGTCTCTTGCGACTAAGTCTGCGGTGACCCAAATGATCATGAAGTGACTTTGCATCATGAATAACGTCTTCAGCAAAGTCGTCGTATCTCCTCTTAGCTGCCTTGTTATTGTGAACATGGTGATTTTCTTTTATTGGAGTTTTCTTGTCTTGTGATGTGAGGAAATGTTGTTGATCATGTTCATGGTTGTCGCCGCTTGGCTTGTGTCCCATTTGTTGCTTAAAACGATCATGAATGACACTTGCATGCATGGAATGCGTACATTCCATGGTGCACAATGCGTTTAGAATAGCAACAAAAGCTGTTTTTAGTTACACTTGCATGCTTGGAATGCGTACATTCCATGGTGCACAATGCGTTGATAAAAGCACCAAAAGCTGTTTTTAGTGACACTTGCATGCTTGGAATGCGTACATTCCATGGTGCACAATGCGTTTAAATTAATGCATGTTTGATTTTGGCTCTCCGCACATAAATTATTAAAATGAAATTTGTATATTAATTCTTTTTTTGGCAAAACGGCTTTCTCTTAGTTTTGAGCAGACAATTTTGAGAAATAAGGGTCGGGGAAGGAGGCCTAGTTGCCCTCCAATTTTTCGGTTACTTAAAAAGGCAACTAGAACTTTTAATTTTTAACGAACTGGTATAGCGAATGTTCATGAAGGCAGTCCAGAAGTGGGCAATTTGAGTGTTCAACCCCTTCTGCAACAGCAAACCCATCAATCCAGTGTAATTCCAGTAAATTAAAATCTCCCACAATAAGAACATTCTTATAATATTGCTTCATGACATTATTAATAGAATATGCAATTGCTAGAAGGGAACTTGTCTGACAAGGGGAGCTCTTGAAATTCAATGGTGAAACAATGGGAATGTGTTGCGCCTCAGGAAAAGTTAAACTTCCTCTACTGGCTGCACCACAAGAGCCATTGAAGACTTCCCTTACTGGAACTACGTCAGAATCTAAGCGTTTTTGTCACAAATCAGAAAATATAACTCATGTTTCCAAATGACGTCGTTTGGAGCCCAAATCGAAAATCCAGATCATCCATGGTGCAGAAAGCGTTCTAAATAGGCTTATAAGGCATATTTGACATAGTTTGCATACACTAGATGCGTACATTGCAAGGGGCACAAAGCGTTCAAAATAGGCTCATTAAGCATATTTGACAAAGTTTGCATACACTAGATGCGTACATTCTATGGTGCACAAAGCTTTCAAAATAGGCTAATAAGGCATATTTGACATAAGTGTCCGTCTTTTTTGAATCATTTCACTTAATGCTTACACTATTTCAGGCACTTAGTGTAATCTGACCATTGAGATGTTAGCCACTGCGTAAAATGCCTAAATATTTCAGTCATTACGTGAAATACCTGATTTGACTAAATGCCTGTAACATTTACAAAGTACTACTGGAAATCAAAGTTATCATTGACAAAAACAACAGACTTTCTGCCATTTGTTGCTGTCAATTCCCAAAACAACAAAATCAAAGAGAAAATTCAAAAAATGATGCCAATTTGTGGGTTTGGACATGCCACTTCAGTCAGCATCTCCTTTCCATAGGCTTTCCATAGGCTTTCACATAGGAAAATTAATCAAGAAAGGTGATGCATTGTGCAATAACTGAGACTTGTTTGTTTTCTGTTTGTTTGAACGCTTTGTGCAACATATAATGTACGCATCTAGTGTATGGAAACTAAGTCAAATATGCCTTATTTGACTATTTTGAACACTTTGTGCACCATGGAATGTACGCATCTAGTGTATGCAAACTGTATCAGATATGCCTAGTCAGCCAAATTTGAACGCTTTGTGCACCATGGAATGTACGCATCTAGTGTATGCAAACTATGTATCTACCGGTATGTCGTAGTCTAACGCCGATGTACAGGATGATACTTAATGTCAATTGCCGGGATTGACACTTAGAGTGATCCACTGTTGCTCCAGAGCCAAACAAATGACAAAATATCTTTGAACGCGCTTTCCAAAATTAATGACAATGTTTAATAATTAATTTTTAAGTATTAAGCAGTTTTGTAAGTAAAATGTCTAAGAAAGGCTAGGTTTTCCAGATAGATCAATTACTTTGATTTATTTATAATAGCAATATAAGAGTAATAGTATGAAAAACCAAATTCATTGGAATTAGTGCATAAGACGTGGAAGTGCTTACTGGACGATTAATTTATCTGTACTTCAATTTGCAAGTAACAGTTCTCATCAAGTACTACGGGACTAATAACACATTATACACCCAAATATCAATAACATTTAGTACGTTCTAGATCAAGTTCGATTTACTCTCCAGCACCTCAAAAATCAAAACACACACGCACTAACAATAACATGAAAACAGCGATCACAAGATTCAGATTACAGTTTGGGCTTTGGGAGCAAATTTCTTTCGCTCTTGTTCTGGCAGTAATGCATGACCATAGCAACCAAACACTCGAATGTGATAACTGTTGTGGTATCTATATTTGGTGCTGCCATATCATAGCATTGTCCATCAATCATGAATGCTTGCTTTAGTACACTTTTTCTTTAACTTAATAACTGAGATTATACTAGGGGGCTGCAGGACGTAATACTTAGTCTGGCGAAGAGAAAAGAGGATAGGAGGAAAAGAGTGTCCTGTGACAATTCTGATGTTCCGTTATTACACTCATCAGTACCTTCACAAGAAATCATGTCATCCAGCACATATCAAGAAGGCAATTCCATTCAGTCAGGCAGTCTTTTTCTCCGAACGGTCTTAATAGTCGTGTAGTAGACGTGTAGAACTTGTCGCTATTCTGTTTTAGTTTCTAATTTCAGTTTACATCTTTTCTTAGTATTGTTTTTTCGTTCTTTCTCTTGTGTGTGAGCTCTGAATTAATTATCGCCTTAAAATCAATGCAATATGTCATCTGAATGAGAGGTATTCGAAGATCGTTCTGCTAGAGTAATAATCGAAGGTCAGATCAACCTTCGATTACAGTTATTCGTCTATTATTCACTGAACAAGGAAATGGGCAATGAGTATGGAAGTGAGGTAATCGATCATTTTTGAAAGAGAGGTATTCGAGGTGTTATACCAGACAGTACATGTTAGGCGTGATACATTACAGTGTGTGCTACGTAACATGTGATACATTACAGTGTGTGATACGTAACATGTGATACATTACAGTGTGTGCCGCGTAACACGTGCTACATTACAGTGTGTGCTACGTAACATGTGATACATTACAGTGTATGCTACGCAACATGTGATACATTACAGTGTGTCTTGCTTGCTCTACCAACTGAGCTAGGTGACCTCCGATGTTAACATACTCTATTTCTCTAGTCGCCACATTGGCCACCAGTGAACATCGACATCCAGCTCAACGCAATTGGAGACCAGCCTTTCTACGCCATGTGACTTGACCAAGGAAGAACTACCCTCCGGCCCGTCATCAATCCAAAGCCCATTAAAGTTAGAAAGTATCGAGATTTTGTCCAAGGCGCGCGCCTTGGCCAATTTTGCAAAAATTGGTCAAATTTGGACAATCACCAAAACCATATCTAACATGCTTATCAAGTCCTGTTAACATGTTTCCAGCTTATTGCCAGTGATTTTAGAGCAATTTAAGCAATTTATAGGTCTTTGAAGATAGTGACCCTAAAATGAGATTTTGTCCAAGGCGCGCGCACGAAGGATATTCAGCTAAGCCATAATTATCTTGAGACCAGAAGTAATCCAAATGATTGATACCGATAACATACAACTGTTCGCTACGTGAGCTTAACTCAAACTAACTAAAACAATATAACTCATGAGGTATCATTTACTCAATAAACAGGAAATAATTAACTTTCTCGTAATACTAATGTATCCGGCAACTAATGATTGTTAAAACAGTAAAAATCTTTAGCGTAAAGAGCGGGGCGTTAAGCAGGTAACAGCCCCTTTCATATACGGAGCAATTTATGTTCGTTTTAAGTTTTAATGTCGCTCCTTACTTTCAGTTAAAAAAACTGGTTTTTTTTTATTTAATTTCTGAACGTTTTTGAATTAATGCATGTTTGATTTTGGCTCTCCGCACATAAATTATTGAGTCAGTTTTCCATGACAAAATGTCCATGAAGGGGTTTCCCTATTTTAATTAAGGGCAGTACCTTGATGGCGCTATCGCCCTCCCCGCAGGGGCGGGGACCTTATGACGGCGCCCCTCCATACTTTGCAAGTAGCCCGACACTTCCCGGTCTCTCGGTGGGATTCTCAAGACGAGGCTAACGTCAACATATCTGTTTACAAATTATCACTGGAACTCTAATAGAAATAAGGAGTCACCCTACCCAAACTGGCAATTGCATCAATCAAGGAAGAACTTATATATATCAGCATTAGTTTTCTGGTAACAAGCAGTAAAAGGCTACTAAGACAAGTATTGGTCCTTGGTACAGTACCCTATGATTGTACCATGTATTTTGAACCAGACTTTGACTTGTGGGTCTGTTTATTTATTGTGCTGTCTGCTGCGCAGCTTTGACTTTCGCGGAATGTTTGCAGGACCCAAAATGGTTCCCATTGTCCTTGTATGACGTCATAAGGCAGGAAGTGTCATGACCTGTGTTTTATAGACCTTGAGAATTACGAGTGGGAGAGTGATGTAAATGATATTTTAAGGCACTTTTTAATATTGGCTCTCTAGTTTGCGTTTCTAATATTTTCCCTTTCAACCTCCACATAGCTCCGATTCTTCTACTTTCAGACTCTTGCCCTGAAGTAGAAACTTTTTTTTCTCTTTCTTTAAAGATATCCTCACAATTCACATACACTTTCATGCCCTCTTCCTATCTTAACTAGAATCTTGGCTTTTAAAATGTTTTCTCAGTATGCTGTTCTTTTCATACAATTTGTTCATGTACTCTGGCATGGTACCACATGAATCTTTTAAATTGCCTTGTTGCAAGCGTGCTTGCTTCATAGCTAAGGTTCAGTCTGTGCTGCACTGATAAGCCCGCAAAGGGCGAAACAGTACTGTCTGCACATTGAGTAGATAGATAGATAGATAGATAGATAGATAGATAGATAGATAGATAGATAGATAGATAGATAGATAGATAGATATTCGTTCCATTATCTCCACTAACACTTTACGCCAAACTCTTTGTTTTCAGCCCATGGTAAATTGATCTTCAGTCAGGAGAGTTTGCAAATAAATCGTTTGTAAATTAATTGCAGTCTAATAACTCATAAAATCCTTCATATTCATAAATATCAACTTGCAATCGACATAGACAGCTTCTCGTCGTTTTGCAATCATTGATGTCATTCATTGCCTCGCGGCACTTCGCATTATAGACTTACTCCCTTATTCAATGCTTTTTCCGTAAAACACAAAGAACTGAACTGAACTGAAGAACTTGTTGAAATGGATAGATACATGTATCCCATTTTTCTCTGCAACATTTAAGAGGACATTGCGAAGTTGTAATTGGAGGAAAGACTGTTTTTCAAATTAAGCTGTGCCGATAAATAGATGCCAACAGCTGGAAGTGGAGGGAAGGAAACCTAGAGGGACACCAAGGAAGACATGGAAGGGAACCATCTTGCAAGACCTGCGCACCTGGAATCTTACCATCGGCATGGCAGAAGACCGGGATGCTTGGAGAAAGTTGCTACGAGATGCCAGAAGTCTGTCCAACACCCTTGGAGGGTCCAACGGACATTAAATGAAGCTAATGTAAAAATAGATACAATATCGATTAAAATAACACACCCACACGAGCATAGACATGGGCATAGACACGGGTACAGACACGGGCATAGGCACTGGGAGATTTATCTCAACGATTACGGGCCATTTTTTAAGTTCTCCAAGAATATGTTCCTTTTTCTGTAGAGTGGCTGTGTACATTTCTGTTTTACCAATAGTGTTGGCAGTTATTACCTAAACTAGTTACATTTTGAATTTAACTTTCCAGCTCTTTTCAAAATAAAAGTTTTCAAAAAGTGTGTAATAATTACCCTCCGTGACTATATCTGAGCAATGTGCATTTTCCCTTTACATTTATTAGCAGCAAAGAATTCTGATGCTGGGGTTTGAAAATAAGTTTAGGGTATGTTTGGTAAGATCTTCTTTTTGCCCCCTCCCCCCACGGATCAACGAGGTAACCTAAATGAGGAAGGAGCCTGGAGTTTTGGGAAAAATTTTATTCATGGGAGGACAAATTTAAGTACCCAAGACTATTATATCCTCCCCCCACTGATCAACGAGGTAACCTAAATGAGGAAGGAGCCTGGAGTTTTGGGAAAAATTTTATTCGTGGGAGGACGAATTTAAGGCAGTTGAAATTTGAATGCTAAATCTTAACTCTGTCATAGCACTAAAGAGCATAACAAAGCTAGACCCTTACCAAGTTAAAGAGTCGTATGTTAATTACTTACCGCTTTTGTAAGTAATTATTTATCGCTTTTGTAAGCTCCTGGTTTTATCATGCCTTCTGAACAGGCGGGAAAGGGGTTTTATAGGTAACATCTGGTCTGTCGGGGAGTCCTCACCCTCTGCTAACCAGGGGTGAGGTTTCAGAAATATCCCAGTATCTGTTCTTATTGATGACAGATTCTTTCCATAATTCACGAGAGACGGGCCTACTGGGCGGTTGAGCCTGCCTCATGGCTTGCTTCTCTGCCCGGTAGCCAAAATTGAGGGGGCCCTTGGACGCCCCAGCTGCCCTTTATGTATTACTTAAAGAAATCCCCCAATGAGCCTTAGTTCGTCTTTTCGTTTTTGAGGACAATTTTTGTTAATACCTCTATAAAGGGTCCATTATGGAAACAAGGTCTTCTGAACCTTTTAAATGCTACCCCAGCCAATTTTATCAGTAGGGGTTTATTGAGCACAATTTCTTTGTTTTTCATTACTTATATTTTGTATTTTATTCTTTAGAGTGCGTAAGTGTTTCCAAGAAATTACTTGACTTAGGGAGTATTTGATAAATTGAAATAGAGCCAGTTTAGTCATCATCATCATGCCGATGGTCATTACCATCATTATTATCATTATCATCTTCATCATAATCATCATCATCATCATCATCATCATCATCAATTGCCTGCTTAGGCACCGCCGACCGCAAAGTTGTTAGCGAGTCTTGTAATGTTGCCCTTTAAGCGCATTTTGAGTAAGTATCACGTAAATTTTAGGGAAAGAGAAAACACTTTGGCGAAAAACAAATTTTTTATGGTACTTGATGTTTGTCATTCATAAGCACACGCATTGATTAACGATGGCACTAATTAACGTTTGATCGTTTGAAAACGTTAATTAATGTCGTTCAAACATTAAATTGCTGATAAGTAAGGAGCGACATTAAAACTTAAAACGAACAGAAATTACTTCGTATATGAAAGGGGCTGCTTCCTCATCAACACCCTGCTCTTTACGCTAAAGTTTTTTACTGTTTTAAAAAGAAGAGTTGAGAGAAAGAGTCAAACCTTAGCGTAAAGAGCGGGGCGTTGATGAGGAAGCAGCCCCTTTCATATACGAAGTAATTTCTGTTTGTAGTAGTAGTAGTAGTGGTAGTAGTAGTAGTAGTTGTAGTAGTAGTAGTTGTTGTAGTAGTAGTAGTAGTAGTAGCAGGAGCAGTAGTAGTAGTAGAAATAGTAGTAGTAGTAGTAGTAGTTGTTGTAGTAGTAGTAGTAGTGGTAGTAGTAGTAGTAGTTGTAGTAGTAGTAGTTGTTGTAGTAGTAGTAGTAGTAGTAGAATAAATGACCCATCGCTATCAATAATTTGTCGCATCTTGAATGAAAATCAAGGTTTTATGTCAATAACCTTTAGTGAGTGAAGAGCAGATCTTATTCCTGTTCTTTTTTTAAATCATTTATTAGTAAAGATTTACTAACGCAAAGACAAGTGAATAATAAGACAATCATAATTTCCCGACGTTTCGGTGTCATCTTGACGCCGTAGTAGTAGTTGTAGTAGTAGTAGTAGTAGTAGTAGACTTGTAATAGTAGTAGTAGTAGTAGTAGTAGTAGTAGTTGTTGTAGTAGTAGTAGTAGTAGTAGTTTTTGTTGTAGTAGTAGTAGTAGTAGTAGTAATAGTAGTAGTAGTAGCAGTAGTAGTAGTAGTAATAGTAGTAGTAGTAGTAGTAGTAGTAGTAGTAGTAGGATACTGTTGACGCTTAATGCTCCATATATATTATTATGTCATCAACAGGGTTCTATTGCGCCATCGAATAGGATAAAAGGATAAAGATCCTCCAGAGCCGGTGATGGCACATAGAGTGTCGACAGGATACTGTTGACGCTTAATGCTCCATATATATTATTATGTCATCAACAGGGTTCTATTGCGCCATCGAATAGGATATAGTAGTAGTAGTAGTAGTAGTAGTAGTAGTAGAAGTAGTAGAAGTAGTAGTAGTAGTAGAAGTAGTAGTAGTAGTAGTTATAATAGTAGTAGTAGTAGTTGTAGTAGTAGTAGTAGTAGTTATAATAGTAGTAGTAGTAGTAGTAGTAGTAGTAGTAGAAGTAGTAGAAGTAGTAGTAGTAGTAGAAGTAGTAGTAGTAGTACGATGAAAATTGGTAGGCGTGTCAGGGAGCTGCACAATTTGACTTGATAAAGTCGTTTTCCCAGATTCGACAATCTGGGGGGCTAAAGGGAGAGAAAAAATTAGAAAAAATTAGGTATTTGTAACTTACGAGTGGGTGATCAGATCTTAATGAATTTTGATATTTAGAAGGATATCGTGACTCAGAGCTCTTATTTTAAATCCATTAATTTTAATTATAAATTGTTGAGGATGATTATAAAGTAATTTTTGTTAATTTGTTCCTTCTCTAGGAAATTGGAAGAGAATGAAGGATTGATGATTTATGGATTATTTTGTAGGTGAATGGATATTAATTTTAATTATAAATTGTTGAGGATGATTATAAAGTAATTTTTGTTAATTTGTTCCTTCTCTAGGAAATTGGATCATCATCTTTATCATCATAATCATGATCATAATCATGATCATTATCACTATCATCATCATCATCATCATCATCATGATCATGATCATCATCATCACCATTATGATCTGCATCGTCCACATCACTGTCATCATCTTTATCATCATAATCATGATCATAATCATGATCATTATCACTATCATCATCATCATCATCATCATCATGAAACTTATTATTTGGGACGAGTGCACAATGGCACAAAAAAATCGCTCGAGGCTCTGGATCAATGTTTGAAAGATTTGAGAGGGAATTCGAAACCCTTTGGCAGCACATTAATATTGCTTGCGGGAGATTTCAGGCAAACATTACCTTTAATACCTAGATCAACCCCTGCAGACGAAATGAATGCTTGCCTGAAAAATTCTAATTGACGTTAGTACTCTGAGGAGTGTCAGACGAAAAAAGCTTTTAAGTACACAATGTTTTCGCTATTTCGTGCAACATAATATCTCTGATGACACCAGTAATGGTCTTTTGTGATATATGGATGGCCTTGCTAGAGGAGACTAGAAGAAAGTCAGAACATAAGAGTATGCCAGACCCCAACATCACTAGGAAAATAAGATGTATAGAGACAAATTTAGAGAGCCATGTTTGATTTAAATAATGTTCAAGTGCTGCTAATGGGCTTTATATCCTCGCTGCTTGTGGACGTTTTCGAAATCTTTTTGCCCTTTATCTGCTGAACAGTAATTACGAGACAAATTTAGAGAGCCATGTTTGATTTAAATAATGTTCAAGTGCTGCTAATGGGCTTTATATCCTCGCTGCTTGCAGTAGTAGTAGTAATAGTAGTAGTGGTAGTTACAGAAGGAGTAGTAGTAGTAGTAGTAGTAATAGTAGTAGTAGTAGTAGTAGTAGTAGTAATAGTAGTAGTAGTAATACTAAATATAGAGGTAGTTGTGGTGTTTATTATAGAAGTTGTAGTAACAGTGGTAGTTGCAGTACTAGTAGTAGTAATAGTAATAGTAATAGTACAGTCAGTCAGTCGGTCGGTCGGTCGGTCGGTCGGTCGGTCGGTCGGTCGGTCGGTCGGTCGGTCGGTCGGTCGGTCGGTCGGTCGGTCGG
>JAAAKM020721499.1:261640271-261809296 GCA_010016025.2 Alatinidae sp. Z8VKAUB7J3
TCAGTCAGTCAGAAGTGTAGAAGAGAGCCTTAAAAGGCGTGCAGGGGTGTTTATGAGATAGACGTCTGTATCGAAGTTTAACACTTTAGCGATGGGGGAAGGTAAGGCAGATTAAAAAAGGAGCATTCTGTCACTAAAAAGTGTAGAAGAGAGCCTTAAAAGGCGTGCAGGGGTGTTTATGAGATAGACGTCTGTATCGAAGTTTAACACTTTAGAAAACTTGGTGGGAAAAATAAGCACAAGTCTTAGATACGGGATTGACATAACCGGAACGTATCTGCTCTCTTTGGGGGGAGTTGGGTGGGAGGGTTAATTCAAAAAAATTAGAAAAATGAGGTATTTTTAACTTACGAAAGAGTGATCGTATCTTAATGAAATTTCATATTTAGAAGGACCTCGAAACTCAGATCTCTTATTTAGCAGCTTGAGTTCTCATTTACCTCAATCTAATCCTCAATAGGTTACCTATCCCTTGACATACTTTGCGGCGCCAAGATTGCGGACCACTGCCATGTATAAATTAGTTGTTTCTATAATTATAGCTTGGTCGCCTAGGCTTGTCACTTTTTTTTCCATCTACAGTTATTCTTTAAGGGAGATGAAGAGCCAATGTAATTTGAAGTTTTGATTTTGGCTCTCCGCAGATGAATAATTGAAACGAAATTTGCATATTTATATTTTTTGGCTAAAAGGCTTTCTCATAGTTTAGATCGAATGATTTTGAGTAACAAAGGGGCGGGGGAGGAGGCCTAGCTGCCCTCCGATTTTTTGGTTACTTAAAAAGGCAACTAGAACTTTTAATTTTTTACGAATGTTTTTATTAGCAGTAATAGTAGTAGTAGTAGTGATAATAATAGTAGTAGTAGTAGTAGTAGTAATAGTAGAAGTAGTAGTAGTAGTAATAGTGGTAGTAGTAGTAGTAGCAGTAGTAGTAGTAGTTATAGTATTAGCAGTAATAGTAGTAGTAGTAGTGATAATAATAGTAGTAGTAGTAGTAGTAGTAATAGTAGAAGTAGTAGTAGTAGTATACAGGTCACAGCCGACATCGGATCTGGGTGTACGAAGACTCATTCGATGCGGAATTCTCCGAGTAAGTGCCCTTGATAGTTTCGTAGGAAAATCTTAACCCCCCGAAAGTTTCGACCCCCCAACTCCATCCCACCCCTTTAACGTTGTCCGATCGGGCTGAAATTCACAAGTTAAGGTCCCCTACGGCCCAGGAGCTTATCCCTTGCCTAATAGCCTAACAGAGAGGATTTCCTTCGAAAGCCATAGGGAACAATGTATACCTTTTTGTATACATTTTTCAAAAGCAGTCTATTAAACAAGTCTAACAACGAATGCTAGAATCAAACCCTTGCCTAATAGCCTAACAGAGAGGATTTCCTTCGAAAGCCATAGGGAACAATGTATACCTTTTTGTATACATTTTTATTTTTTAGAGTTTTGGTTACTATTGAGCCGGGTCGCTCCTTACTACAGTTCGTTACCACGAACTGTTTGATAAAAGTAAAACACGCATCCGTGATCTGCCTTCTGGCAAAAAAAAAAATAATAATCAAAATTCCACATTTTTGTAGATAGGAGCTTGAAACTTCTACAATAGGGTTCTCTGATATGCTGAATCTGATGGTGTCCAAACACCCCAAAGCAAAACTTCTATGAGCTTACAACCAAAACAAATAAAAAGAAAAACAAAACAAAAAAGAAAAAAAAAAGAAAAAAGGAAAAGAAAAAAGAAAAGAAAAGAAGAAGAAGAAAAAATCAATTACCCTGCATTTCAATCGAAACGGAATTACACTTCAAAAGAGACAAAACAAAAAGAAACTAAAACCACTTAGGTCTCTCTGTGTAGGTCTCTATGTGTAGGTCTCTTTGTGTAGGTCTCTGTGTGTAGGTCTCTGTGTGTAGGTCTCTGTGTTTATGTCTCTGTGTGTAGGTCTCTGTGTGTAGGTCTCTGTGTGTAGGTCTCTCTGTGTAGGTCTCTATGTGTAGGTCTCTTTGTGTAGGTCTCTGTGTGTAGGTCTCTGTGTGTAGGTCTCATGTATGATTATTCATCATCTATGATTGATTATTTATCGTCGATGATTGATTATTCATCATCGATTATTGATTATGTATCATCGATTATTGATTATTTGTCATCGGTGATCGATTATTTGTCGTCAATGTATGATTATTCATCATCTATGATTGATTATTTATCGTCGATGATTGATTATTCATCATCGATTATTGATTATGTATCAGCACTTTTTGGCATTTGACCTTCTTGGTTTACTATTTCAAGTGGGATCGTTTTCGTTGGCTGCTGAAGTACTTCTTTCATCATTTCCGATTTCCGAAATCGATATCCGATTTCCGAGACATTATCAGCACTTTTTGGCATTTGACCTTCTTGGTTTACTATTTCAAGTGGGATCGTTTTCGTTGGCTGCTGAAGTACTTTGAGTCTTTCGATTTTGTGACAATGTATAGAGTCTTTAACAATGGTTTCAGCTAAAAGAATTGAGTCTTTCGATTTTACGACAATGTGTAAAGTCTTTAACAATGGTTTCAGCTAAAAGAATTGAGTCTTTTGATTGTGCGACAATGTATAGAGTCTTTAACAATGGTTTCAGCTAAAAGAATTGAGTCTTTCGATTTTGCGACTACCTCATTCACAGGCTATGCACCCTGTCTCTTAGTCCAAAAGTGATCAGTTGGATCAAGGATTTTCTGAGGGACAGAACACAGCAAGTGAAAGTGACCACAGGACCAAACAGTCACGCACTCTCTGATGAAGTCAAAGTCACCAGTGGGGTCCCCCAGGGCAGTGTCCTGGGCCCTACTCTGTTCAATATATACATTAATGCGTTATTGCTCTTGTAACTCATCGACGCAACACACGCCTAGTATAGTTAAGCCAGGAACAACGTTATTGCTCTTGTAACTCAACAATGCAACACACGCCTAGTATAGTTACACCAAGCTGGAACAACGTTATTGCTCTTGTAACTCATCGACGCAACACACGCCTAGTATAGTTAAGCCAGGAACAACGTTATTGCTCTTGTATACCATATTGGTAAGGATTTTGGACAAATTTACATTAGGAAGAACAAACCTGAATAAAATCCTTACCATATTGGTAAGGATTTTGGACAAATTTACCTTAGGAAGAACAAACTTGAATAAAATCCCTACCATATTGGTAAGGATTTTGGACAAATTTACATTAGGAAGAACAAACCTGAATAAAATCCTTACCATATTGGTAAGAGCGAATTCAAAGCCTAGTTTAGCCAATTACAATTGGCTAGTTTAGCCAATTCAAAGCTAGTTTAGCCAATAGTTTAGCCAAATAGACAACAGTGTTCAAAGCCTAGTTTAGCGAATAAAAAAGTGAGCGAATTCAAAGCCTAGTTTAGCCAATTACAATTGGCTAGTTTAGCCAATTCAAAGCTAGTTTAGCCAATAGTTTGACGAACTAAATTGTCACAAAAATAACCACTGTAGTGCTTTGTTTAATCCAAAACATGTCTTACATGGCCTAAAAAATTTTAACAGAATAATGGATTTTAACTTATTATTACACTGGTAAGTTTGTGACGAACTAAATTGTCACAAAAATAACCACTGTAGTGCTTTGTTTAATCCAAAACATGTCTTACATGGCCTAAAAAACATTGCTAGGTCATCCTAATAATGACCAAACAACTGACGATGGCATACCCTAATAATGACAACCATTACTAGGTCATCCTAATAATGACCAAACAGCTGACAATGGCATAGCCTTATAACGACAACCATTGCTAGGTCATCCTAATAATGACCAAACAACTGACGATGGCATACCCTAATAATGACAACCATTACTAGGTCATTTTTTGTGTGTGTGTGTGTGTGTATTTTTGTGTGTGTTTGTGTATTTTTGTGTGTGTGTATTTTTGTGTGTGTGTGTGTGTGTATTTTTGTGTGTGTGTGTATTTTTGTGTGTGTGTGTGTCTGTATTTTTGTGTGTGTGTGTGTGTGTATTTTTGTGTGTGTTTGTGTATTTTTGTGTGTGTGTATTTTTGTGTGTGTGTGTGTTATAGTCCAGATGGAAAAACTCTCGCTTCGGCTAGTGAGGACAGAACTATCAAAGTATGGGATATCAAAACAGGTAAAGAAATTAATAGTTTAAAAGGACATTCGGACTCAGTAACAAGTGTGAGTTATAGTCCAGATGGAAAAACTCTCGCTTCGGCTAGTGAGGACAGAACTATCAAAGTATGGGATATCAAAACAGGTCTTGCTTTTCCTTACTTTTCCACTTGCTTTTCCTTACTTTTCCACTTGCTTTTCCTTACTTGCTTTCCCTTACTTTTCCTTACTTTTCCACTTGCTTTTCCTTACTTGCTTTCCCTTACTTTTCCACTTGCTTTTCCTTACTTTTCCACTTGCTTTTCCTTACTTTTCCACTTGCTTTTCCTTACTTGCTTTCCCTTACTTTTCTTAGCGAGGATCACGAAGGTTCTAACAATCCAATCGTGACTGCCCTGAACCCAGAACATACTCCTAGCGAGGATCACGAAGGTTCTAACAATCCAATCGTGAATGACCCGAACCCAGAACATACTCTTAGCGAGGATCACGAAGGTTCTAACAATCCAATCGTGACTGCCCTGAACCCAGAACATACTCCTAGCGAGGATCAACTTATGTAGTAAGGTTTAGCTTAGGCTTTGCTTTAAGGCGATATGCTACCTTAAAAATAATTTTTCAAGCCTCAGCATCGGCTGATCTTCTCGAAAACACAGGATCTATTCAAGAACACTCTTTTACTTATGTAGTAAGGTTTAGCTTAGGCTTTGCTTTAAGGCGATATGCTACCTTAAAAATAATTTTTCAAGCCTCAGCCTGTAAAGAGGTTGCTCCCTCGAATGCAATGTAGAAATTGCTTACTAATACTAGTTTTAATATGCTCCAGTAATTTTAATAACTAGCTTTAATAGAACCTCCAGTAATTTTGAGTTCGAGGCTGCTCTGTAAAGAGGTTGCTCCCTCGAATGCAATGTAGAAATTGCTTACTAATACTAGTTTTAATATGCTCCAGTAATTTTTAACAATGACATCACATGTCTCAGGACGATGACATAAGATAGAGATATCTGTCACAGCAACCTAAAAATTAGGTGAGCTCACATATCTGTGAGCTCATTGACATCACATTTTGTTATGTGATGTCATAACAATGACATCACATGTCTCAGGACGATGACATAAGATAGAGATATCTGTCACAGCAACCTAAAAATTAGGTGAGGCGGATAACGCGGATTTTTTTTGCTGCTCTGGCGTGATGGAACGCGGATTTACACGGATTGAGCGGATATCGCGGATTTTTTTTTTGCTGCTCTGGCGTGATAGAACGCGGATTTACACGGATTGAGCGGATAACGCGGATTTTTTTTGCTGCTCTGGCGTGATGGAACGCGGATTTACACGGATTGAGCGGATATCGCGGATGTATGGATGTAAATGTATGTATTTCATTGTATCACTTGTATTTTACTGTATCGTATATGTATTTACATTGTATATTTGTATTTTAAAGTGAATTGATATTTTTATCCTTGATATTTTTTTTACATTGTATGGATGTAAATGTATGTATTTCATTGTATCACTTGTATTTTACTGTATCGTATATGTATTTACATTGTATATTTTTAAAATGCGATTCTTTTGATGTAGCTATTGATATCAAAGTTCAATTTTTTAGAGTTTTGGTTACTATTCAGCCGGGTCGCTCCTTACTACAGTTCGTTACCATGAACTGTTTGATAGTCAAAAGAATATGTAAGAAGGCCCTTGGAGTTCATAAAAACCACCAGAGCCTCTGGTCGATGGTTGTAAGTTAGGCCCCTGGGGTCAGCCCGCCTCCCTGATACGGTACTTGGCATGGTTTTGTAAGCCTCTAAATTTGGATGAGCCTTTACTTTATAGCCATGCATTCGGGCTATATTTTCAGGCTTATATTAGGTGATTGACTAACCTGCAGCCCGCCTCCCTGATACGGTACTTGGCATGGTTTTGTAAGCCTCTAAATTTGGATGAGCCTTTACTTTATAGCCAGGTCCTCCTGTTCTAAATTAATATGCTAATCCTGCTGATCACTTCGATTCTCCTGTTCTAAATTAACTTGGCAATCCTACTGATTACTTCGATTCTCCTGTTCTAGATTAGCCTGATGATCATTTTGGTCCTCCTGTTCTAAATTAATATGCTAATCCTGCTGATCACTTCGATTCTCCTGTTCTAAATTAACTTGGCAATCCGTAGTCTTAGTCATTACCTGATATCGAAACAAGGGAAAGGTTGATGTGAGACTCAATGCAAATCAAAGAACGCAGGGAAACAATGGACGAAAAGTAATAAGTCTAACCGATATAAAAAGCTCAGTAGTAGTCTTAGTCATTACCTGATATCGAAACAAGGGAAAGGTTGATGTGAGACTCAATGCAAATCAAAGAACGCAGGGGAGTACTCGAAAGCACTGTCGTTTTATGAAAAAAATCTTGAAATCTGTCAAAAAACTCTTCCTGCCAATCATCCTTCGTTGGCTACTTGCTATGGGAACATGGCCGGAGTGTATAGTGACATGGGAGAGTACTCGAAAGCACTGTCGTTTTATGAAAAAAATCTTGAAATCTGTCAAAAAACTCTTCCTGCCAATCATCCTTCGTGCACCAGTTTCGGCCTCAGGTTTCTGTGCAGAGGAATGTGTTCAGCCATGTTGGCCTCAGGCACCTTGGTGCTACAGAGATTTACTAGAAGTGTTGGTTTTTTGAATGGATTTGGGTAAGGAACGTGCACCAGTTTCGGCCTCAGGTTTCTGTGCAGAGGAATGTGTTCAGCCATGTTGGCCTCAGGCACCTTGGTGCTACAAATAGTAATTAAACAGTTTTAAAAGTTCTGTGACTTTTAAGTTCTGTGCGAAGAAATTGGGTGTGCGAAGAAAATGGAAAAATTGAAAAAATGGAAAATGGAAAAAGAAAAAAGGGGTGTGCGAAAAATAGTAATTAAACAGTTTTAAAAGTTCTGTGACTTTTAAGTTCTGTGCGAAGAAATTGGGTGTGCGAAGAAAATGATATGAAACTGATACTGAAACAGTTCAACTTTTCTATCAGTTTTTTGCTTGCTTTGTATTTAATTCGTATTGTCTGTAGTATCGTAATAGTGTAATTGGTATATTGTATGTAGTGGAATTCTTAAAATATGAAACTGATACTGAAACAGTTCAACTTTTCTATCAGTTTTTTGCTTGCTTTGTATTTAATTCGTATTGTCTGTAACTCAAGGTTCGTTGTTACACTTACATCTACCGGTTGTCCCTAAATGATACAGGGTGTCTCATAAAAAGCTACCCAGTTTTAAATTCAAACATCTCTCGGTACAGCATGTGCGAACACCTCTTGCAACTCAAGGTTCGTTGTTACACTTACATCTACCGGTTGTCCCTAAATGATACAGGGTGTCTCATAAAAAGCTACCCACATCTTGATGAAGAGTCCATTTGATAAGACTCTGCGCAATTCACTAGATTATGAAGTGTCTTGGTCAAAAACTATGGATCCCTTTAAAATTCATGTCTAGAGATGAATCTAGGATGCGGACTTCACCATCTTGATGAAGAGTCCATTTGATAAGACTCTGCGCAATTCACTAGATTATGAAGTGTCTTGGTCAAAAACTATGGGGGTTTTTAACCGTGGGAATGGTTTACAGATCTTGAGAGGGAAGATCGAATGCCTCAGGTTTAAGGAATCTAACAGTGGGAATGGTTTACAGATCTTGGGAGGGAAAATCGAATACCTCAGGTTTAGGGTTTTTAACCGTGGGAATGGTTTACAGATCTTGAGAGGGAAGATCGAATGCCTCAGGTTTAAGGAATCTAACAGTTTTACGATACAAGGGCTCAGCCTCGTCAAATTTCCCCTGCGCACAAAGGTTTGTTGCCAGATTGTTATAGGTGGTTGCGGTATCGGGATGGTCTTCACCGAGGATCCGTTGAAAGATATCAAGGCTTTTACGATACAAGGGCTCAGCCTCGTCAAATTTCCCCTGCGCACAAAGGTTTGTTGCCAGATTGTTATAGGTGGTTGGGAGAATACTCGAAAGCACTTTTGTTGCACGAGAAAGAACTTGAAATTTGTCAAAAAACTCTTCCTGCAAATCATCCTTCGTTGGCTACT
This sequence comes from Alatinidae sp. Z8VKAUB7J3, assembly GCA_010016025.2. Lineage (NCBI taxonomy): Eukaryota > Metazoa > Cnidaria > Cubozoa > Carybdeida > Alatinidae > Alatinidae sp. Z8VKAUB7J3. The sequence goes on from JAAAKM020721499.1 coordinate 261,648,494, forward strand.
TGCTATGGTAACATGGCCGGAGTGCATCGTGGCATGGGAGAATACTCGAAAGCACTTTTGTTGCACGAGAAAGAACTTGAAATTTGTCAAAAAACTCTTCCTGCAAATCATCCTCAGTATATCTTACTTTAAGTGAAGAATGGGCTACAGTGTCTCACTGTAGCCCCTTTTTAGCATCTTGATGTACTATGAACTTTTTAGCGGTTGAATTCTTTGCTATGGAAAGCAACAAATTTTAATCAGTATATCTTACTTTAAGTGAAGAATGGGCTACAGTGTCTCACTGTAGCCCCTTTTTAGCATCTTGATGTACTATAAATTACCTGAGGTATATTTGAAGCTAGCTGCCTGTGGAGTGAATCCCTTTCTTTTTCAACATCACTTAATTTGATTGGTGGGTATTATGGGTATTGAAAGTGGGTATACCTACTATATAAGTCTAAAATTACCTGAGGTATATTTGAAGCTAGCTGCCTGTGGAGTGAATCCCTTTCTTTTTCAACATCACTTAATTTGATTATGTTTTAAGATTAGATGTGGTTTGGATTTATAGTGATGCTGATGTAGTTAATAAGAAGGCAGTGGCTAATAGAATGAGCGATATCGATTGTTTAATTGAAGTGTATGAAATAGAACGATCGCTGAATGTTTTAAGATTAGATGTGGTTTGGATTTATAGTGATGCTGATGTAGTTAATAAGAAGGCAGTGGCTAATAGAATGATAGAACAATTTTGTTCTATTGAACAATTGAAAGAAGACTTTCAAATAGAACAATTTTGTTCTATTCTTAATTGCGTGTCAACGTGACACGCACCTTAGATCAGTCTGCTTTCAGAAGACTTTCAAATAGAACAATTTTGTTCTATTGAACAATTGAAAGAAGACTTTCAAATAGAACAATTTTGTTCTATTCTTAATTGCGTGAGAACCCCTTTCAGCCAACTGTACTTCTGTTAACTAACACTGCATTACAGTAACGAGATCCCTGCATTGCAGTAATGAGAACCCTTCTACCAATTCACCCTCTGTTAACACTGCATTACAGCAATGAGAACCCCTTTCAGCCAACTGTACTTCTGTTAACTAACACTGCATTACAGTAACGAGATCCCTGCATTGCAGTAATCTTTGAGGGTGGCACAATTTATTTGTCTTGGCACTTTCACTTGTAAGTTTCTTCGACATTTTGGCTTCAGATGCAAACTGACTTTGGATCTGACTAGGTAATGATCCGTGTCGCAGTCTGCACCACGAACCACCCTGGTATTCCTAATATCTCTGATGTCCCGTTTACGGCAAATTACATAGTCAATCAGATGCCCCTTTTTCGTGATAGGGCGTCAGCTACAGAATTGTCTTTACCGTGAACATGGCGGATGTCTGTAGTGAATTGTGAGATGAAATCGAGATGGCGAATTTCACGAGGAGAGTAGCGATTTGAGGCTGAGGAAAGAGCATAGACGAGTGGTTTGTGGTCAGTGAGAACGAAAAAGGAGCGAGCTTCTAGAATGTGACGAAAATGGCGAATGGGTATTTGACATCCCATCTATCTTTTACACGTTTCATAAATCCTCTGCCATTTGCACGCTCCTCTTTATCTAGAATCAGTAACACAATTTTCATCTCTGTTGTCCATTCTAAACTAGTTCTAGTATCGCCCATTTGTCTCTGTACTTCTACTTCATCTTGCTGGTTATCAACTGGTTTTTCCCATCCTTCCTTCCTGAATCTTGTTTTGAAACAAACTTAAACAATTCGAAAACTTATAAAGAGCAAAAGTACCGGAATCTTCGAGATGACCTTGTGGACCGAAATCAAAATCTCAAATTGTTAACGCTTGAGATATCAACGCTAGGATTTTATTCCGATAATGCATCAAAATTTGAAAAACTGTTGGGAAAATATGGTCTTGATAGTAAGAGAATAATGGACAAATAGAGGATATCCGAAACATGTCTTGGAAAATTAAATCAATAGTCGTTTTCTTTAAATGTGTCACTTACTAAAAGTGCATTTGATAGGCTACTGTTAAAAGAATAATCTTATACTCCATCAAGTCCCCCTACTTCCCAAGTCTAACCAGACAACCTCGCAGCGTTGAAAGATAACTATGCCACACGATCGACAAGATTTCCGGGTTTATAGAAATATATCATGCAAAGATTACTACTAATAAAGAATCCCTTTTATTTTAAATAAGTTTGTACACTTTGCAAGCTATATAAGTCACTGAAAACAGCACTTTACTCTGTATTAAACTAATGTTTTCAAATATAAACTATTCCTATCTTTATACTTATTAATGGTTTATAGAAATATATCATGCAAAGATTACTACGACAATTGCATGCTTGGAATGCGTACATTCCATGGTGCACAATGTGTTCAAAATAACCTAACAAGGCGTTCTTAGTGACAATTGCATGCTTGGAATGCGTACATTCCATGGTGCACAATGTGTTCAAAATAACCTAACAAGGCGTTGTTAGTGACAATTGCATGCTTGGAATGCGTACATTCCATGGTGCACAATGTGTTCACAAAAATATGGACAAGCATTGTGTACGTTTTTGGCTCCTTGCTTATGTCACCGTCCGGCCACCACAAGTAGCAGAGGCACCCTCTGTCCTCGGGAGCAACGTAGACCTGATGGAACATTCTTTTGATGTCGCCTGCCACTGCTACCTCATGCATACGGAACCTTAACAGAACTCCAATGAGACTGCTTGTGTTCTCTGGGCCATGACAATTACCCGACAGGAACAGTAAGTTTGACTTTCGTTCGACTTTTCGGCTTGCTGAGAAAGGGATTTCTCTGACCGTCACTCTTGATGAACAGAGACGGGGGTCGCATTGACAACCAAAGGTCGTCCTCCCCGCTCTGTCTTCTTTTGGCGCAATTTTGCAAAGTGGAAGTTGCGATCGATGATTCGGTTGGAGGTGCAGAGTAACAAAGAGCAAGCAAAGAGTAACTATGAGTAAGCAAAGAGCAACAAAGAGCAACAAAGAGCAAGCAAAGAGTAACAAAGAGCAAGCAAAGAGCATCAAAGAGCAAGAGAGAGCAAGCAAAGAGTAACAAAGAGCAAGCAAAGAGTAACTATGAGTAAGCAAAGAGCAACAAAGAGCAACAAAGAGCAAGCAAAGAGGACTTTAGTACTAAATATTCCTGTCAACGTCTTCCATATCAAATTTAAACAAGCAATTGGTCTGTAATTTCCAACATCTGGTCCTTTGGTCGGGTCTTTCATGACTAAAACAGTCCTTCCTTCTACAAGCCATTCTGGTATTTGGCACAATCTTACACACTCATCCAATGAGACAGCAAGCCTCTCATGGATTGTTGTGAAATGGAAAAGTAGTCTTCCAAGCCTCTTGCGTCTATATCGCTCAACACCTCACAGCATGACCAAGTTTACACCAGCTAAGCTGTTGTTCAACCGTGAGCTTTGCACCAAGCTCCCCACCATCATACCAACATCAGCAGCTCCTGAACACCTCCAAAGCAATGATCAAACCTCAAAATCTCGAGGCAAAACCTATGCTGACCAACTAAAAGGTATTCGTTTACGAAATGACCAAGATGTGAACGACTAAACATACCGTCACTTTTGAACCAACATTTCGTACGCCATGACACTCGACTTGCATATTTTAACCGTTTAAAATCATTCATTTATTCAAGCAACTTAATAAAATTGAAGATATACTATTTTCTTAGATACATGAGAACATAATAATTGGTAAATTTTGAGAAGTATTCACAAGTCTGAAGAGCCGATATCCGTCTATCCAATTGCACCCGACAAAAGCCGAGTTATTTCCGTACAATTCAGAAATGCCCTTACCATTGTTAGGTGAGTTCTCGGAAACCGTTCGGTATGGGAATGCCCAAACAACTGCATCATTTCTTGTTTGCAAAACGTTTAGTGATTGTCTCTTGGGACTCCACACATCATACACTAGATGCGTACATTCCATGGTGCACAAAGCGTTCAAAATAGGCTAATGACGCATATTTGTCATAGTTTGGATACACTAGATGCGTACATTCCATGGTGCACAAAGCGTTCAAAATAGGCTAATGACGCATATTTGTCATAGTTTGGATACACTAGATGCGTACATTCCATGGTGCACAAAGCGTTCAAAATAGGCTTCACAGCCACCACCTGCACATAGCATGTCTCCCAGGTAGCAAAACGAGTCCACCACTTCCAGGAAGCTGTCCGCCACGGGCACCTGCTCCTGGGGTCTGGCGTCGATTGGCCTGGCTAGACCGAGACATCTCTGGCACTTGAAGTCTGTAGCACCTTCCAGGCGTCCCTTGATCTTGCTACACCTTCTATGCACCCAGAGCTAGGCTCTTTTCCTATTTCAAAAGTTTTAGTTTTCGAGGGTAATAGCTACGTATGTTGAAAAAATAAAGATATTAAACAATTTTATGGATTGCACATGGTAAAGAATGTGATTAAAGGCTCTTTTCCTATTTCAAAAGTTTTAGTTTTCCGGGGTAATAGCTACGTATGTTGAAAAAATGAAGATATTAGACTATTTTATGATGAAAAAAGGTCCGTCAATTCTGATCTTTATATGTTTATAATGTAGATTGATGGCCTACAAGTGTATTCCGCGGGAAATCAGAGTACAATTCCGTGTAGTTTTGAAGAAAAGGTAATAATTGTAAGTTAACAAGGTAGGGCGATTTCTGGCATTTCTTCAAGCACTAAGGCTTAGAAAAGTGGAAAAATTTGGTCACGAAAAAGGATACACATTTGAATATTTATCGTTGTTTGTTAGTCTTTTCTTTGCGCTCGGACCAGACACTACACAGTGGACCAGAACTTAGTACTGCAAACAAAAAGGGAAATTTTGTATTCGAAATGGCACTTTCTACAAGTAGCAGTGGATCTGGGCTATCAAGAGGTGTATTAAACATGCCGTTTTCGTTTGATGGATAGATGTATGACCCAGTTTATGATTCACATCAACATATTTGAAATAAAGCCATACATGCATTTGTGTTATTACATACATATATATATACAACAAGCAGACAACTGTTATGTGCCAAAAATACATTTTTTACTAGCAATTAAATCACCCGCCTCCACTGCATTGGGTTGACAATATGTACTGAATGCAGATTATGTTCAATGTATAGGTGCTCTATTTGCTTCCGTAAGATTGTACATCCCAGCAAATGGTCTTCATAAAATAAAAAGATTTAGTGATGTATATTAATTACCGGCATACTCAGTAAAAATAGGGTCTATATATTTGTTTGAAAGGGAAACTTCAAATGGACCACGGAGGCTAAGGAAAATATCACGAAACTGGCAAATCACTGCCAGATGATATTCCTTTACATTTACCCTCGTTACCCCGCTTGACCTAGCTTAACTTAGTCTGTAATTTCGCGTATTGTATATCTTCCTAATTCACGTCACACTACCGTTTGTGATTGCCGTCCAGTTTGTTCGGTATATCAAGTTTAGCATCATTCTGCGTCTACACATTCACTGCACATTCGATTTCATTGTTGTATATTGCATGCCAGTGCAAGTAAGTTGGTTAATGTTTGTACATGAAGGTGTGTATGATATAGTGTTTGTGTCTCAAGTTTACCAAAGTATAACACACAAAATCAATCAATCAACCAACTGTTCCTACGAAATTATTTCATTAACAGGGATGTACGAAACAAAAATGTATTTAACATTACTACGAGTTGTTTTGCTAATAATTGTTGTCAAATTAAATACTTGCAACCCCAGTACATTCCTCTGTCAGACACAGTGCTATAAAATACAGGCTGGGGTAGGGGCAAGGGGTACCTCTGTGATAGTTTCCAACTGCTACCTTACACTATATTTGATAGGCAAGTTACTTCCAGGGCTCCCTTGATTGGTTTTGGAGCAAGATTAATAACGGTCAAAGCCCACAAATTACACTTTAACCTTACTCAAAGTGTCTTGTGAACCTCTAACACCAGCACACTTAGTTTATGGCAGAAGGTTGTCACAGATCGCAGATGTCACAGAGAATGATGAAGTTGAAGATGATGAATCTACCTTCAATAGACGCTTGTTGTATTTAACGAAGAAGTTGAAGCACTTTTGGTCACGATGGAGACGTGAGTATATGGTTGACTTACGTGAGTTTCACAAGAATAACTCTTGGCATGTCGTTTGGTTTTAGCCCTACCTAGCACGGGCTTTTTATGACTTAAGCCAGCACGCGGGGAGGTGGGGGGTGTAGTAGGCCCGCAGATTTTTTAACAAGTATAACTTCTATAAAACGCGGTTTTATGCTTTGATATTCGGGTTGTAAATACTTCGACACCTTTGAAGTTGAATTATAGCGTTTTTATTGCGAAATGGGTATATTTCATCTTCTCCTGGGGCTTTATTGTTTTTCAGGTGGTCTATTGCTTTTTCAACTTCTTCATATGTGAAGTCTCCAGTTTCAATCTCCAAATCTCTGTCAGCAGGTATGATTTCTATTTCAGGTGGTATTGGTCTGTTTAATACTGTTTCAAAATGCTCCTTCCATCGATTCTTGATATCTGGCTCTCTGGTTAGCTAACACGTGCCTTTGCCACCAAAAGATTAGAAGACACAAAGTGTTCTACATGTTGTCGCACATACAAGCAAGCTCCATAAGCTTGAGGGCTTGCATCACAAAAGAGGTGAAGACTCACATGACATGGCAAAGGACTACATTGAAAAACCCAACGTGGCAAAATAAGTGACTCAAGAGAATTAAGTTGTGACATAACCTGCGTTTAAGTACTGTTCCGCCCATTATCTCCAATAGAGTTCCCAATTCACCTTCCTATTATCTTGTATACTTATGATTGACTATTGTAATTATGCGGCTACCTTTCACTATGGACCCTATTTTTCCGAGGGGGGAATATGTTGTGTGAGTTCTATTGTATTCATTGTTTGACAGTGGCGCACAGCGAACTTTAGTAACAATTAATTTTGTTGTGTTTTCCTTAAAATTGCCAATGAGTTGCTTACATAGTTCTTTACGAAAGGAAAACATAGTGCTGTGTTTTGCTTTATTGTTAGAGCGGTGGTTCGGGGACTCCTTCATCAAAATAAAACAGTTAGCTATACACAAATCAATTAAAAACCAAAAAATATATGTCCACCATCTCCTTGAACTTCTGCCAGATGAAACAAATTGAAAAACATTGAAAAAGATAGAATGTTACCAAATCCTACAACAGAAGAAACAGCCGAGGAAGCTGCTCAAAGAGTTAATGCCAAAAGGCTTGCGGCTAAAGAACGCAAAACCGCGCAATTAGATGAAGATCAACCTGGACAGCGAGAGTCAAAACGTATCAAAACTGAAAATGATAGCGATGATGATTGGGTTTGATAATATTTATCAAGATGAAATTACGACTGTTTTTTCTTCTGAGTGTATGAAAGATTAATAACGCTACGAACACAGGAAGGCTTGTCACACTTCAATATGAAAGAATCGTAAGAAGAACTGCACAATACACTGTTGACAATCGATCTCACTGGGGCTATAGAATATTAAGGAAATGAAATAAAAGTTCCTTGTAAAACTTAATGATAAGGCATGAAATATTTGGAAATCAAGAGTTGTGTTTGTTGGCAAGTCCCTAATTATTGAAACCGTATACTTAGCTTGAAAAGTAGGAGTGACTGCATGTTCTAAAAAAGAGGCAAAGTTTCTTTGTGGCCCTTATTATGAGAGTGTTGGCAAGTACACTCTATTTTTTTTGTCAAGTTGACAATCAGAAAGTGTTTACAAAATGAAGATATTAGACTATTTTATGATTGCAAATGGTAAAAAAAGTGCTTAAAGGCTCTTTTCCTATTTCAAAAGCTTAAGTTTCCGAGGGTAATAGCTATGTTGAAAAAAATGAAAAAATGTTGTTGAAAGTATGTTGAAAAAATGAAGATATTAGACTATTTTATGATTGCAAATGGTAAAGAATGTGATTAAAGGCTTACCAAACAGAAGTTTAACCTAATAATTTGTAATAACATATTGTTCAGGCTAGCCTTTGCAATCCCTACAAATTTTGACTCTTCACAATAAAGCACTATTACAGGCTTAGCCTAACAAAAGAAAATAGCAAACTGCTTAATCTTAATAAAAAAAAATCCAAAGGACTTTATATTTCTTCAATACAAAATATATATTAATTTTTTATGTCATATAACAAAAGTACTTCTGCCATGCTCAGTCATCTCCGTTCAAAGCATCCATTGACAAGGGAGGCATCCTTATCTCGCAATAATACTCCCTCGGAATCTCCTTCCACGTCTCGCCCGCGAGGTGATCAACAAACTGTGCCCTCCTTTTTTAGTGCGAAGAGAAAATGTGATCCGAAACGTAAAGACTCCATTACACTGATGTGTGATTTGTTGATATGTTCATTTCCCCTTCAGTCCTGGGTGCTGAAACGTTTTGCTCATCCAGTCCACCCCTTCGCTCCCCGCCATGAACTGATGCAGGTTTATCACGATGCATAACGGTTGAATGGTTTTTCTGGCCACACTTCTCACATGTTACTGGAACATTACATTTTGATGCTAGGTGATCTCCTGAGATGCTTAACTCTTGATATATATTCTTACGAAATCGATTAAATGCGAACCGTGTGAATCCGCATGTTCCTCTTGAAACCTCAATGTACTGCCTTCGCCGCGGCAGATCGACCCGCAGCTTGTTGGTGCCCCTTAAATGATATTAGTCGTTGGGTTATTGCCCATTCTGATCAAGAAGTACGCCTGGGAGATTGTATCTGCGAGGTGAAAAGTTGAAACTCTAATTTCTGAGAACCCAGTGACCGTTCTACTGACTTTGCCAATTATTTTCTCTCTAACAATTATAGAGGAGGGGGGAGGGGCTTTAGTCATTACTACTATCAACAACTGACCGCAGAACCAAGCCGCCTGAGGCCAAAAACAATCGCTTCAGCCATTTTATCGAATATTGGCTCAATTTAAATTTCCACGATATCAAAGTACATGTGATTTAGGAGATTCGATCGATGTAAGTCAAAACGTAGGTAATTTATTCCTGCAATGGTTAGTAAAGAGAATAGATCGTTGTGTTAAGACAAATACATTCTTGTTAGGGTCTAACTGCTAAGGTCCCGCTATAATAAAGGATCTATGACAATCAAAATCAAACCAGTAAGTGAACTGGACAAATGTAATCGCTAGTGATAGAAACACTTCAAGAAAGCGAGTTTCACGTTTTTATACTTTAATATCTTAGGTTAAGTTCTGATATATATCATAGAAGAAAAGACCTTCGCGTCTTTTGGAGGGGAGGATGTTAGAGCCACTCCAGTTATAGGTATGACAATACGTCATCCTGTTCTTTCGAAAAGTTCACTCGTGCGGACCGGCCACAATGCTATTACACAATGCTATTACACAATGCTATTACACAATGCTGAGCTAACACAATGCTATTACACAATGCTATGCTGACTTAATGCTATTACTCAATGCTAAGCTTACGCAATGCTATTACACAATGCTGAGCTTACACAATGCTATTACACAATGCTATTACACAATGCTATTACACAATGCTATTACACAATGCTATAAAGAACGGGAAGGTAAGAAGAGGGTAAGCAGATTGCGGGTTCAAAAGACACAAGAGCGCATTAAAAGAGAGGAATGTTCTTAATTCCACATTTGTTTCAAAATTAATTGGCAGTGACAAGAAGTGCAATGAAAGAGACTTGTTACGTATCAGGAAACACAATGAAGTATTTCTGTTGCATGAAAGAAGACTTCTTAGTATCGGTGTTCATTCGGGTCCAGTGGTCCTTGTTACTGTGGAGTACAAAGCATTCCACGACTCAATTTAAAACTCAAATTGCCGGGAAGCTGACAGTCAGAACTGGAAAAACAATGCTGTGCACGTACACTCGTAGACACTAAATTCTCGTAGATTTATTATAAGTGAGGATGAAGCGCAATTACACGCTGTATGTGACACAGTTCCTGCTTTTTTGATATATAAGGACATGCTCCATTTTATAAAAGTAGAGCATCATCTTAGGTTTATGGAATGTTGTAAATCAGAGGGGGTTATCCCTAAAGGTCTACACATAAAGACGTTGCCGCTGGTTCATGGTGAGCTTCACAAGGACCTCAAAAATGTATGGGACGATCGAATACAGGAGTTGCAGAATTCGCTATTACATCGTCCTACGAAACAAACGTGTTATTGACCTATGCTACATAGCTAAACAATCACGAAAGACTTGATAACTTTGCTGACGGTGTGCCGAATGAAATGAAATTACCTGGTAACTGCAAAGAACATTGTAGCCCAGCAGTAAAATGCTCACTGTACCGCTCGGTTAAAATATCCCTGTGTCTGAGAGACAACCTAAAATTCGCGGCTTGCAGACGTGATCCTAATCAACGCCTATTTGCCCCATGATAGAAGATCTGTTTCTTCCTTCTCCAGTTATGCTAATGCCTGCAACAAATTAAAGACTCTCATATCTGGTATTGAGCGTCTCGGATACAAGTGGGTGCTTATAGGCGACTTAAACTGTGACATCACCGTTTCCTCGACACGAAAGGAAGCGCTTTTTCATGGAATGTACGCATCTAGAGTATGCAGACTATATCAAATATGCCTTATAAGCCTATTTTGAACGCTTTGTGCACCATGGAATGTACGCATCTAGTGTATGCAAACTATGTCACATATGCCTTATTAGCCTATTTTGAATGGTTTGTGCACCATGGAATGTACGCATCTAGTGTATGCAAACTATGTCAAATATGCCTTATTATTGCCTATCGTAGGCAAGTGCAAACTTAGTTTGTGTTATAGAAGTAGTAGTTTTCCTGTTACTTTTTACGTTGTGCGAGGCAATTCACGCGCTCTGCTAGGCCTTGCTACCTGTTTGCAGCTTGGTATTTTATCCCTCTCCCCGAATGTGGATGAGAGTGTTGTCCGTGTTAATACTGTTGATCATCCTCCTACCCACAGCTTTGGATATTGTGATGGAAAGCAATCTTGTCACAGACATGCTCATGGAGAGCAAGCCCTTGCACCCTTAAAAGGAATCATATGGGGCATACATGGGAATAAATCACCTTAGAGATTGCAAAGAAGTGGCACCTTGCTTTGGATATTGTGATGGAAAGCAATCTTGTCACAGACATGCTCATGGAGAGCAAGCCCTTGCACCCTGATGTTCCTAGTATCCCCTGTATTGCACACAATTACCAGGATTCCCTGTAACAGAGACAAGATTGTGACTGGACATCAAACAGGGGATTTACGTTCACTCCATTGATGTAATTAGATTTTCAAATCTTGAGAAGAGAATGCCGGACACGAACGATTACTTGATTAAATTGGTATTAATTGACCAAGGCAGCTTGATTAACTTCAAGAAGTCTTAAAAGTCGAACGAAAGCGAATCCCACAGGGAGCATCGAGAAGCGTATTAATACAGCAATGCAAGTTCTGTTCCCGATCTCATGAACGAGGGAAATGTTTTGCGTATGGCAAAAGATGCAACACATGTGGGAAATCTAACCACTTTTCAACATGTTGTCCGAACAAGCCACAAAGACGAAATCAGTCGAAACAATAAGCTCATTGGCACTTTCACTATTCTAATTTCTCCTATGAGGCTCTTTTATTTTTCCTCTGTTATTAAGTATATTGTTTATTTAGGCCACTGTGTCCTTATAAATCGTACCTACTGTTCAAAATTCTTATACCCTGAGGATGATGTGATAATACATCGAAAGCTTGGTTACCAAATATATCGTTTTATATGTTCAATTTTATACTCACCTTCAACGCAGCCCAATCCCTGGAAAACATCGCTGTACTCGTCAAGTAAGCTGTGGGTGTGAGGATGGTTAACAGAATTAACTCTCACGACACTCTCGTCCACATTCGGGGATACGGAAAGCAAACCTAGGCGCAAGCTGGTAGCTAGGCCTAATAGGGCGCGTGAATTGCCTGTGACAACATAAAAATCAACTACGTCTTCGCTCCTATGCATGTGAGTAGAACTGCATGTTGCCGTTCCGCTGTCTTAATGTTGTTTGCGATCAAATAAAATTTCAGCCTTTCGATGTAGACACTCCACTCCTCTTCTTCTGGAATAAAAGCTTGTAACTGTCCGAGTGTAGCCATAGGTTCCACTATTCTCGTCGCCAAAATGTTATATGTGTATGTACACGTAAGAGGTATTATTGGTGACTGTGGCCATGATTCACATTTCGATATCAAGGGTTTTCTCAAGGCATTGAAGGAACACGTGTCACGCCTTGAACAGGAACAAGGTTTACAAATGAATAATTGTTACCCCTCTGACAGATTAGAACAGAGCATGAGCCCCCCGTCTACGATGTCTGCAGTTGTCTCATCTAATTCCAACCATATAAAGTTGTTTTTAGTGACACTTGCATGCTTGGAATGCGCACATTCCATGGTGCACAATGTGTTTAGAATAGCACCAAGATCTGTTTTTAGTGACACTTGCATGCTTGGAATGCGTACATTCATTTTGCACAATGTGTTTAGAATAGCACCAACAGCTGTTTTTAGTGACACTTGCATGCTTGGAATGCGTACATTCCATGGTATCAGGACACTTTCTCTGCAGCTGTTTTTACCTACGATTTGTTATCATTCAAACCTTACCGATCAGTTTAGGTTAGTTTGATACAGTTCAGGTTTTTGACTCTTTGTTTCTATGTATTTGAGGTAAGCAACACTATGTCTACTATTGTAGAGATCATAGTTGTTGTGGAAAGTAAACCGTAATTAAACATTTGTAAAAATTTCATGTCTTTTCCCATTTTTCTTGAACTGTAGCATTTACATGTCTTTTCCCGTTTTCTTGAACTGTAACATTTACCTGGCTTGTTACATCTTCTTGGACTGTAACATTTACATGTCTTTTTCGGTCTTCTTGAACTGTAACATTTACCTGGCTTTTCCCGTTTTATTGAATTGTAACGTTTACCTGTATGTCCCCGTTTTCGTGAAAAGTGTTCGATTTCTTATTATTTCCCTTTATTAAGCTGTTTCAATAATTCTGTCACATTTTGCTAACAATCGTGGCTTGGTTTTGCCTGCCATTTCCTGTTTTCGATGATGCTTTGTTTTTGCTTTTCCATTTTTTATTTCAGTCTCACAACAATTTAAGCCATGCTCAGTCCAGTGAGGTAACAAATTTATTTTAGTCCACCGACTTTGAGGCCCATAGTTCTTCTCTATATTATTTTAGTATACATTTCATAGTCGTCACCTTGAAGCTGCAGCTTCACTCCTTGTCACGTTATCCACAAGGGATCAAAAATGAGACAAGGGGGTCAAATGGGATTTCCAATGATTTTTATTATTATCTGTCTTCATTCCCTGACGATCTGTAACCAAACCAGGCACGGATGAATGCATGCATGCAATGGTGTACTTATGGCTGGTTGGTTGAAGAATGAATGCATGCACGCAATGGTGTACTTATCGCTGGTTGGTTGAAGAATGAATGCATGCACGCAATGGTGTACTTACGGCTGCTTGGTTGCAGAATGAATGCTTGCACGCAAGGACTTACGCATCTGCTGGATGGTTACAAAATGAATGCATGCAGGGATATGGACAATCTTTGTTGATTGCTTCATTATTGTCGATTGTTATTTCACCAAAGTGAACGATCGAGAGGACTTTTGATAAGTTCACAGAGGAGTTGTTGAATAAGGGCTTCTAAGTCAGTAAGGAGCCTTTAAGACAACAATAGCATTCTGTCCATTGTCTCGAGTAGTTTCGAAACATTTATTGAAAGTATTAGATGTGCAAGTGTCACTAAAAACAGCTTTTGGTGCTATTCTAAACGCATTCTGCACCATAGAATGTACACATTCCAAGCATGCAAGTGTATTCTAAACGCATAGTGCACCATGGAATGTACGCATTCCAAGCATCAAATGTCACTAAAAACAGCTTTTGGTGCTATTCTAATCGAATTGTGCACCATGGAATGTACGCATTCCAAGAAATACATAATCTAGAAATTCTACAGCAATTTCATCACAGTTCCAAGCAGTTTGATTATCAATTTTCTTACTCATATTTTCTCTTTTTTACATTTTCTACTTTTTTCATTTTTGCCTATTTAAGTCGCTGTAAATCAGTGTTGCTAACAGTTTTATCACATTTACTTTTCTACTTTTGAACTCTGCTTCAGATTTACTTTCAAACATTCCTTTTGTCCCGGTCGCTTTCTCTTTGAGTGTCGTCATTTATTTTTTTCTTTTTTAGTTCTTACCTTTTTTTAGTTTTTTTTAGTTTTTTAGATGAAATTTTTTTTTAGTTTTTTTCCTTTTTTTCTTTTTAGTTTTTTATTGGTTTTTACCTTTTTTTTTAGCTTTTTTAGTTTTTTTCGTTTTTTCTTTTTACTCTTGGCCAATATTGCAAAAAATGGTCAAATTTTTACAATCACCAAAACCAGTTCCAACATGCTTGCCAAGTCCTGTTTACATGTTTCCAGCTTACTGCCAGTGATTCAAGAGCATTTAAAGCAAGTTATAGGTCTTTGAAGATAGTGACCCTAAAATGAGATTTTGTCCAAGGCTCGCGCCTTGGCCAATTTTGCAAAAATTCATCTCACGCTGCTGGAAGCCAACCTGGTATTTCATGGTCTCAGGATTGGCTTACAGGTTCCACACCTTGCCTAAAGATGACCTGTAAATATGCATAATTGGGTAGGATTGTTCGACTGTTCACAGAGTGGAGTGGCCAGTTACCTTCTCCACGTGAGATTAGTAGATTTAAGGTGAAACCATTACTGACGATTTTATTTGGAAGAGTAAACCAATTTAGGGGCAGGGGAACAGGAGGAGCAGGGGGCATGGCCGCCCAAAGATTTACAAACTCTTTATTTTTTTTCGTGAGCATTTGTCAGCTTCATCAAAATTGAAATTGATTGCGACGTATATTGTGTCACATTCAAAGCAAGATATGCATATCGACGTGAAACACCCCTTTCCACACAATGACCAAGGGCTGTAGGTTTTTGATCAATTCGTTAACGTGTTCGTCCGAAATAAAGGTAATGTCAAGATTCTTCTCATCACAAAACAGTTCTGCACTCGTTAACAACGAATCTGCGAAAGAAAATCCATCCTCAGAAACGTTCTCCAGCCCAAGGTCCTCGCTATTTATCGCCATCTTCATTCAAATGTTTGTACCGGCTCGACATCACGTGAATTCGATGCTTTAGTAATTATTTTTCTAGATCGAATGTTACCGACAATAGCGACACTACGAGCACCGAATATTGTGAACGAGGTTTAAATAATTGGGTTTCTGTAAAGTTAAACTTTGATGCTGCGTATCTCGACGATAACTCAAGATAGGCTGCTCCAATTTAGACAGGTTATCTATATCAACAAGAAGAAAGTAATAAATTTTCACATTACATTCAGCAAGCTCATCAGCAACAAGCGCCCCCAAACAGCAAACTAAAATATTTTTAAATTCACATTTTCAATAAACCCTGAAACTCAAATTTGGAACTTTATATCTTAAATTTCAATCCATTTATCCGTTGTTTATAGTCAGCCATTTTCCAGCTGTCGTTGGATTGTGCTGATTGGTTCAAAAACACAAGTCTCCCAGATCTGGCGTCTCAGCTCCCGACGAAGATGGCGATCCTTCAGATTCTCAACAAACTGGTCCCGCAAGGCCATGTCACGATCGGTGACCGCATTCGGGCTTGTTTTGAGGACGAACTCCAATAGCTTCATAAGCCCTCGAGAGAAATCTCGCACCGATTCTCCATGTCGTTGCTTTCGCCCATAGAACCGCTGCATACTTTATCTTTCGCAAAGTGCAATGAGAATAAAACTGGAAACTTTCCGCAAAATAAGATGTTAGTACCAAACTATATCAAAACCCCAACAATCATAAATCAGCTTTCTTAAGAGAGGACAACACGACATTACTGCACTTTTATCTTCAATTTCTTTTACTTTATCTTTCGCAAAGTGCAATGAGAATAAAACTGGAAACTTTCATACACTAGATGCGTACATTCTATGGTGCACAAAGCGTTCAAAAAAGCCTAATAAGGCATATTTGACATAGTTTGCATACACTAGATGCGTACATTCCAAGGTGCACAAAGCGTTCAAAATAGGCTAATAAGGCATGTTTGACATACTTTGCATACACTACATGCGTACATTCCATGGTGCACAAAGCGTTTAAAATAGGCGTACAATGCTTCTCTTACAGCAGCCCCAAGTGCAATGTATTCCGCATTTGATGTTGATACACTCACTGCTTTCTGTTTGCCTGAATACCATGAGACTGATGCTCTGCTTAACTTAAATACATGTCCAGATGTTGATTTCCTATCATCTTGATCGCGGGCAAAATCAGAATCGCTATAGCCAATCAGAGGCTGGCTGTCCTGTATTTAATACACTGCTGACAGTATAAAACCCATCCTGAAGGAGTGTGTCAGAGTAAGTCTGAATTAATTCTCTAAGCTTAAAAATTACGATCATTGCTGAATATGTCACGTATCACATAATCTCTCATTTAATACACTGCTGACAGTATAAAACCCATCCTGAAGGAGTGTGTCAGAGTAAGTCTGAATTAATTCTCTAAGCTGCTATTAGTAATAACCTTGGACTTCCTTCTTTCTTAGGGACAACTCACCAGGTCAGCAGGAATGTGAGGAATCCGCCGATAGTGTCTATCAGAGCATTAATAAGTTAGACCAGGCAGCACTGTCTGCTATTAGTAATAACCTTGGACTTCCTTCTTTCTTAGGGACAACTCACCAGGTCAGCAGGAATGTGAGGAATCCGCCAAATGATTTTGGGTATTAAGTTCGGCCGATAAAGATTTTGGGTATTAAATTCGGCCAATAAAATGATTTTAGGTATTCAGTTCGGCCATCAAAGAAGGGTATTAAGTTCGACCAGTGAAAAGATCTTGGGTATTACGTTCGGCCAATAAAAAGATTTTGGGTATTAAGTTCGGCCAGTGAAAAGATTTTGTGTATTAAGCTCCAAAAGATCACGTACACTTTGAACCAGAGAAATACTGTGGCGATGAGCATTTAACATGGATATGCTGTTCTTTTGTTGTTCCACTTTTCGCACAAACGAGCAAACGGTCGACTTTATGATGGTGCTATTATTGGTTAGCGAAGTCTAACAAAGCGTCGACTGGGCTCTCCATCTGGGAACATACTATGGCAGTGGGTGGTCATTAGTGACACTTGCATGCTTAGAATGCTTACATTCCATGGTGCACAATGCGTTTAGAACAGCACCAAAAGCTGTTGTTAGTGACACTTGCATGCTTAGAATGCTTACATTCCATGGTGCACAATGCGTTTAGAACAGCACCAAAAGCTGCTTTTAGTGACACTTGCATGCTTAGAATGCTTACATTCCATGGTGCACAATGCGTAAATTCACATACTATCGACGTTATCAGCGATGTTCTGCATATAGAGAATAGAACCACTTTAGCTATTCAGGGGCGCAACAAGGCTAATTGGGGTCCCTAGGACACTTTCACCATGCCCCCTGGGCAAATTAGTGCGAAGCGAGGACCTCTACTCGCATAGTGAGTGGTTATACAGCTTTCTTGGGGCGTTATAAGCTCTTGGTATGCTAAGAAATTACGGTAATTTGCATCACAACATACTTCGCTATAACAACTCAGTAATATCAGTTACAACTTTGCGTCAATCCTAATGAGTGTAACATTCTTTAACATCTAATCACCGTAAATATGAGTAATGCTCCTAATATCAAACTCACCAATAACAATTAATTACGCACCTGATCAAAACAATAACACGTGACATGGTTTCGACGAAAACACTCTTTTATGCTCCTCATCGCAACCTAGTATATTAAAATTATCGGATATAATTTTGTGGATTTTCCCGCTTTATCCTGGATGGTAAGAAAGGGATAGTACATCCCTAAGCTCTTTTCCACGAGAATTGTGATGGTCCTTTTGTTTTAAGATATCATCACGGTTGAGGCATTTAGCTCGTTCTATTGGCTTGATGGCCAAGTTGGCACTGCAGTTTTGAATTGTCTGTGATATCCCACTTGGGATGTGCTGATAATATGTGTACGGTACTCATAAATCCTATATTCTCAAAAACACGTACTCTTGTTTGTTTTATTGTAGGGGAATCCATGACAAGGGGTGCATGCGTACTCTCATAAATTTATAGGAATTGGGGCTTCATGAGAAAACCCAACTTGGTTCTTCTAGATATCAGCTATTAATTCTGTTATAAACTTCTGGAGTATGCCATCAGTGAAGAAGAAAGTATTAAGAAACTTACGTCACTTCTTAAACCTAAGCTCATAAAAAGAATAACTATTCTTCTATAGTACAAGGTGGTGGATTGTCAGTATTCACATAACTGTAAATTATTTTAGAGCTAAAGCTTTTAAAGTGCTCCCTAGTTTCACAAACATCTGATGCTATTCAATACAGCAATGGCATACCAATCAAAGTGGCACACCTTTATTATTGGTTCTGACTAAAGGATAATGGGCTAGAAGCAATATCAGTTGTCCTATCAGCTTTTATAACCAAAGTGACATTCCAGAGACTGAAGAGGATATAATCTGGTCAGATGGGCTATCTTCAGCTTATTTACTAAGTACCTGAGTCTCCGATGCTTTGCATAAAGATCCTGGCTGCTTAAAAACGTAAAGCAGTGGCTAGATGGGGTTCAACCGACGATGTCCACACACTGTAAATTCTATCGATTGTAGTCGAACACGAATTATGTCCCGCAACACGATGAAATTTCCCTGAATCGAAATCAAGTGTTTAATTCCAAGTCATTCATTTGTACACTCTGGTATGATTTTGTCACAAAATAGGTCTCCAGGGAGAATATCTTCTGCTGATTGGTCCAAGACATGTTTGGGGCAACTATAGCTGCAAACGATCATCCAAAGGTTCACCTTTTATGTCCTGCAACAGAAAGGATATTTGTTAAAAAATGGATTTTTTATCGAATAAAATATGGGTACGAATCTTTTTGGGCCTCAATCCCATCAGGCCAATGTGATTCACCACTTGGCAGAAAAGCAACAGGTTGTGACTCAGACAATTTTAAGGAATTCACCTGGCACTTGACCATAACCTGTGACGAAGCAGGTAAACGAATAGCCCTGTTTACACTTTTGACTGAGCTAAGGCACTCAAAAGTGCTAGTCAAAAGTGATACAAATGCTTCAGGGTCTTGATGAATCAGATGGTATAGTTTAGTTAATAATGAATGTGTAAACAGAGATAATATTTTGTAACATGAAGTGATTTGCCCAAACCTGGAAATTGGTTAAATTAGATGTTTTTTACTCAATACAATCCTTAATAGGTTCCAGAAGACCCCTTGACATACTGCCATGGAGAACCTAGTTGTTTCTATATTCACAGTTGGGCCTCCAGGCTACTTACAATGATAAGGCATGAAGAACTAGGCTACCAGCTTACTTAACGCTTAGATTTTAACGAAAAAATGCTACGGTGAACGTTATTTTAAAGCACTTGTCACCCTCAGAATCATATTTTGAACTCAAAGAAACACATGCAATAGACTCAGTGGATCCATATCAGTAACTGTGGCTACTTACAATGATAAGGCACGAATCACCTCTTCTTCTGGATTCTTAGTTGCTGGTGCATACACCTGAATGACCTTCAGTTTTGTGAGTTTCGCTGAGTTGGAATACTGCTGTGATTACTCTGTCTGAAGAGCCTCTAATGAAGACTAGCTTTGGTGCAATCCTCTTGTGGATCATGAAGCCTACTCCACTTTGGCCTCCTGGTTTCCCACATTGGTGCAAGGTGTTTATAGGAAAACAGTGCAACAAGCATCAATGCCTTCACACAACAAAACCAACCAGAGCAACAATAAAACTTACAACTAGTAGGTCAAATCCCTCTCAATTGTCTCCACTCGACGCCCGCTTAACGATAACATATGGCGCGACTTTTAAATTGAGCGCCAAAACGCTCTATTGTTCTGAAAACAATAGAACTGGCTTCTCATTCAGGTGTCATCTTCGTTGATGGCAGCGGGACAATCCAATGCCGAATGAACCCACAAGGAGAAGATATTTCATCTGACCGTATGCTGCCTCTGAGCTTTGTTAAGCTTACACCAATCACAGGACTGATGGATTACCCTTATGAAAAGTGCCCGGACGCGCTACGTAAGTATGGTGTTAAGCTGACACTGACACTGACACTGACTTGAATAGCACCAAAAGCTGTTTTTAGTGACACTTGCATGCTTGCAATGAGTACATTCCATGGTGCACAATGCGTTTAGAATAGCACCAAAAGCTGTTTTTAATGAAACTTGCATGCTCGGAATCCGTACATTCCATGGTGCACAATGCGTTTAGGATAGTACCAAAAGCTGTTTTTAGTGACACTTGCATGCTTGGAATGCGCAGGCGAAAAGGCATACAATAAGGAATCTAATTACGGCCTGATAATAACAATCCCTTAAGTAGCCCTATACTGCATTCTACTATTCATGTACTTCTTAAGTAATCAAATTACGGCGAAGAAATCGAAATGAAGTACATGCATTAAGAGTATATGCGAGCACTAGTAGTACAAAAAAAGCAGGTGTTAGGCAGGCGAAAAGGTCAAAAGTTTTAGTTTTCGAGGGTAATAGCTACGTATGTTGAAAAAATGAAGATATTAGACTGTTTTATGATTCCAAATGTTAAAGAATGTGATTAAAGGCTCTTCTCCTATTTCAAAAGTTTTGGTTTTCGAGGGTAATAGCTTTGTCTGTGGAAAAAATGAGGATAATAGACTATTTTATGATTGCAAATGGTAAAGAATCTCTTCTGTCGCTACCTCTTCCATCGCTAACTCTTTCGTCGCTTACTCTTTAGTTACTTACTGTTTCGACCGCGTACTCTTCAGTGGCTTACTCTTCAGTTGCATACGATTCAGTCGCTTACTCTTCAGTCCCTTACTCTTTAGTTGCTTACTCATCAGTCCCTTACACTTTAGTCGCTTACTCTTCAGTAGCTTACTCTTTTAATGAGAATGCGTTGTGCACAATGGAATGTGCGTATTTCAATTGTGCGATTCTGCGTAGTTACGCTGTTTGAATATTATGAGATTGCGATGTGCACGATGGAATGTGAGTATTTCAATAGTGCCATTTCGCGTAGTTAAACTGTTTGAATATAATGAAAATGCGTTGTGCACAATGGAACATGCGTATTTCAATAGTGCCATTGTAATGAATTATAGAAAAAAGAATCAAAAGAAATGAATTAAACCGGACATTCTGTGCTAGGAACTTATGTGCGTACCTTCATGATCTGTGCTACTCTTGGAGAGTGGACGTTTCGTATTGATATCAATGTTTTAAATCAGCAAATGTTGTAATGAATTATAGAAAAAAGAATCAAAAGAAATGAATTGAACCGGACATTCCGGGACAGTCCTCCAGGTAATCAATCTTCATTAGAAACACATAGACATCAAAACCAGCGGACCTTTTTATCTGACCAAATCTTTCCATTTTTGCAGGCCTTAGAGCTTAAGAAAATGCCAGAATCCTGCACTCTCAGCCACTTTACTTCTATTACTATATCTTCTAAACTAATAAGAATTAGATGCTGATTTCATGCGGGACTATCTTTACAATTATTCTGCACCTCCTTTACGTCAAAACCCTCCATATCGTATCCAATTATCCTGTACCTCCTTTGAATCACAACCCTCCATATCCTATCCAATTATCCTGTACCTTCTCTGTGTCGCAACCCTCCATATCTTTACAATTATCCTGCACCCCCTTTCAGTCACAACCCTCCATATCGTATCCAATTATCCTGTGTCTCTTTTATCGAAAAAATGCGTAGAAACTGTAGATAATGTAATGTATAAGCGAGTTATAACTTTCTTCTGGCGTTGTGTAAAAAAAAAGAATATCCGCCATGTAGATTTTATGTTATTTACCTTTTTTGTCTTCAAATGCAGCACATGTCGCACAGTGCAGGGAATTGCCTAAACAACGCCCATTTTGACCGAGATTTTAAACGTCCCATTGCTAATCCGTAGTTTGTAGGTACGTTGCTCTTGTCAGCTCTCAGGGGAAAAGTGACCTGGTTACACCCCCCCTCATAAGTGTCGGATTCATTAAAGCATTTATGTACCTTGTCATCACTAGTTTCCTCAAGGGTTTCTTTAATTGCAATTGTGTCCAGTTTCCAGAAATCTTCGAATTTACACTTGGCATGATCAAGAAAAGCCATGGGCTTGCCATGCTGTTTGCTCCATTTGTTACAGCTTGCTTCATGCACCGGTCAACAAGGAGGCAAATCGTCACTTAAGATTTGGAATACCTATGGTGTGGTCTGAACTATCAAATCACAACACTGATTTCTACTTTTGCTTGGTGGATACAAAAGATTTCAGCAAGAACAATTGTCACAAAATTTATAGTCTTCTTCAAACGTGTGGAACGCATTCTCATTATGTTAATATAGTGGATCCTAGCGGAATATCACTATTGAAACAGCCACATGAAAACATGTACAACGCATTCTCATTATGTTAATATAGTGGATCTTAGCAGAATATCACTATTGAAATTGCCACATGCCAACATGTAGAACGCATTCTCATTATGTTCATATAGTGTATTAGCCTATTTTGAACGCTTTGTGCACCATGGAATGTACGCATCGAGTGTATGCAAACTATGTCAAATATGCCTTGTTGGCCTATTTTGAACGCTTTGTGCACCATGGAATGTACGCATCTAATGTATGCAAACTATGTCAAATATGCCTTATCAGGCTATTTGAACGCTTTGTGCACCATTGAATGTGCGCATCTAGTGTATTTCCAGAAGGTAGTCGTTTCGTATTTCTTTGAGGTGCTTTTGGAGATTTCCATTAATTCGTTTGTGTTTTCTTCGGTATTAGAAGTAAGATATGGAATATGGGAGGTCGTGTTGATTTTGGTAGCTTCCGTTGTAACGTTTATTATTCTACAGAAGTATTGACATTTAAACTTGTATTTCGGTTTGCTGGTACCATTAGATTTTGATTAAAATATAGTCATTTCATTGCAATAGATTAGTGGATATCATGTCCCTTCATTGATAATTTTTTTATTGTCTATCAAGGATTTAGTTCCTTTACGAAGCTCCTCAGATTTACGATATTTTTAATGCAACCAGATAAACTTGTGTCATCAAGATTTTGCGAGATCGGTATAGTCTATGAAAGGGTACTTTCTCTTTTTACTTATTCGTATCATTGTAAGATACCCATCCCTAACCACAGGAATACGGAATTCCGTTTGACGTCTACTCCCATTGTTTAAGGAATCTTACATTACGAGATCCGTCTAGCAGTGATAAGATGTTACCCATCTTAGCACTTTACTTATTCGTTTTGTTGTAAGATTCCCATCCTTAACCAAGGAAATACGGAATTCCGTTTGACTGAAAGTTAATGAAAAGTTGACTTTTAACAACTTTTACATTTTGTACGTTCGTCTCAAGTTAACTCGGAAAGAAGGCAGAAGTTTCAATTATAGCTAATCATGGAGTATGTCTTCAGATGGATCCAAGATGAAGGCACCACTTTTGTGTACCAGTGTGGTGAGTTATTGAGCTTGATTTTTTGTTGTTGGGTAGGTTGAAGGAAGGCTGTCACTTAACTTTAACAAGCAAAGACTAAGTCTTTCGGCAGCCGTGCATATCATTTCATAGTGTCACTCACGTCTCCTCGTCTAAACGCTTTCTTTCTTTCTTTCTTCGTGCACGCTTTTCAACAGTCCAGAGACTTTCAAATCTGTCTTCTAGAAAAGAAAGAAAAACTGATTAATACTTACGCATGCTACCCCACCCCCTTCTTTGGCAATGCTATGAAGATGGATTTTGATAGTTCTGTTGGAAGTTCGCCACTGTCATAGATATTGTTGATTATGCTTTTAATTTCTGAATACCAAACTCCTCAAGACTTCTAAATTGTTCAGCTGAGATTTCATCTGGGACCGATTGACTTATTTCTTTTCGTCGTTCTTACAGTTTCCTTGACTTCTGCATGTCAGCTGTTCACGCCACTGCTGGCGGGTAACCTCCACAGTTTCCTCCACGCCTTCCGATCTTGTGCTCTCTGCATCCACGTTCTACCAGCCTTTTCTTCAATCTCATCACGCCATCTCCTCTTTGGTCTTCCTTTACCTCTGCTTCCTTCTCTTGGCCGCCACTCGGTTGTTTTCTTGGCCCATCTCTTGTTCTCCATAGCTGTTTTTAGTGACACTTGCATGCTTGGAATGCGTAAGTTCCATGGTGGACATTGCGTTTAGAATAGCAGCAAACGCTGTTTTTAATGACACTTTCATGCTTGGAAAGCGTACATTTCATGGAGCACATTGCGTTTAGAATAGCACCGAAAGCTGTTTTTAGTGACACTTTCATGCTTGGAATGCGTACATTCCATGGTGGAATAGTAGTTTCTACGCTCCTACATCATTATCTGATAACAGAGAATTTCATTTTGTTACAAAATGCACTAACTACGGATCACAAACTATGGGCATTATTATTTTACGGATCCAACATTTTACATTGTTACAAACTATTACAATCACATTGAAACGCTCCTGTCAAGGTTCAAACGTCTATAGGCATTTCGTAAGCAGTTGCTGTATACATTAAATGCAATCAATCATTTTGATACACTTTTTAGTCCCGTACGTCATTTATAAAAAAGACAAAATTCCAGTAAGCAGTACCACCATTAACCTTATTTATACTCTTGTATGTGTTTTTGGGGATATATCCAAGGGAGCTTGATTCTATCATTAATTTCTATTCCAACCTCCAAACTTCAATACCGGTTTATAAGTGATGAATTTTGCACTTAAGTAATCTCATTCTATTCCAAAATTTGAGTATTTCAACATAGTTATGGGAAACGGCGTCGTTTTCAACCAAAGATTGTCTCCTCTTCAAAACTTGAGTTAATAAGAGGAATTGCAAAATCTAACAAAATTTTCTACCGATTTAAGGAGCAGTATATACACAAGTCTTTATTCTATTCTTTCCCAGGGATAGGGAAGAGGGGCAGGTGAATCAACGTATAACTTCCAGTGAGCCATAGCATCAAAAGAGGTTGAGAAAGATAGCTATAGTACTACCTCATTAATTAACAATAGCTTACTTTGCTTTACTCCTCCTCTCTTACCCCTTGATACATATGCATCAAATGCTATCTAAGTTTCCTTATTCATATTTCATCAATATAGGGAGGTAGTTAGTATCAAAGGATTGGTTCACTCTCTTCCGTTTGTTATCAATAGATGTTACCCTACTTTCTTCCGCTTCGAGAAAACTTCCTACCAACACAATTCAAATTAACAAGTGATAAAATTTTCAAAACTGCTGTCAGCTATGATACGGAAGTGAAGTTTCTTCCGTCAACAAGTTCTAGGAATACAAACTTAGGATATCGGAATAGTTAGGGTTAGTGTAGTTTAGAGGTAGTAGATAGTGCAGTTAGGAGTGGTAGGTAGAATAGTTAGGGGTAGTTTAGAGGTAGTAGGTAGTGTAGTTAGGAGTGGTAGGTAGAATAGTTAAGAGTAGTTTAGAAATAGTTAGAGGTAGTAAGTAGTGTAGTTAGGACTAGTAGGTAGAATAGTTAGGGGCAGTGTAGTGGCAGGTCATGTACAAATGAGTACAACTGCATAATTACGTTTAATTGTGATCGAGGGTATGAATTACAAGGAAGAAAAAGTACTGTGTGCCTTGGAAGTGGGAGTTGGGACAATCGAAGGCCTTTCTGTAAAGGTAAGTTGTTGGCATGTTGTGCTTGACAGGGTTTTAATGCATATGCTGAAGAGTCATTTTATAGAGTGCTCCTGTAATGATGCGGACCTTTTGAAGTCTTCTTGTTCAAACTTCCTTTCAATGAATTTGGTGACGCTGTTTTGACACTCGAAATATATTTGCCGATATCTATCCTTTGGCGTTTCTGCAAAGTAATGTGCATTTGCCGCCCCCACTTTAGATCTTGTAGGAGTTTTTCTTCTACGAACTTCTTTTGGCTCGTCTACTCCCATGCGGAGTTTGTGAGCCAAGTAGGTAGCCGAATAGTTCCCAAGGATAAGAGGCAATTCCTCACCTTGCTGCTGATGACGGGGATGTCATCGTGGAGCTGCTACGAAAGGCAAGCAGAGAAAAGTCTCGCCGCTTACAATGTCACAAAGTGGAAATTCTGGGAAAGCACATTCTCGATGACACTGCGATGGTCCGATATATGGACTGAAGGCATTGGATTGAGACACAGCAGAGTCATTGCATTGAAGCCATTGCACTGAGACACAGCAAAGTCACTGCACTGAAGCCATTGCATTGAGACACAGTAAAGTCATTGCGTTGAAGCTATCACATTGAGACACAGTGAAGTGATTGCATTGAAGCCATCACATTGAGACACAGTGAAGTGATTGCATTGAAGCCATTAACCCTAAAGGAACTCAAATCAGAGAAGAGTCTGGTTCAGTGCCCATTTCATTATTTTGGACTTGCAAGGCAGTGCCATTGTTTTGGGTGAATGTAGCATTGTTCTTGCCCCTGGACTCTTTACCGATCAAATTAAGCACTACTCCCTACATTTTCAGGTTTCGACACATTTAAGGTTTAGAAGAATTGAAGTTTCTTTGAACTCCACTAAAAGCCTGTGGTTTATTAATAACTGATTTCGGCAACGAGGCTGTAGCTGTACTTGTAGATCCAATTTCGCCAGGCATTGTCCGTTTCAGGCAAGATAACCGATTTCTGGTCCACTTATGTCGTATACGCGCAGGGCAAGAAGCCAATCACAGAAGAAACATGTGATCCAGTGCAATATTACTCACATAATCCCACACAGACGAGTTTCGAGTAACAGCTTACAAGTCAGTTAGGACCTTTTTGGACAACAATGGGATTCTTCAAACTGTCTAAAGTACATTGTAAATATTTAACCGAAGTTAATATTCGAAGTATCGGATAAAAAACATGACATAATTGGGCCCGAGATGTTTATCTTTGCATAGAAACATTTTGATAATTGCTAACTTGAAAGTTTCCGAATGACAATCAGGGCCAACTTATTTGCTATACAATAAAGAGCAAGTTAAGCGTCGACATAAAACGGAGGGAAAGCACGGTATTTGGTGGTAGCTACTAAATGTGTTTTGAAAAAATGGCAACTATGACTTTTAAAATTATGAAGACACCCTTAATGAATATGCTTAATTTATAATAAACTTCCGAATGACAATAAGGGCAAAAACAACACCACTATTCTGCATGACGGTCCATATCGACAGAGCTATGAAAAACAAAATGAACACGATAAATTCATGGAGAATAATCCACTCAATAACGTTAGTAGAAAGACGAGTAAAAATATGCTTGCTAAGGTAACAACTCCATGAGATTTGCTATTTAGCAATTTTCTCTGACAAGAAGAAATTGTTAATCAACAGGCTCATGGATTAAGCATGTGGAAGTTAAGTTTCAATCCTCCCTTTGACTTCTTTTTTGATGGCTTTCATTTGCTACATCACGGATTTCAAACATTGACACTAATCTTAAGATAATTTGTATTAACCATGGATTAGCCAAAACGGTACGCTCATGGATTACGCATGTGGATGTTAAGTTTCAATCCTCCCTTTTGACTTCTTTCGCGTATAACAAGTTTCAAGTCACCATCTTTACTATTGATGTTATCTTTTACTGTAGATTTCTTTTGTATTATTCTTAATCTATCAAATTACCTTTTATTTGGTAAAGAAAAAATTGTGAAAAAAATCCATCAAAGCATTTGAAAAACCCTAACCTACTCGCAGCCGAGTGTCTCAACTTTTGGACTGAACAACTGAATCAAACCAACCGAGTGCTATACTAATGCAGTGACGTTTTTTGCTCTCTGTTATACGAGATTGCGTATTACATGGACCTCGGATGAATATCCGATATCTATTGTGAGTTATCAATACCAACATAAATAGACTGGATGTAAACATCACGGCAGCAAGTGCAGGTCTAAGGAGAATGTACAAACAATTAGACAAAGGCTTTCCAAATGATACATGACTGCAGTTCACGAATATAGTCATTAACTTTCCTAATTAATTTGCCATGTTCTTGCTCAATATCTTCAAATTTCTCATAGATGCTATCGTTGTCCTTATCAACGTTTGTCAATTTTTCGACTTGTTCTAATAAAGTTAAAAGTCTATTCAAGTTTACGTCCAAGCTGTCTCTTTCCCGTTTTAAGAGTTCAATATCGTAAAGGCGTCGTATTCATCCCACGTTGTTAAGCTTTCCAGAGAAGTCAGCTTTCTGAGGTTCTTGCAATCATCTTAGACATCGAAAGAAGTGCTAATTTTAGTCTGTGATAAGTCTCCAGCATTCTTGAATTTTCCAGTCCACTTTTCTGTTCTTGTAGATGCAGCACACTAGGGTATATTCTTGCATGCTTGAGGGAAAGGTGATTTTAATGAACATTCCAATTGCTGAAGTTGAAACCAGTGATGGTTTAATGCCTTATATATACAACATCACCTACTGAAGACATTGTAATCATCTCTTGTAGCCTACTGATCCTGAATGAGATTACGTACGTCAAACTTTTGTTCTCCTAAATTTCAGGTACTTTTAAGATCTCTCTTTGCAGAATATCCTCCCCAAATCATCGACACTTGTCAAATCACCAAACCCTGCCACATCTTCTTCATCTTTAACAAGACGCCAACTGCAAGGCGTTACATATTTCAGTGTCCAAGAAGGCGAGGAGTCAACATTTAGTGGGTCCTTCGCTCCAACAACATATTTAGGAGGTAGTTACTTGTCGTGCAATCATTAACTGAACCTTATAGGATACAGATGATATTACAACATCATACTGGTGTATGACTGGTGTAGGTACATCATCGATGAACATTTTATGAGTAAGCTAAAGGGTATTACATGTTTTCTTTCTTGGGATGCTGCCTTCTGTGATAAATTATTCCTTATGTTAACAAGTTATATGACAACAGTATTTAAGAGCTCAGAAATTACACTGTCAACTTGAACAGTTACATGGAAAGCATTATCATTTTTTCAACATATGTAGCTATTACCCTCGAAAACTAAAACTTTTGAAATATGAAAAGAGCCTTTAATCACATTTTTTGCCATGTACAATCATAAAATTGTCTAATATCTTGATTTTTTCCAAAAACAAAGCTCTTACCCTCGAAAACTAAAACTTTTGAAATAGGAAAAGAGCCTTTAATCACATTCTTTACCATTTGAGCATGCTTTTACTGTTGGCCAATGAAAATAGTTTCTATCGGAATTGATGTTCCCCTTTCAAAGGTGTGTGGGGTTTCGATTCTCAGCAGGATAGCAAAAGCGGAAAGATGCGTACGGAATAGGGAGATTCCAAATCTTGCAACTGTTACATAACACGCCCATGGATAGAATACCATGACATGTTCAATATTCCTTTTGTTGTTGGTTTGAGGTATTGAAGAAGAGTAAGGGCAAACATTGCTGTAGACAAGGCATAAAGAAGCTGTTTATTATAAGGCGTGAAATATTTGGAAATCAAGAGTTGTTTTTCTTGGAAAGTCCCTAAATATTGAAACCGTATACTTAGCTTGAAAAGTAAGTGTGACTGCATGTTCTCAAAAAGTGGCAATGTTTCTTTGTGGCCAGTTTCCAGAAATTATTTTAGACTTGCATAAGGTTCCATATCTCACCTCTCTTCCCTATCCTATGTAACAAATCCCAATTGTAGACTACATACTCACTTTTACTTGAGAATAGAAGTGTAAGAAATAACCTTTGATCTTTAAAACTTTCATTAATATGCCACCTTTATTACCAGTTTTATCAATGTAGTGATCTTAAGTAATAGGGAAATTTGTTGGGCGTAGTTGTCGTGTTACATATTTGTAGATTTTCTATTGAAGAGTAGGGATCAGCAGCAAGTTTGTAAATGATAGAGGAGGTAGCTATGTATTCAGTTTTAAAAGATAACTTGGGAGTGCAGGAGTCAGTATAAGTAAGAAGTAATCTGTTTGCCGTATAACTTCTTCAGGGAAATAAATTCACTTCACCTCCTTGCAGATTTTGGAATACAGCAAAGAACTTTTGTTGAGTGAAATACAGATCAGAAATTGGTTTCAGAATAAACGAACAAGGATGCGATCATGTGGCATCAAGCTAGCTAAACCTAGTCGAAAAATGACAGACGAGTCACAAGGCCGACAGAATATTGGACGAGGAAGAAGACACTATTATGCAAGAGTGCTTGACTTAGTCACCATGTTGGAAAAAATATTTGAAAGAAGCAAATTGAAGAAATGCTTAACTGAGTGATCTTGAGATATTGACTTGTGTTATGAGGTGTCATTCTACGAATAAATTTTCAAAAAATCACTTTGATTCCACCTATCATACGTGGTGTATATCGATTTGGTGAACATGCAATTTACGAAAATTTGATATTTCTAAAAGCCCGAGCTGCACAAGGTAGTGACGTAGGTGATGAAGTGGTTGTACATTTATAGTGATGACGTAATGCCGGTACGAATTTACATGTGCGTTCATATTTAACGATGACTATGCAAGTAATTCCAAAAGTAACCAGTTCCTGGAAGAAGTTCGAGTCTGATTAAACGAGCTGCACAAGGTAGTGACGTAGGTGATGAAGTGGTTGTAAAAAAGGACAGTAAGAAGCTGATAAACAGAAAGTGGTAAAATGGTTCAAGTTTGGTATATAGAATACAGTAGTCTTGCAGTAGCCTTGCGAAAATTACAGATAAAGTATGTAATTGAAAGGCAGCCTCTGTACGTTGCAGAAGTTAACTCAAGCCTCTTTAACTCAATGAAAAGTAAACATAAATAAGTTACAGAGACGTCAATGCGTCTTCTCTGATTTTGACTCACAAGTAACTGCGCCAATTTATCCGGCAACTAGCGATTTATATATTTAACACATTTCTATTGCCTGCTTAAGTTCTAATCAAGGCTTTCTGGCCCAATAGAACAGCTTTTCGTTCATCTGCAGGCGGCCTAGCATGGCTTCCGGGGTGAACGATGCACCCCAACCCAGAATAGAGAAACTTCTTTCTTCTGGATAGGTTGAAAGTACTCCATGATTTTTATTAAAAGCAAGTTGCACATGTTGGGTTGCTTAAGAATTCTTCGAAATACACCAACTGAAAAATTTCAATTTTGGTGCGTTTTATTTAAAAAAATACTGAAAGTGTAAGCTGCTAAGTATCAAAATCACCACAACCAGCATTCCAACAATCTCTTACGTTTTTAGTGACAATTGCATGCTTGGAATGCGTACATTCCATGGTGCACAATGTGTTCAAAATAACCTAACAAGGCGTATTCAGTGACAATTGCATGCTTGGAATTCGTACATTCCATGGTGCACAATATGTTCAAAATAACCTAACAAGGCGTTTTTAGTGACAATTGCATGCTTGGAATGCGTAAATTCCATGATGCACAATGTTGGGGATAGATTTGCAGTAAGTCGTCATTTAATCGTCATTCCCGTTGTTGTTTAGTATCCATTTCCTCTTCTTTGTAATCTAGGCAGTTTTAACGTCCGTGTTATCACTATTCCTGTCCCTATTTCCACAAAATAGTTTTTTAACGGCACGTGTAAGTGAGACACAAAAGCGAATTGTGTTACGATAGGGCAAGTGAGCTATAATGTGTTCAAAATAACCTAACAGGGCGCTTTTAGTGACAATTGCATGCTCTGAATGCGTACATTCCATGGTGCACAATGTGTTCAAAATAACCTAGGAAGGCGTTTTTAATGACAATTGCTTGTTTAGAATGCGTACATTTCATGGTGCACAATGTGTTCAAAATAACCTAACAAGGCGTTTTTAGTGACAATTGCATGCTACGCATCTAGTGTATGCAAACTATGTCAAATATGCCTCATTAGCCTATTTTGAACGCTTTGTGCACCATGGTATGTACGCATCTAGTCTATGAAAAGTATGTCAAATATGCCTCATTAACCTATATTGAACGCTTTGTAAACCATGTAATGTATGCATGTCGTGTATGCAATCTATGTCAAATATGTCTTATTAGCCTAATTAAAAAAAATATAATAAATAAATAAAAATAAAAATACAAAAACAAACCCCACTACCAAACAAACCCCAAAACAACAAAACAAACGATCGAACAAACAAAAAAACAACAACGACAAAAACAAATGCAAAGAGGCAGACCTCATACGAAAGATTATTTTCCTTATTTCCGTAAATTTGGGAGCAGAGAGATCAAAAGCCTTTGAAATTTCTGGGTACACAAGAGTAAAATAACGATAAAGACGTCACTATATTTAGTTGTAGGTACTGATTTACTAGTAAAACGGCTGCGACAGTGTCAAAGGGGCAGGAGGTACTTAAGATCGACCAAAACTTGGCATTTTTTCTTAGACGTTTTCATCCATTGAGGCAAATAGCAAGAATGGGCATCAGATAGATTTTGATTAATAAGGGTCTTGGCTGGGACCCTGCGACTGGCTCTTTTGGTGAGTGTGAAGCCTAGTTCTTCTTCTCTGCCATTGATTGTGCATCGGAGAGCATAGTCAAGGGCTACGATAAACAGGAATGGAGCCAGTGTGTCACCCTGCAGCACGCCGGCCAGGATCTGGAAGGGTTCTGTATCCCCATCTGGTGTCCTGACTTTGGCCCATGTACGACTTCTATAAGAAGGTCAGGTAAAGCCTAAAATCGGCATGTCTACACAGGTACGACTTTCTATGTGAAGGTCAGGTAAAGCCTAAGATAGGCATGTCCACACAGGTACGCCTTTCCATGTGAAGGTCAGGTAAAGCCTAAAATCGGCATGTCTATACAGGTACGACTTCTATAAGAAGGTCAGGTAAAGCCTAAAATTTTCTCTTTCTCAAGTAAAGCGAGACTGTTGGTTACAAGAATCAGATCATCTACGTATAAAAAGATAGAATCAAAAAATTCTCTCCCACTGATTTGAGATAAATGCAGCTGTCTGCATTACAACGCTGATTTTTGCAAATGGCTATCCATTGCTAAAAACCAACACCTTGAGGCCTGTTTCAACCCATAGATACTTCTGTTTGGACAAAAAGCCATCCTCGGAAGCAGGATCATAATGGTAGATTTGGCTCTTAACCGCCAAACCGTCATATTCAACATTAAATATCGTGTTGGCCAGGGTACCTTAGCGTCTAGAAATCACCATCTAACGTCGATATCAGTAATAACAGGAAGACAATTTGCTTCTTATGATGCATCACATGGAATAGGAAAGTAAGGAAAGGATCGTTCTAACCAAAGTCAGTTGGCGCAGACGCTGAGAAATTCTTACTAGTAAACTTCAATATGACGTCACCAGCTACTACATTTTCCAGCAAATAATTTGACGTCACAAAGTTAAATAAAAACGCACGACATGACTCCGATCGATCATAGCATGACTCCGCGCCTTTAAACGAACGTCTTCTCTAGAAGACGAAATATTCAGCCCTCAATAGTTTGATCAATATTACTTTGCGCCCCTGCTAAAACTTTAAGCTTATGAATTCCCAATCCAAAAGTTGCCCCCCACCCCACCCCCCATCAATTTTGAATATCCAGCTGAATGATGGTTACAAACTGAAGCTGATATGGAAGTTTCCCAGCGAAGTTTTGGATTATCTCTCAGTACTATGGGTAAATCACTCCAGAACAACTTCAAGAAAGTGTATAAGAGGAGGAGTACCAAATAGCAAAAGAAAAGGAAGGAAGCGAGGTACAAAGTAGAAAGTGTTAGAAAGGAAAGGAGAAGAAGCAGTAGACAGGGTGATAAAGGTTGTATGAAGAAAGTCAGCAAGCAGTAAGTAAAAGCTAGAGTATAAGGGGAGGAGTGGCCAGTAACTAGTATAAGTACCGTTCGATTAACATATTCTACTCAAATAAATGTGATAACAGCGTTCTCTTTCGATTTCCTGTAAAAGTGGTTGAGTGAACTCCGTCTTTAAATGTCAATTGATGAATTTGATATGACTTCAGCCTTAAAGTAAAACATTTCTTTACCAATTTTGAAGTGACAAAGTTCCCTTGTAAATGCATCTATCACAAATTTGTGAACCAGACAGCAGCTATAAATGATGAAACGTCTCGCCCATGTTGCTGTAGGCACACTTTATCAGCTCTTTTCTTTGGAGGATTGAGATCTTGGCCGGGGGTAACAGGAACAATTCAATTCTCTTGAGACGTAAAAGTTCCTATGGAGTCGACAGTCTAGTCTGCTCCGTGATTTTATCAAATACAGGAATCAAAACGTCATGTGTTCCGGATCCAGTTTGTCACCCTTTTTAAATACAGGCGAGACAAGCATTCGAGACCAATCTTTTGGTGATTTTTCCTTGAACCATACTTTACGACAGATTTTTGCTAGCATTTGAATCATTGGTTCACCCGCAATTTTCAGAACTTCCGCGGTAATCTCATCTACCCCTGGAGTTTTTCCCCTTTTCATATAGTTGACCGCTTTTAAAATCACAAGTTTATGTAGGTCAACATACTAAATGCCTTAACTTATCTGATTCAGGCAAACAAAATGGCGCATAAAAACGTAGACGGGGGTATAGTCAGAGAGAATTCACCAAATTTCAGATTCAACTAGAAAAATATTCTAATGTTAGTATGTTTAGTGCCTTTAAAATCACAAGTTTATGTAGGTCAACATACTAAACGTTGAATGGAGTAGGCCTCAGTTGTTGCCATGACTACGTTTGGCATGATAGCATGGTGCTTAGGCTCCGCAAGATATAATTTCTGTAGAAGTAAAAGAACAGCGAGGCATTTTGTTAAGATCTAAGCACAGAAACATGATTGTTTTAAACTGCAGTTTTGGCTTTAAATATTTCAGTTTTTTTGTTTAGAAATTGCAGTTACTTGTAGTTTTATGTTAGCTACCAGTAGATGGTTCACTTGTAGTTTTATGTTAGCTACTAGTAGATGGTTCACTTGCAGTTTTATGTTAGCTACTAGTAGATGGTTCGCTTGTAGTTTTATGTTAGCTACTAGTAGATGGTTCACTTGTAATTTTGTGTTAGCTACTAGTAGATGGTTCACTTGTAATTTTATGTTAGCTATTTTACTTTCCTATGATCAATTTATTTTCATCCTCAGCACAAAGGTCAATAAGAGTATTGGAATTTCTCAGACAAAGGGAAAGAAGGGATAATATAATCAAATATTCATTTTTAAACAAGCATAGGTACATGTAATATATATACGGGCTTCACGAGCCAGACAACTGAAAAGTTCAATTACAATCTAAAATTACCAGCTCCATTACCGTGGTGTAGTGGTTATCACGCGCGCTTCACACGCGCGAGGTCCCCGGTTCAAAGCCGGGCGGTGACACTAGCATTTTGAAGTGAGCTTTACCAATTAGTGTAATGACATTAATAGTGTCTCAATTTTTCTTTCAATTTGATACAGCACTATTAGGTATTTACTGGTACCTTGTTGACCTTTAAAATATGTTACCGTGGTCGTAGAAATGCTGTCGTTGTAGCACGGTCGTAGAAATGCTGTCGTCATACAGTCGTGGAAACGTTGCCGTTGTCATACGGTCGTAGTTCTGCTGCTCGTTGTTGTACAGTCGTAGAAATGCTGCTCGTTGTCGTACAGTGGTAGAAATGCTGCTCGTTGTCGTGCGGTCGTAATAATGCTGTTCGTTGTCGTACAGTCGTTGTGCACCATGGAATGAACGCTTCTAGTGTATGCAAACTATGTCAAATATGCCTTATTAGCCTATTTTGAACGCTTTTTGCACCGTGGAATGTACGCATCTAGTGTATCCAAACTAAGTAAAATATGCCTCATTAGCCTATTTTGAACGTTTTGTGCAATATGGAATGTACGCATCTAGTGTATCAAAACTATGTCAAATATAAAACCAGATCATGAGTTGGGCTCAAGGTGACCTGATGTCGTTTGTAGCCAATAAAAATCATTTCTACATGAGCCTGTGGAAGTCTTATGATATGTGGATGGCACATGATGCCTGGATAACAAAGGATGGCCATCCCACATGATTAATTAGACAACATCACGAGCTAAACATACGAGGTAATCAAGTAATCATTTGACTCCTCTGATAAGGCATATTTGAGATAGTTTGCATATACTAGATGCGTACATTCCATGGTGCACAAAGCGTTCAAGATAGGCTAATAAGGCAAATCTGAGATAGTTTGCATACACTAGATGCATACATTCCATGGTGCACAAAACGTTACAAATAGGCTAATAAGGCATATTTGACATAGTTTGCATACACTAGATGCGTACATTCCTAAATCCTGACCGGATCTGGTGACATTGGGGGAAGTTTGGGGTGGGGAGACCTAAAATGATGGGAAACGCTTAGATTTAAAATTGAGGTATTTGTAACTTACGAAAGGGTAACCAGATCTTAATTAAATTTGATATTTAGAAGGATCTTGTGCTATAAAGTTCTAATTTCAAATTCCGACCAGATCCTGTGACATTCGGGGGAGATCAACTTACTAAGAAGTTTTAGATAATCTGCTCAGGCATCGAGACATGGCCTACCTAACTTGTAGTACACGAGTTGATAAACTTTTAGGTCTGACGTCGGGCAGAGATTCCCTAACTTAAGCCATGATATGCAGGAAATTTGGGGATCATCAAAGTTAAGGTGCAGGCGATTTCGCTAAATTTAGGCTTGCTTGGGCATCATACGAAGAGATTCTCCTTGCAATCTGTCAGTATCTCTACATTGCGACGTTGTACATATAAGCGTGTTTTCCCAAGATCCAGTTAGTTGAACACGCTTATTATCATCAAATACATCACTTCGCTTGTATATGATTCGCTGTTTTTCTTCGTCACTGTTTGCCGGGATGAATTGGTGCTCCTGTCACTGACTGTGAACAAAGAGAACTCGTCCTGGATCAATGTGGAGGTCCCTCAACAAACCAGTTACGTCATTTACATTTGGCCCATGAAATCCAAGCGCAGATACCTCCATGGTTAGAAGTTTGAAATTGGCGACATTGACGACATAGATTATAGGAAGGCCTATGACCTTGTCCCCCATAGCTGGATTCTTGAATGTTTGAACATGTTAGGTATTGCCGACCATCAAGGTTGCATGCGAGAATGAGAGAGAACACCAACGATTTATAATTTCAACAAGTCATATTTATGGTAAATTATAAGAAATTCCTTTATCCTAAGACATTTTCATTTGTTTTACAGGGAACAGCATGGAGGATGCCATAATTCATCTGGATGTATACTGCAACGCTTGCAGTATACCAAGGAACACTTAGTGGCTTGCTG
This sequence comes from Alatinidae sp. Z8VKAUB7J3, assembly GCA_010016025.2. NCBI lineage: Eukaryota > Metazoa > Cnidaria > Cubozoa > Carybdeida > Alatinidae > Alatinidae sp. Z8VKAUB7J3. The sequence continues at coordinate 261,685,984 of JAAAKM020721499.1, forward strand.
TCGTTTTTAACAACATCTTCGTCTACCAAGTTAATTACACCATCCAAAACGTCACAGACCAGATCCTCGCTTCTGTCTGCCATAGTGTCTTCTTCAAAACACAAGCAGCGAATGCACTCTCAGGAGCAGCGTGCGGGTACTCTCAACTTGCTCAAGGAGAACAATAGCCGATAACAAAGGTCTATTGTTAGCTTCCAAACTTGTCGTTTTTAACAACATCTTCGTCTACCAAGTTAATTACACCATCCAAAACGTCACAGACCAGATCCTCGCTTCTTGCTGCCATACTGGCTTCTTCAAAACACAAGCAGCGATAGCCTGCGTACAGACTATCTCAGCTGAAGTGGATAGTCTGCGCATCTAGCCCTGTTTCCTTGTATGCTGACCTTGCAAAATGTGCTTCATAGTTGAAACAGACAACTTGAGTCACAGTTGAAACAGACAACTTGAGTCATAGTTGAAACAGACAACTTTAGTCATAGTTAAAACAGACAACTTCAGTCATAGTTGAAACAGACAACTTGAGTCATAGTTGAAACAGACAACTTGAGTCACAGTTGAAACAGACAACTTGAGTCATAGTTGAAACAGACAACTTTAGTCAAAGACATATTTGACATAGTTTACATAGACTAAATAAGTACATTTCATGGTGCACAAAGCTTTCAAACTACGCTGATAAGGCATTTTTGTCATAGTTTGCATACACTAGATGCGTACATTCCATGGTGCACAACGCGTTCAAAATAGGCTAGTAAGGCATACTTGACATAGTTTGCATACACTAGATGCGTACATTCCATGGTATCGTGTAAAACCTTCATCTTTTCTATTAATCGAGGGATTGTTCCGTTTAATTAATAATGCTTCTGCTATTTGTAGGATGGTCCTATCGGATGAACGAAAGCAGATTTTCATGTGAGCAGCAATATCCGTATTTGTGTCATGTTCGTGAAGATGCAATTTTATTGCTCCATTTGTTTTGTGTTGTTTAGCTCTTTTCGTCAATAAGTGGATCCTAAGGGAAAAGGTTTGCGGGTTTATAGTACTCTGCCAGTATAAGTTGTTAAGAAAGCAAATATATCCTGTGATAGTATATGCATTTACCTTTCATCGAGATATGCCTATTTCACTATGTCTTCATTAACGGAGATATAATGAACCGTAGTTCGTAAATAATCAGGATGGGGTAATCTGTGCCACCCAGGCTAAATCTATTCACTTGTATACACTTTTACAAAAATGTGCTTGCATTCTATGACAGCTCTGCAAAGAACTTGATTCCGCATTACACTGAAACGTTTCTGTTCTCATTGTGAAAGTATGAGTGGGTGAATATCGCCGAGTCAACTAGTTTTACTTGAAGCAATCAATGCCTATTTTCTTGTATACACTTCTACAAAAATGTGCTTTTATTTTACAGCGCGTATTATTGTATCGTGTGTAGAGGAAGACAACAAAAATAACACTATGTTGATGTACATTTCTTAGATCGAATTCCTATGATAACGCATACTACAAATAAGATCGCTCACTATTTACATTAGGAACAGGAAACGTCAGTCCAGTGATATCCAGCTCCGGCTCGTACAGTTGATAGTGGGTAACTCGCTCTTGTTCTGCATTCCAAATAATTTGGAAAAGAGGCCCCTCAAAGAGAGCGGATCCGTTCCGGTTATGTCAATCGCATACCTGGACTTATGATTATTTTTCCAACCAAGTTTCATCCCGATCCCTCAACTCTAAGCATTTTCGAAGAGTTTTGCTCCCCTCCACCCCCAACTCCCTGCAATGTCACCGGATCCGGTCGGGATTTGATGCGTACATTCCATGGTGCACAAAGGGTTCAAAACAGGCTTATAAGGCATATTTGACATAGTTTGCATACACTAGTTGAGTACATTCCATGGTGCACAAAGCGATCAAAATACGCTAATAAGACATTTTTGACATAGTTTGCATACACTAGATGCGTACATTCCATGGTGCACAAAGAGTTCAAAATAGGCTGATCAGGCGGTTGTCTGCCTGTGAAGAAACGTGTGTCACTCGTTGTTTTTACTGGTGATCACTGGACGTATTTCGAGAAAAAGATGTTCGCTACTGGAAAATTTCACAAGAGTTACTTTACTACCATTCCTAGGATATCACAAACGAAGTCAGGCAATGACAGGCCTTATTATACCGTCTGTGGATGCTTCTCGCGAGACTAAAGCTTTCTTGAAGATGATAAATCCCTTTTGTTTTTACCTTATATCAAGGGCATTACTGACATTTTAAGTTCCAAACTCACTAAGTTCCAAACTCAATTTTTGGCAGGAATAACAGATTGTGTCTTGCTTTTTCAGACAGGGGGTAGAATGGAAATGTTGAGGAATGGGTTATAGGTGCATCTAGTGGATGAGAGTTTAATGGAAATAGTAACCAAGATTTCAAATACTTTAAACAGAGCTGACACCTAAAAGAAAAGGTATTTCATCTTTTTGAAAATCGAAATTCTGCTTTTTTCCATCTTTTTGAAAATCGATATTTACGCTGTTACTGTTAGGCTACTATAAATGTTACTATACGTTTTCTAACCAAGATTTCAAATACTTTAAACAGAGCTGACACCTAAAAGAAAACTTTCTGCCATTTGTTGCTGTCAATTCCCAAAACAACGAAATCAAAGAGAAAATTCAGCAATGATGCCTATTTTTAGATTTGGACGCGCCACTCCGTCACCATCTCCTTTCCAGAGGCTTTCAATTAGGAAAATTAATCAAGGAAGGTGATGCATTGTGCAATAACTGGGACTTGTTTGTTTTATGTTTGTTGACACACCAGTCAGAATCGTCGCCACAGGACAGGAAAAAGGTAGCAGGGACGATTTACGAACAGCAAAAGATAAACTCTATATGGTCGGGGTTCTGTGAGTTAAAGAAGCAGAATATCATAATAAAATTTTTAAATGATAAATCTCCTGAAAAGTTGCTTCACAGATGGCAAAACACAGCAGCCAGACTACCAGCTAACATTTACACTTTTTTTGGCAAGGAATGAATGTAGTATCTGTTCTCATTGATGACAGATGCTTGCCATATTTCGCGAGGGGCGGTCCTACTGGGCAGTTGAGCCTGCTTCATGGCTTGCTTCTCTTCCCGGTACCCTAACTTGAGGGGCGTTGCCCTTGGACGCCCCAGCTGCCCTTTATTTATTAGTTAGCCTGTTTGGTGGTTTTTCTGTTTATTACCCTCGAAAACTAAAACTTTTGACATAGGAAAAGAGCCTTTAATCACATTCTTTACCATGTGCAATCATAAAATCATCTAATATCTTCATTTTTCCAATATACGTAGCTATTATCCTCGAAAAAGAAAACTTTTGCCATAGGAAAAGAGCCTTTAAGCACATTCTTTACCATGTGCAATAATAAAATAGTCTAATATCTTCACGCATCTAGTGTATGCAAACTATGTCAAATATGGCTTATTAGCCTATTTTGAACGCTTTGTGCACCATGGAATATAGGCATTTAGTGTATGCAATGTATGTCAAATATGCCTTCTTAGCCTATCTTGAACGCTTTGTGCACCATAGAATGTACGCATCGAGTGTATGCAAGCTATGTCAAATATCCCTTATTAGCCTATTTGATGTTGAGGACATTGGAAATGCCATACAGAAGCAGCTTGACAATGTTAATGTTTTGGAAACTTCACTGAAAAGAAATGCACAGGTGCGCACACTAAATCAGTTGAACAAATGTGTGAAAATAGGTGGGCAGAACGTTGATGTTGACCCAAATGCTCTATTTGGAAGGCTTCTCATTTTGCTCGAGAGGAAAGACGACATAATCTTGACAATGTGTATCCCATACAAACTGAACATTGGCTTTTGTTAAGCGAGTTAATGGGGCGGAAATATGACTAAAGCCTTTTATAAAGCGGCGATAATAGCCGGCGAGGCCAAGAAAAGAACAAAGTTCTTTTACACTGGTTGGAGTAGGAAATGACAAAACTGCATTTACTTTATCAGGGTCTGGTTGAATACCTTGAGTTGATGGTAGATAGAAGTCTTCATCTTCGAAACTCGAACTTCCAACGGTTCGTCAAGCGAAGGCGATCTTTAGTTTCGGTGCCATTTCTTCTGTAGACTGGCATCGTACACCACCGATTCAGTGTCTCGATCCATCTGTCGTACTCTTCTTCTTACTCATGAACATATCTGCATCGAAACTACTGCGTGGTTAGCATCCTTTAAATGTTTTAAGAGACTCATTCACGGTAAACTCTACCATCTATGGTAATGATAGATCTAAAAGGTGTTGGAATAGTTAAACTATAATTAGAGCTACTCAGAACATGTACAGAATAAATGTTTTAAGACACTCATTCACGGTAAACTCTACCATATATGGTAATGATAGATCTAAAAAGTGTTGGAATAGTTAAACTATAATTCGATCTCATACAGTTTTCGTATACCCGTATGTGGCATCTGCCTTGTAAGATATCATGCGCAATACGCTTTATATATCCCGTATCTCCTAACTGATGTCGAGTCACTTCATAATAAGGTCGCACAAGTATTAAACGAGTTCAAGTCCTTTCAAAACTCTGTAGACACGATTATTTTATAAATCATAGACACTAGTGGTAACAGTGCTGCTACAAAGATCAGTACGATCTACGTTTCTACGCAAAATGATGGTATGTTTACTGTTCCTGTTATACTAGATTTTATTCCCACTACAAATTGGCGACGAGGATGGGATTTCCAAACGTTAAAGGGAATATTGCGAACAGCTTACTAATTTGTGTAGAATTGTTTTGTAAATTAGTTTCAACTGAAGATGGATAGAGGATTGAGCGTAGTTACACTATTTGAACATATTTGGAATGCGTTCTGCACGCTGGAATTTGAGCATTTCAATAGTGCCATCGAGCGTAGCTACACTATTTGAACATATTGGGAATGCGTTCTGCACGCTGGAATGTGAGCAATACAATAAAGCCATTGAGCGTAGTTACACTATCTGAACATATTGGGAATGCGTTCTGCACGCTTTATTGGCTTTCGAGCCATCAAAAATAAGTCCATGATATAAAGTTCCTTTAAGATATCTAAAAACACGCTTTATCGCCTTCCAGTGCTCGGCACTTGGATTGGAAGAGAATTGGCTTAAAACTCTCACTGAAGCTGCAAGATCCGGTCTGGTAGCAGTAGTAACATATGTTAAGCATCCTATAGCGGCTTGATATCGAGTAATTCCCCACCGCACAAAACTCGTGTTGGGTTGTGTTTTATCGTGTTTGCGCTGCGGGAGTTTGTTGGATCGTATTTTTTATTCAAATCAAAAACATCGTCCAACACATTATGACTCATCCACATCATCGAGCAGTTTCGCCACCCAACAGATGTCGGTTATATGGCGAAACTGGTGTGTCAACAAACATAAAACAAACAAGTCCTATAATTGGTGACCCGACGTCTCTCTATGCACTGGACAACGCATCCTTTCTTTTGACTTTATTGTATCCGGATCCCACATTCAAGACATCCTCAGCCTGGAGATTGTGAGTATACATGTTTTCGTATTAAACATTGCCAAGTGTGTTTTGACTGAATTGCCAGTTTTTTCTTCTATTGTTTATTCATTAACGCTTCATTGAATTATATTCATATAGTTTATCTATACAGAATGGCACTATTGAAGTACTCACATTCCACTGTGCAAAAGGAATTCTCAATATGTTCATTATGTTCAAATATCTATGGAGAATGGCACCAGTGAAGGACTCACATTCCATCGTACACAACGCATTCTCATTATATTCATATAGTGTATCTATGCAGAATGGCACTATTGAAATTAACCAAATTGCTGCGCCTATGTAATTTCTAAGGATCATGAAGTGGTGATGAAGACTTGACAATTCTGACACGTGACCGTATGGGGGGATCAAATTTTCATAGTGTGTTCGATCAAAGACCAATTAAGTTCTAAACCAAGATTGACAGACATCTTTCTTATCGGATTTGGCAATGCCCCTCATAGCTTCAAAGGCAAGAAGCAAATATGCCTTATTAGCGTATTTTGAACGCTTTGTGCAACATGGAATGCACGCATCTAGTGTATGCAAACTATGTCAACTGTGCCTTATTAGCCTGATTTGAACGCTTTGTGCAAAATGGAATGTGCGCATCTAGTGTATGCAAACAATGTCAAATATGCCTTATTAGCGTATTTTGAACGATTTGTGCACCATGGAATGTACATATATATAAATGACAAAAATTTCCATGATGTTTATGGCATATAGGAAATCAGCATACATGACAACTTTTCTGCAAGAGCTCTATGATATTTTTTCAAGCAAAAGGAAACACCTGTCTATAAATATATCATGACTAAAAAGTTAAGAAATGTTATATCAACATGTAAACATCATGGCCTGGGCATTAGATCACTATTCTTGAAAGATGAGAGCCTACAACAAGGAAATATTGGTAAGTATGACTAACTAAATTATTACTGGTCGATGAAACTCTTTTCTCCACCATTCCCTTCCCTGTTGTATTTCATCCCTTCATTTTCTTCCTTTTTTCTTTTTGATTTCTTTTTCGTTTCTTTGTTCTCTTTGGCATTCATTATTCTTCCATTTATTATTTCTTCTCCTAGATGTTAAAATTATTCTCTTCTATGTAGACTTCCTCCCATAAATGCAAGTCTGTTACAAAAATTCCTCCTCCTTCTTAATTACAACCTTTCTTTTCAAATGAACATAGTTAACCTACAGTAGCCTATCCTTCTTATTGCTGAAATCCAGTGGTGGTTTGGTCATGCCCTCAGAATAACTTTTTCGTGTTTACAGTAAAGTAGACCAAGTATGCAAGTGTCACTAAAAACAGCTTTTAGTGCTATTCTAAACGCATTGTGCACCATGGAATGTACGCATTCAAAGTATGCAAGTGTCACTAAAAACAGCCTTTTGGTGCTATTCTAAACGCATTGTGCACCATGGAATATAGGCATTCTGATTATGCAAGTGTCACTAAAAACAGCTTTTGGTGCTATTCTAAAGGTGCGTTCTGCACGCTGGAATGTGAGCATTTCAATAGTGCCATTGAGCGTTGTTACACTATTTGAACATATTGGGAATTCGTTCTGCACGCTGGAATGTGAGCATTTCAATAGTGCCATTGAGCCTAGTTACACTATTTGAAGATATTGGCAATGCGTTCTGCACGCTGGAATGTGAGCATTTCAATAGTGCTATTGAGCGTAACTCTGTTTTACTCTCGTTTATGTGGAGTCCAATTTGTCTGCTAGCAGCCTGAGTTCGATGTAGGAGTTGCTTAGCTAGTTGCTTATTATTGCAGGGTACCTTCGACTTCTGGCTTCTTTTAATATAAATCCAACCTTTGTTTCATCGATAGTAGCTAAACGCATTGCATAGTCGAGGCAGATGATGAATAGATAAGGTGCCACTGCTTTACTTTTTTAAGCAACAAGGATTCTTATGCAAAGCATCAGAGACTCAGGTACTTAGTAAATAAGTCAGTTGTAAACAAAGCAATCCAAAATGTAGCAAATTTTCTAGTTCACATCAAGACATATTCATTGTAGCATTTCGTACTGTTCCATCATTTCTTTAACTATATATATATATACTGAAATTTTTCGTGAAATTGAATGCCCTTTGGTATTATCCCTTGAATACCCTTTGATATTATCCCTTGAATCCCTTTTTGATTATCCCTTGAATGCCCTTTGGTATTATCCCTTGAATACCCTTTGATATTATCCCTTGAATCCCTTTGATATTATCCCTTGAATCCCTTTTTGATTATCCCTTGAATATCCTGTGATATTATCCCTTGAATGTCCTTTGTTCATTTGTTAGTATTTATGATTCTTCTCCGCTTATTCTGATTTTGCCTTGTTTCTGCTTCTAATGTTTCTTCTGCTTTTCCTGTTTCTTATGCTTCTTATGTTTTCCAGTTTTTCGTGTTTTGTCTGCTTCTGGTCATTTTGCGTTTGCTTCTGCTTCTACTTCTTCTTGTCCTCCTGCCTCTAATTCTCCTTTCTGCTTGGTTTTCTTGTGCTCTCTCCCCCCGCTGACTTAAAAATAGTTTTGACTTGACTTCTTTCTCAGTTTTCTTGTGCTCTATCCCCACGCTGACTTAAAGATCGTTTTGACTTGACTTCTTTCTTGGTTTTCTTTTGCTCTCTCTCCCTCTGACTTAAAGATCGTTTTGACTTGACTTCTTTCACGGTTTTCTTGTGCTCTTTCCATGAGATTCCTTATATGAAGGAGGAAGTGAACGAGAACCGCATATTCTCGGCAGGATGAAGTAGTCACCGTTGACACCTCAGCGTTAGAGATTCTATTTTGGAAGGAAGAAGTGAATGAAAAAACAATATTCTCGGCAAGATAAAGATATCATTGTTGATACCTAGCCCGTAGAGATTCCCTTTTTGTGGAAAGAACTAAAGTTTACCTGAGGCTTCAGGGAATTACGCTGGGCTTTGTGGAATTACCTTCGGGTAATTTGTTATGAATATGGGCCCTGCTGTGTGCAAATGTTGAAGCAATCTATGATGAATTGTTCATACGATTACTCCCCTCGCTCTTTAATGTCACACGTTTTTGATAGCTGAAACACCGATGACTGTGCAACCTCCATCCCCCCGAATAGAGAATGCGTTGTGCACGATGGAATGTGAGTATTTCAATAGTGCCATTCTGCGTAGTTACACTGTTTGAATATAATGGGAAAAAGTTGTGCACGATGGAATCTGCTTATTTCAATAGTGCCATTCTGCGTAGTTACACTGTTTGAATATAATGAGAATGCGTTGTGCACAATGGAATGTGCGTATTTCAATAGTGCCATTCTTTTCGCACAGCGATTTCTTTGTTTGAATGAACCTTGTGATTGGTTCCTTGTTTCTGAACAATAGCCCAAGACGTGCTACAAACCTTCAGCACGACTTGGTGGTCATTGACGCAATTCAAGAGGGAAATAAAATCAAAAGTTTGATTCTCGTTGCAAAATGGGCTCCGTGATGGACTTAAGAAATAAAGATTGGGGGAAATGTCTGTTCCTCCTTGTATCACTGCTTTTGCTGTTCCTCCTTGTATCACTGCTTTTGCTGTTCCTCCTTGTATCACTGCTCTTGCTGTTCCTCCTTGTATCACTGCTTTTGCTGTTCCTCCTGCACGTATGCGATGACCAAAGTACTTAAACTTCCTTTTCTTCACCACCTCAACAACTCCCTCTGGCTCGAATCCGCAAACTTCTAATTAATTTCCCCGTACCCACTGACTGAAGGAGAATTCGCGAAAGATTGACACTAAAATCTTCACCTTAAGCTTTTGAGCCTCGATGGCTCAATGATTAAGGCGTTGGTTTAGTAATCATGAGATCGCGGTTCGAATCCGGTCAGCGCCATTAATTTGCAAGCTATTGTGGTAATGCTCCACTCTTTGAGAATTATGTATAGACCTATTATTTGGTATCTACTGGCATTAAGAGCTATTGTACCTAGCCTGTACTAATATTATCTTTTGTGATAAAATTTATATTATTTATAAGAATAATTCTAAGAAAGTCATGTTGAAACTGAGGATTGGCCTGACATGTTACCTAGAACACACTTTTGCCCTCCTTGTAGTAGCAGGGAAGGAAGAAGGAGACCTGTGTGAATAAATTCTAATGTTGAGTACAGTTAGAACCTCAATCATTTCCTGAACGTTTCTTACCTTAAGCAAATATAATGGTCTGCAAAAAGAAGACAGGGGTAAGAGAAAAATTTACAAGATAATTTGGTTTTTTAATGAAAAGTTGATTGGCAAGGGTGTTACAATAACTTCGTGTTTTTCTGAGGCAGTCTTTAGGATATTTCCTGTTCAAGTTTTGTATTTTTTTGGAACTCTTTAGAGAACAAGTGATGTCTTATAACAGGCCAAACCAATTCATTTGGAGATCGTTTGATCGTCGCTTACATTGAATGAAGCTAAAGCAAAACATGTGTTCAAGTTTTGTATTTTTTTGGAACTCTTTAGAGAACAAGTGATGTCTTATAACAGGCCAAACCAATTCATTTGGATCATCGTACTGGCAACCTATCTGATGAGTGTGAGTCTACATTGAAAGACGAAAAGGAAATATCCTGGCAATTGAAGCGTTAAAATTAAGGAGGCCAATAATAATGGTTTACAGATTACAGAACAAGTATAATTTAAGATGACGAGAATTCAAACTGGAAGGAATAGTATATCATAGCTCTACATCAAGTATGCATGATACCCCTCGAAGTATCGTCAATTTTGTTTGTTTTCCTCCCAATCTTGAGATGAAGGTCAGCAATGATGCCAATCGTGGATACTGCTTGCTGTCTAGGATGATACTGCTCTTATTACCACCGATTTGGTAGGAATAGTTGATAAAAATGTTACCTTCAGTCAACAAAACTTTCAAGTTGATGCCAAGTCCTCCGCATGTCTGCTCGTGTCTTATTTTCCGGTGTTTTATACCAGTCTCTCTGATAAGCAGCGGAAACTCGTTTTCTGTCTTTGTCTTACATTCTTGTGTTTCATTCCAGTCTCTCTGATAAGCAGTGGAGACTCGTTTTCTCTCTTTGTCTTATATTCCGGTGTTTCATACCAGTCTCTCTGATAAGCAGTGGAAACTCGTTTTCTGTCTTTGTCTTATCTAAGGAGTCTAGCATTTGTTTTAACTGTGGGGACCAGTACTTTAAGGGTCATATGAAATCTTGTAGGGCAGTCGGGAGAAAATGCTATGAGTGTGGCGGTCAAAACCATCAATCTGCTGTGTGCCGAAACAAATCCAAAAAGGCAACGCCCCCAAAAAGAGGGACACGAACAAAATTTTCCCATCAGCTTGATGATGATTGGTGTAGCAAAGGTCGAATGGCCCACCAGTGCCCCTCCTTGGCTACGGGCTTGAACGAAACAAGGTCCCTGTTTTATAGGGGGTCGAGGGGGTCGAAAGGGGTCGAAAGCGGTCGAAAGGGGGTCAAAAGGGGTCGAAAAGGAGAATGTCTTCCTTTCGTTATGTTTGGAGCGGCCTTTATTGATCGATGACAATGCGGCTATTACAGACAATCACAACAAACACCACTGTACCAATACATTGTGCTACAGCACGCTAATACACACGATAACACGACATATAAGACAAGACAACATGCTACAAAGGTGCCATCAGGTCAGACTTACGACTGATTCGCTTCAGTCACCTGATATTGCAGCATAACAGCTTCTTACAGACAATCACAACAATCACCACTGTACCAATGTCTTTGTCATATCTGCTTATGACAAGTTTAGGTACTGTACTTCCTATCGAGTGCAAGCTTATTACTTAAGATGTTAAGGTGGCATATTAATGAAAGTTTTAAAGATCAAAGGTTACTTCTTACGCTTCTATTCTCAAGTAAAAGTGAGTATGTAGTCTACATATGGGATTTGTTACATAGGATAGGGAAGAGAGGTGAGATGGACATCAAGGTTCTCTTGACGACTTTCAAATCGTCTCTACTACTAATCTAAGCAGTGAATTGCTTATTCATGAGACATTAGCTATTAACGACCTCAGTCCATTAATGAACAATAATGTATCATCTGCCCCTTTGTATTTGTTTAATATCTATTTGTCCCTTGTTAGTTATTTTCACTTTCCTACTGTTCCTTTGTCATTGCTAGGTTGGCCGTCGACTGACTTACCCTGTTTTCGACGTTCAAATACTTTATTTTTAGTATTCCACGTGTAATACGTATTCAACGTTTATGTGTGCATTAAATATTTTTGATAATAATGGGGATTGTGGAACAACCCACTGGTTATCTGCTTCGATGGTGGTACCGTTACGCTTCTTTATTATTGCTGTTTTACCGCCATCTTGACGGGTAACTTCGAACATATAACTGGAAATATCGTTGATCCTGAGTTTAAAGACAGTAAGTAACGTGGTATCGGTTTTTTTAAAATCGTTTTCAGTGGCTTTGGACACGTTCGTAAGCGCGGGGAAGGCTTTGACCTCGTTTTGAAGCTCTGTTATCGTGAGATCTGTAGCCTACTGGTAAAAGTCTTAAAGCCCGTCCTTACCAAAATAGTTCTGCGACTTGTTGATAGGGTTTTCAGTTCATTTTCCTTTTCCCCCTAGCCCCTTCACTTCCCTTTAGCTTTCTCAATGCTGTACCTAGTCTCCTTTGTACATAAACAACATCTTGGAATCGTTTAACTTCTGTACCGTAATTGCGTTTGTAGATATATTTGATTCTATCAAAGCTTTTACTGTCACCATCTCACTGCTAAACAAGTAGGCCTATCACTTGGTGCCGTACAGTACATGACCACAAGAAAATTGATGAAATTGACAGCTGTGTGAGTGTAAATGTAAGGAAATAAATTATAACCCGCAGTAAATACTCAAATTCAAATGAAAACTAATGACGGGGGGATTTTGAGGGATTACTATATCCCCTCCCTTGGTCTAAAGATACATAAGCTAATAAGGCATAGTTGACATAGTTTGCATACACTAGATGCGTACATTCCATGGTGCACAAAGCGTTCAAAAGAGGAATGATATGGCGTATTTGACATAGTTTGCATACACTAGATACGTACAATCCATGGTGCACAAAGCGTTCAAAAGAGGCTGATATGGCGTATTTGACAAAGTTTGCATGCACTAGATGCGTACATTTATATTGTTCTGCTTTTAGACATCTTAAAAATAATTACAACCAGCTGCTAATATTACCATCCACAGAAGAGAAATATAAGGTTGTGTCTTTGAATTGATGCAAATTTACAGGATTGCCTTAACAAAAACACATCGTTGCAAGATGAAAGCCGAGAGAATAACAATTTTTAATGCCTGTTTAATCATTTTTGCTGTTTCAATGAAACATCAGGTACATTTAATTTATCCCATCGGTGTAACTTACTATCGACCACCATCGGTGTTCATGTGGGTCCAGTGATCCTTGTTACCGTGGAGTACAAAGCATTCCATGACTCGATTTAAAGTTCAGAGTGCCGGGAAGCTGGCAGCCAGAACTGGAAAAACAATGCTGTGCACGTACACTCGAAGACACTATAGTCTCGAAGATGAGTATGAAAATACCATCTTATCACTGCTACACTTATCTCGTAGTGCAAGATTCCCATAACCATGGGAGTAGACGTCAAACAGAACTCCGTAGTCCCTTGGTTGTCAGTGGGAATCTTAAAATGATACGAATAAGTAAAGTGTTAAGATGAGTATAAAAATACCATCTTATCACTGCTACACTTATCTCGTAGTGTAATGATTGATACAGATAGCAACAAATATCAATTAGACATGTATTTAAAGTTCTTGCTGACTTTATTCACATCTTTACGGGTGTGCGTAATAATTACCCTTCACTGCATAAAAATTACCCCGAAACGTTGGTTAATTCTTACGCACGTAAAATGTTATTTATTCCTTTAGTTATGGTAGGAATAGAGAAAAACCAGTATGGGTACAAATTATAGGTCTTTGAAGATAGTGACCCTAAAATGAGATTTTGTCCAAGGCGCGCGCGTTGACCAATTTTGCAAAAATTGGTAACATTTTGACAACCATCAAAACCACCTCCAACACGCTTAGCAGGTCCTGTTAACATGTTTCCAGCTTACTGCCAGTGATTTTAGAGCATTTTAAGCAAATTATAGGTCTTTGAAGATTTTCCATTTTTGATCACTCATATTAATGCCAGAAAATACACGCACTATACGCTGTATAATTTTTATCAAGCTGAAAAGTTCCGTTACGAAGTGAACTTCTTGAAACATCTAACAAGGTCACCAATTCATGTACACATCATCTATTTGTGGTCTCTCATCCTGTTTTGTATACGTCAATATCTGACAATTTGATAAAATTGCCTACATCTCTAGGAAGATGAATGAAATAACGAAAACTCGAGTACATGAATCGCGTGAAATCAAATCTGGAAGAAACTTTAGCTCAAGAGGTTGATGTCCCTGAAGAAGACAACTGATTGCCGCAGAAAACTAATCTAGTAAACAAAGAAGTTTGGCTTATCGATCTGCAAAGCTGTAAGAGTTGACTAGTTTTAATTTAGATTACATGTCAAGCATAATATTGAGTTGACGCCAACTCCTCGTCCACAGACAGCACATGGATATTTTCCAGCTTCAATCTCTTCTGCTTTCTTTCCGGTGACCATCAGTTTCGTCTTTTCCATGCTAACACTCCACTCTTCAAACATGGACTGTACTTCCTCTAGTGATCTTCCAGTAAGGACCAAATCATCTGCGTAAAGAAGCCTTGATAACATGCCAGAAATGAGCCTGTAACACACAACTTACCTATCTTACCGTATCTTATAAACTATATAGAATTTAAATCTAATTTCACGCGGATTAGTTTTGGAGGCCATCAATCTTCATTTTAAACCTATAAAGAACATAATTGACGGACCATTTTTCGTGACCAATTTTTTCGACTTTTCCAAGCCTTAGTGCTTGATAAGTATTTGAGAAAATCAAGTTTAGTTGGATAGGCAGGGGGATAGGCTCAAATGGTAGAGCGCTCACTTCGCATGCCACAGGTATCGAGATCGATGCCCGAATCTTCCATAACTGATTCTTTTATACCATTTGTTTGTAAGTGCTAGATGCGTCAACGCAGTTGAGGATTTTTCAGTTTAATGGTTGGGTTGTATTTATAACTTTGCTTTACCCGGTGACGACAAAGCTAAAAAGTCATGCAGTGCTCGGATTGACGAGAGCTTAAATAATGACTTTTAGCGAAGCGCCATGGTACACAGAAGAAGCGAGGCTAAACAACCTTTTTGCCACTGAGATTTTCGGTACAGCTCAAAGCCTTTGTGTTAGTGACACAGTCGCGTACCACGGTTCTAAATCAACACTAAACTAAAACTTTTGAAATAGGAAAAGAGCTTTTAATCACATTCTTTACTATGTGCAATCATAAAATAGTATAATATTTTCATTTTTTCAACATACGTAGCTATTACTCCCGAAAACTAAAACTATTGAAATGAGAAAAGAGCCTTTAATCACATTCTTTACCATGTGCAATCATAAAATAGTCTAATATCTTCATTTTTTTGCTAGAATCTTTTCTAAAAACTCTATGAGTTTTATAAAATTGATTCTAGCAAATCCACGAACACCGCCCCGTTTAATGAACCGTTTAATGAACACCGCCCCGTTTTCTATGAGTCATATGCAAGACAATAATATCGTAGTCTGTATCAAAAAATGATAACTTAAATGATAAACTAATCTAGGTGGCCGATATTCAAATAGATATGATGTTTTCCTAGGAGGGGGACATATCCATGTACCGGGCACCGAAGGTGGGTCGTAATGACCCCATAATTGGCCCTATCATCATATTCCCTGGAAGTAAAGCTATAGAAAGACGGGGGAGAATAAGAGAGAGACCTCGAAAGTGGTATAATGCCTTGAAATAATGCAAAAAATGTTACCAATATGGAATTTATAGAGTGGACATTCCATGGTGCACAATGCGTTTAGAATAGCACCAAAAGCTGTTTTTAGTGAGACTTGCATACTTGGAATGCGTATATTCCATGGTGCACAATGCGTTTAGAATAGCACCAAAAGCTGTTTTAAGTGACACTTGAATACTTGGAATGCGTACATTCCATGGTGCACAATGCGTTTAGAATAGCACCAAAAGCTGTTTTTATAAAGTGTTAAGATGGGTACCATCTTATCACTGTTAGACTTATCTCGTAATGTAAGATTCCTTAAACCATGCGAGTAAACGTCAAACGGAATTCCGTGTTCCTGTTGTTAGGGATGGGTATCTTACAATGATACAAATAAGTAAAGTGTTAAGATGGGTAACATCTTATCACTGTTAGACTTATCTCGTAATGTAAGATTCCTTAGTGCTTGACCGTGGAAATTTTATGAATTACTACTGTTGCGATACACCATCTACTTCAAAATGATGTGAGAAGATTTGAAGCATAGATAGGCAAACATTCACAATGATGCATGAAAATAAACGAGATTTGACGATAATATTCAGAAACGAATACAAATAAAAGTGATGCTACTCATTCAAAACGGTTTCAAAAAATTACAATAAACTTTCAACGTGGTCAGCTAACAAGCCCTGTGGACCTAAGAAGTGCCCAGTCTATTTAAGGTTGCCGTATATAGGGCAAGTGTCTAGCAAGTGCGAGTCCCAGATTAGTAAAGCTGTTGGCCGTTCTTTTGGGAGCAGTCAGACTAGGGTTGTGTTTACGGCACAACGCATGTTGCCTAAAGTCTACAAGGATGTCATTAAAAGAGTGGAGTGTTACCACAATAGCTTGCAATTTAACAGTCCTGACCGGATTCGAACCCGGGACCTCATGATTACTAAGCCAACGCCTTAACCATTGAACCATCAAGGCTCAAAATCTAAGTTGAAGATGTTAGTGTCAATCTTTCGCGAATTCTCCTCCAGCCAGTGGGTACGGGGAAATTCATTAATTATTATTTATTTGTAGAGCTAACAGTTTGTTTTGAAACAAACTTAAACAATTCGAAAACTTATAAAGAGCAAAAGTACAGGAATCTTCGAGATGACCTTGTGGACCGAAATCAAAATCTCAAATTATTAACGCTAGAGATATCAACGCTAGGATTTTATTCCGATAATGCATCAAAATTTGAAAAACTGTTGGGAAAATATGGTCTTGATAGGAGAATTTTTGTTGAACCTCGAATAAATTGCAAACGTTTGATATTTGGTATCGTTAGAACGGAAATTTTTTGTAGATTACCATAGTAAAGCCCCCAACCCAGATCCTATAAAGTTATCGCGCACCAGGCCAAGTATTTTACTTTGGATATTCTGGGTAAAGAGGACAAGGTTAGTTTAGGCAGATTAAAAAAAGCACAATAAACTGAGCAGTGTTATTCCAAACCTATTTTAAGAACTTTAAGATACATCTTTTTAGCTAAATATTAGAGTATTCATCACAAATATAATGAGCGCATGTAGCGCAACTGATAATACTGAGCAGTGTAATTCCAAACCTATTTTAAGAACTTTAAGATACATCTTCTTAGTTAAATATTAGAGTATTGAACATAAATATGATGAGTAGTGCCACTCCTAGCCCATCCTGACTCCTTTATTTGCTAACAAACAATAATAATGCACCGACAATCACATCATATGACATAAAACACAGATTTAAACAGCCTCCCTTTTGGCTGCTGCAATGTGATTCTTCTTCTTCTTCTAAGTGTCTTGTCCTGCGAGGACGTTGACGATCATGGTTCGCCACAGCTTCCGGTCTCTTGCACCTGTAAATATCTCTCCTTAGCTTTCTGATCAAGAGATTCGACGTAATACTTGATTGATGCCATCGCTGCGAGGATGTTTCCACTCGTTATTTCGGCAGTAACAAGATCAGAAGAAACAATATGATAATCTCGAAGGGCACACATAGATTGCTTATCAATAAAGTTAATACTAGACACAGTCGATCTTCAAAATAGCACTGCTCACTGATCTTCCTGGTTGTTTCCTGGGGGCTGCAGCTTGGCTTTCACGTATTCGACGTTTCTCAGTTTTAGGGAAGGCACGATCTAAGTTTCATTTAGCTGTTTTAGAATCCGTTTTTATCTCTAGTTTATGTAGACAGAAAGAATTTGTTTTTAAGTTGTCAATGTTTTAGCGCGCCATTAGCCTAGGGTATGTTACTACGCATCTAGTGTATGCAAACTATGTCAAATATGCCTTATTAGCGTATTTTGAACGCTTTATGCACCATGGAATGTAAGCATCTAGTGTATGCAAACTATGTCAAATATGCCTTATTAGCGTACCTTCAACGCTTTGTGCAACATGGAATGTACGCATCTAGTGTATGCAAACTATGTCAAATATGCCTTATTAGCGTATTTGTTATGTATCTTCAGGCATCCTAACCCAAGAGGCCTTATATCAGGGTTATGGAGCACTGAAGTGAGGACGTCAATTTATGTTGCCAAGTGGGCCTAGTGTTTCCAAGTGTTTCCAAGTGTTTCCAAGTGTTTCCAAGTGTTTCCAAGTGTTTCCAAGTGTTTCCAAGTGTTTCCAAGTGTGTTTCAAAGTAGGCCTAGTGTGAAATACACTTTGTTTTAAAATCTATGTTTAGGAAATTCTGTGCTTCATGAAAATACACAGTAGTTTTGATCGGTGGCTGGTTTGTTTTATATTTGGCAAGGCCTAATATGCTTCTGCATAGTCACCCAGTAGGCCTGCCTTATAGATCTACTATGTACCGGTACGCCCCTGCCACACACGTTCTCTTGTTTCCCTCTTGTTACAAGGAATGGATGTAGTATCTGATCTCATTCATGACAGATGCTTTCCGTAATCCGCGAGAGGTGGTCCTACTTGGCAGTTGAGCCTGCTTCATAGCTTGCTTCTCAACCCGGTATCCGAAATTGAGGGCGTTGCCCTTGGACGCCCCAGCTGCCCTTTATTTATTAGTTAGCCTGTTTGATGGTTTTTCTGTTTATTTAGGGGCACCATGGAATGTACGCATTCCAAGCATGCAAGTGTCACTAAAAACAGCTTTTGGTGCTATTCTAAACTCATTGTGACCTATGGAATGTACGTAATCCAAGCATGCAAGTGTCACTAAAAAAAACTTTTGGTGCTATTCAAAACGGATTGTGCACCATGGAATGTACGCATTACAAGCATGCAAGTGTCACTAAAAACAGCCACGTTAATATGGGGACTTTGGAGGTGCTCAGACAAAGATCTCTCCGCTGCATGGGAGTTGATCCTTGATACATCAACATAGGGGCTTTGGAGGTGAGCAAACAAAGATCATTCTGCTGCATGGAAGTTGATCTTTGATGCATCAATATAGGAACTTAGGAGGTGAGCAAACAAAGATCTCTTTGTTGCATGGGAGTTGATCTAATTGCTATTTGTTTTAAATTGTAACATACGGCTCATAATAATAAGAGCACTGTTTCGGTACGGTAACTCGTGCCACCCATAGAGCAGTCATGGCAAGCAAATTTTGCCTAGCGTTTGTAAGTACGTCCTGCCACTGCCCGGTCATGTTATAAATGAAGAACAACAATTACGGTTTGTGGAATTCTTCCACTCCTTAATTTGCTGTATCTACGCTTACGTGCGGTTTCCTGACAACGTCAACTAAATTTTTCCAAATTAATAAGCTGAAGGAGGCTCTGATAAGCTCAATCAGTTGAAAAAATTTTCATAAGATTAATAAACCCCCCACCCTCCCGTATATTGAAGACGAAAAAGAACATTGGCTCTTTGTCTCCCTAAAAAAATATATAAGTATCAATAAAATCAACAATGATTTTCGTGGAAAGACTGTCCCAAGAAGACAAAATCCATATCTACCGCTTCCATATAGATATAGAAGGTGTCTGTAATTAATTGAAGGCACCAAAAAGGGGTACTGTAATTAGAGAGGGTCTATAATTAGAGGGGGTCTATAATTACTTGACATGATGCGAAAAGGGGGTCTATAATTGGAGGGGGTCTATAAACAGAGATACGCTTAGTTCTTGCATTTTATAGGGCATCAAGGCTTCCAATAGTGGAAAAAATTGGTCAGCAAAAAAGCTCCTTCAATTATGATTTATATGTGTTTATTATGTTAATTGACGACTAAGATAATTATTCCGCGTGAAATCAGTGCCTGATTGCGTATAGTTTAGAAAATATAGTAAGAAATGTAAGTTGATAGTTTCTGAGAAGTAGCTATGGAGATACTTTAAAAGCCTAGAAAAATTCGTCAAAGGACTCCTTATCCGAGATACTGAAACGATTACCGTTGCATGCCATATAATGCATGCCATATAATGCATGCCATATAATGGATTCATATTGTCTAAATATCCCTATTACCAAACACCGTAGGGAATCGAACATACTCTACTTTTTTTACTGTGAAGTTACAAACCTAATAAAAACATCAGGGAATAAAAGCATTAATTTTGTGCGTGCTTAGGTATTTGAAATAAAATTAAGTCGGCCTACAAAGGTATCCCTGATAATAAGACTAAGAATACATACACAACAAACCAACAACAGATATTTCACTTACCTCAAGAACCATGGTAAATTCTCGCCAAAAAACCTCCCAAAGTCTTCAAATGCTCACATTCAAGCGTGCAGAACGCATTTCAAATATCTTCAATAAGTGTAACTACGCTCAATGGCACTATTGAAATGCTCACATTCCAGCATGCAGAACGCATTCACAATATCTTCAAGTAGTGTAACTACGCTCAATGGCACTATTGAAATGCTCACATTCCAGCGAGCAGAACGCATTCCCAATATGTTCAAATTACCTCTGATTCAAGAATTGGTGGGCCATCGATGATCTTGTTGATTACTGGCTTGTGTCCTCTGTCGTCTTTGAACAACTCTCCGATATACTCCGTCCATCTTTCCAGGATTTTGTCTTTCTCCGTGATGATATCGCCGTTCTTTGATTGAATGCAACCGGAGGATCCTGAAGATCTGCAACCGCTGATTTCCTTGATCTTCCAGATTTGTGTTTTATTGTGACTACTTTAGCACAGTACATGGCCAAACCAACTGTTGTACATATGACGCTGGCCAAGAATGTATTAAGGCATCTTAAAGGTAGTATTGATTACAGTTTACGGTTTAGAAAGTCAGATAACAATTTATCGCTTACTGGATTTTGTGATGCGGATTGGGGCAACTGTCCTGACGATCGTCGTAGCCATGGAATGTACGCATCTAGAGTATGCAAACTATGTCAAATATGCCTTTTTAGCCTACTTTGAACGCTTTGTGGACCATGGAATATACGCATCTAGAGTATGCAAACTAGGTCAAATATGCCTTATTAGGCTATTTAAACGCTTTGTGCACCATGGAATGTACGCATATCGTGTATCCAAACTATGTCAAATATGCCTTAACAAGAATACTGCACGAAATAGCGAAAACATTGCATACCAAAAAGCTTTTTTCGTCTAACACTCCTCAGAGTACTAACATCAGAATGACAGAAATGGAATGTGTAAAAGAGTATACCCAACTGATAGGTCAAAAAACGCAAGCCATTCAGGCAGTCCAATTTCTGATTTTCTCCTTCCAAATACAGTTCATGTTACACGTTCATGAAATGGCATCGAGGAGTAGCGAGGCGAAAAGGTGCTGTCGATACCGATTTATCAGTCCCAAGTAAAGCCAAGCGCAATAGATATACAAGCAAACATGATGCAATATATGTAACTGGATAACAAAAGGGCCAAGGAATAACAGACTGACGATGACAGTGAACATGTTTTGTGTTTGTACACTTCCTGTCTTGTGTCGTCTATTTTAATACCATTTTACTACGAACCTTTAATTTTTAGAAAGTTTAGGAAATAGTCCTTCACCTTTTCAATTGCCCGTGGAGAAGGGGGAAGGGGGTATTGCAGTTAGGGCCTATTATATGATTTTAAAACTTTTATTCCAAATGATTGAACTCCCACTCCCCTTTACAGTACTATGCCTCAAATCATTCGATTACCCAAGGGCAAATAGTTATGTATATTGAACAGAAAGGATGGGAGTTCTGCACAGTTGTGAGATATTATGAAACCGATTTTACAGATTGCTTTGAGGAACACTCTATTAACGGCGAAAGACTAGTGGAATTTTATGCACATGTAGCAAATTTGAAAGAGAGACTAGGGAACGATGGCTGGAATTCTCTTCTTTCGTCACTCAGGGAATGTTTTTGAACGCTTTGTGCACCATGGAATGTACGCATCTAGTGTATGCAAACTATGTCAAATATGCGTTATAAGCCTATTCTGAACGCTTTGTGCACCACGGAATGTATTGATCTAGTGTATGCAAATTATGTCAAATATGCCTTATTAGCCTATTTTGAACGCTTTGTGCGCCATGGAATGTACGCATCTAGTGTCTGCAAACTGAGAAGAGAGGATTTGAAATGTTAGTTTTGAAAAGAACACTAGAGAAATAGAAAATATGTCACCACCGGGGATCAAATCGAAATTTCAAATCCTCTCTTCTCGATGATAATTTCTAACTTTAATTGGCTTTGGATTGATGACGGGCTGGAGGGCAGTTCTTCCTTGGTCAAGTCACATGGCGCAGAGAGGCTGGTCTCCAATGATCTACTATTTAACAATCCAAAATGCAAAGTAGCATGGGAGGTTTGAATGTGACCCAAGGGGTAACGTTCTATTTCTTAGATACTAACAAGTAGGGAGTGGCCCAGGCCCAGGCCTATAGATACTAACAAGTAGGGAGTGGCCCAGGTTAATATTTCAAGTATATATCTAGAAATAAAAGCCAATCTTGAATGCGTAGGATTCTTTGCTGGTATCATTTACGCTTTGGGGCTCATGCAGAAAACTGTTCATCTCCCTGTTCATTTACTTCCTCCCCAGGGAACCGACTTGGCCAGAGTTTGAACACGACGCAATCGTCTGGCTCAGGAACTGGCAGTCGCCTTCTTTACATTAGGGATAAAACCAATGGCACTCGCTTTCTCGTAGACACCGGGGCTGAAGTCTTATCACTGTTAGACTTATCTGGTAATGTAAGATTCCTTAAACCATAGGAGTGGACGTCAAACGGAATTGCGTATTTTCTTGGTTAAAGATGGGAATCTTACAATGATACGAATAATTAAAGTGTTAAGATGGGTAACATCTTATCACTGTTAGAGTTATCTCGTAATGTAAGATTCCTTAAACCATAGGAGTGGACGTCAATACCGAATTTAATTTGTCCTCGTATCCTAAATACAGCACATGATATTTAACTGATAACTAAAATATTCCTCATCAATAGGAGAATCTTACGTGAACAACAACAATCTCATGACAATACCTGAAGACACAAAGACGGTGATAAAACCAAAAAGGGAATCCGACAGGAAATACACTTGAATCAGCAAAAAATAGCTGGAGCACGGATCCGTATCAGTTTGGATGCGTACCCGTGTAAAAAGGGCCTTAAACTCTACGTGAATTAAATCTAGTACACATAACCGGCGGAACATCTTCATCTCAGTAGCTTCCAGTTTTTATACTTGGCAGCAGTTGAAAGATTAAAGGTTTTGATGACCCCTTTCTTTGCCTTAGAAGAAAAAATAACAGCAGAGATGCAGATCTGCGAAACTAGCAAGCGCCAGTATGGACACTAGTGTGCGCATCATTGACGTCAGCACGCCAGCGAAATAGTATTCACTGTTCGCTGGAGGAAATGCAGCCTCTACGAACGGTTGCAGACAGCTTATATTAAAGAATCATTGGATTGCTTTGAATCTATGGTTGACGATAGAAACTACACCACTTTTCAGGAAAGGCCAGCAGTACCAGAAATCTTTACATCATTTAAATATCTTCATCAAGTAAATCAATAAAAATATTTCTTTATAAATCACCAGAGCTGATTTTCCAAATTATTATACCGGGAAGCTCTAACAAGCCCTGAGGGTTGAAAAATTTCCAAAAATTAATAAATAGAGGCCCCTTTTCCTGGAGACTAAATAGTATAGCTTAGTTGTCATACACTACAGCGTTTAGAATAGCTCTAAAAGCTGTTTTTAGTAACACTTGCATGCTGGGAATGCGTACATTCCATGGTGCACAATGTGTTTAGAATAGCACCAAAAGCTGTTTTTAGTCGCACATGCATACTTTGAATGCGTGCATTCCATGGTGCACAATGCGTTTAGAATAGCACCAAAAGCTGTTTTTAGTGACATTTGCATGCTTGATGCGTTCTTTATATCGTTATTTGGACTGATCTTTGATGGAGCTCGACTACTGTATCATCAATACACGTTTCTCCGAAGGAAACCTCTACTTGTGGCTACGAAGCCATAAAAAACGGCTGTAGCAGACAAAGCTCAGTTTGCATCATCGTACCGAAATACTGACCAACTTGTATCGCCGTATTATTGTTTAAAGTTTTCAAGAGGGGTATTGATAACAAGCGTGGTGTAATTTCTTGCTGCACTTGTTAAATAGGGGTATTACAATCGAAGTGAAGAAGCAGAAAACCCATTATGTATCTTTAGAACAAGGGAGGGGATATAGTAATGCCTCAAAATCCCCCCGTCATTAGTTTTCATTTGAATTTGAGTATTTACTGCGGGTTATAATTTTAGAGCTGGTAATTATCAGTGCCAGACATATACATATTTTCAGCAGACACATTGCAATTATACATAATTCTCAAAGAGTGGAGCATTACCAAAATAGCTTGCAAATTAACTGCGCTGACCGGATTCGAACCGCGTCCTCATCAGCAGTCTCTCAATCAAAGACCCCTGATGAGCAGTGGGCCCGACATTGAAACTACCCTAAATAAACAGAAAAACCGTATTGTTTTATATGTATGTGTATTGGGGTTGTAAGCCCAAACAAGCTTTGCTTCGGGCCATTTGCTTGTTTTGTTGTGTTATTTATATTAATAAACCCATCTTTCTCTCTTTCTCTCTCTAAAAAAATTACTGGCAATGATGGTTACCCACAATATAGAAGAAGATCTACTGAAGATGGCGGTAAAACAGCAATAATAAATGACTAAGATACATAATCATGAAAGAAGTTTAATTAAATTTCATGTTGTTGATAGTTACTTTCGAGTTACGTGCTACGCGGTTACTTTGTTAATTTACATAAATTGTCTACTCCAACAAGGAGCGCTGGCGTAGATTCGAATGTTCCATTGGCTTGGAAATGCTTTGAACTTATCTAATCACTCTTTTGTTTACACGTGATACCGGGTGGGAGATTTCCTAGGTGAGAATTTTCCGGGAGGGAATTATACGGTGGGAGTTTTCCGGGAGGGAGTTTTCTTGGAGGGAATTTTCTGGAACCCCTATTATCTAGTCACAAAGGTGAGGAGGGGCAAGGGCGGGCGCCGCCCCCTGAGAGAATTCACTAGCGTATTCCGCCCCCCTGACATTCTGGTCGGCATATATTTATAAAATGGAAAGAGGCCCGTCCTATCTATGGTAGAGTACAATATTAAAACTGAAAGCAATGCTTGAGGAGGTAGAAGTAGAATGCAGTATAAATAATTTGTAAAAGATAATGAATGACATTATAACAATGAAAGTAGAACGGACGACGGAGATAGTGAATAGAAACTGCAAAGTCATTGTACAGTCAAGAATAAAAAAAGGGCTCCTTGATAGAATCAACAAATAGAAATCGGGGAAATGTATAATTTGTATAAATCTTGGAATATGCTTAACTTTCGTAGGGCGTGCGGCGCACACCTAGCACACCCAGAATATACGCCCCTGGTGCCAATGCTGATCCCTTACTAAAGACTTTAACTTCAGTCCACGGTGAGCGGTTGGCAATATCAAGTGCGCCATCTAAAAGTTCTCCTTATCTTCCTTGCAGTAAAATAAAAGTATCACTTAGTTATTAAACGGTTTACTGTAATAGTCAAAAAAGGATTTCTACTTAGATTGTCTCGAATAATTCATCAGTCATCAGAAGATATAATTTAACCTTACCTAGCAAGGACATTTGAGACTTAAGCAAACATGTGAGGTCCACTGTTAATTTAACTTGTAAAGGCATATTTGACATAGTTTGCATACACTAGATGCGTACATTCTATGGTGCACAAAGCGTTCAAAATAGGCTGATATCGCATATTTGACATAGTTTGCATACACTAGATGCGTACATTGCATGATGCACAAAGCGCTCAAAATAGGTTAATAAGGCATATTTGACATAGTTTGCATACACTAGATGCGTACATTCCATGGTATGGATGGATGGATGGATGGATGGATGGATGGATGGATGGATGGATGGATGGATGGATGGATGGATGGAGGGATGGAGGGATGGAGCTCCACCTATGTGAAATACTCAAATGCCCTACTTCTTGATCAGAATGCCACGCATATCTGGAATGAGAATTGCATCTTCAATTTTCACATTATAATTTGCCTGAGTCAAATTCTCTTAAGTAATACTGTTTTTAAGTCATCTTGAACAATCTGACCTTGTATCCGTCATACTACTTGCGTAAATAATCGAAAGGGAAAAATCATAGGCGTATCAACTGATCTGTAAAAAGGCATGTTTACTTTCAATTATCTGGGTAGTTTTTGAGAATTACCCCCAAATATTCTGACTCATCAATATCATCGACGTTTCGCGGACGTGCAATCAGTCCCTTACCTGCTCATCATCTCGTCGAAAGCGAATCTGTTTCCTGTTATTACTCTATCTGCGAAGAAACTCGTTCAAAAGAGAGCTAAAAGGATAATGTTTCTTTAATTCCATTTACTTCTACTGGAGGATGCCATTTTACAGTCGTTAGAAACAAACTTGATTCGAGTATCGCAGCTACGATCCAACATGGCGAAGGATATTGCTCAAGGGACTCAAACCTCTGCATCTAATAACTCTTGGAGTATGGGACAGCTGCTCTAACCAGTTGCCCATGCTACATCCAATACGTGTTTTACCGCAGCAATACGCTAGAACGCCCTATAAATGAGTGTCGACCAATAGCAACCACGGATGGTGTTGTATGCCATCACAGTCACGTCCCGATTTTACACCTGCCCCCAATTATTAGTTTCTGCCAGACTCACATTTTACATATTAGGGTAAAATATATTTTACTAAACTGTTATCAATGGTGGCTCGAGTAACAGCATATGCTAACGCTATGCTAGTCTGCTGGGTTCAAGGCAAAAATCAATTCATGTAGTGCCACTGTAGTGCAGAATAACATAATTACACATATGTGAATGTATCAATTTACATCCAGTGAGAACCCAAGATTTATAATATTTGTAACATTTTTTACAGATTAAACTGTTGGACAAGCAATCTACCACATCAAATCAACATTGCAAATCTGGCTTTTTAAAGATGGCACTTCACCACATCCCTATTCTACAGACAACTACATAATGGCTACATCAAGTTAACTGGCCCCATGACAAATGGACTCACCAAGGTTGAGATGGTTTGGCCATGTGCATAGGAGGGATGAGGGAAATATTGGAAGGAGGATGCTGGAGATGGGAATACCGGGTAGGAGAAAGAGGGGGAGGCCAAAGAGAAGGCTCATGGATGTGGTGAGGAAGGACATGAGGGTGGTTGGCGTGACGGAGGAGGAAGCAAACAATAGACAGGTGTGGAAACAAAAGATCCGCTGTGGAATTAAACACTCCTGTATATCAATCCTGCTGCCCCATGTACCATGCCAGGAGAAAACAGCAGGAAATGTTATTGTATAATGAAGATCAGCAATAAAGGCATTGAGTTTCAAAAAAACCC
Source organism: Alatinidae sp. Z8VKAUB7J3 (assembly GCA_010016025.2). Lineage (NCBI taxonomy): Eukaryota > Metazoa > Cnidaria > Cubozoa > Carybdeida > Alatinidae > Alatinidae sp. Z8VKAUB7J3. The sequence continues at coordinate 261,713,371 of JAAAKM020721499.1, forward strand.
AAAACATATTATTATTATTATTTTTTTACAGCATTTGCTCTGGCTGATGGAATTGCCGTTTATAACCCTGTTAGGCGAGCCATGATACGGTTCTTGCCGGTGTGAACCGTTATAAAATTTACAATGGTTGTCGAAACCGTTTTAAGCTTTGGTGTGAACGTGGCTAGTGATTACTGCGGCCCACTGCATATTACTGAACCCAAAAAAAATATAAGATGTCTTCCCTGACTTAACTCTGATTATGCCTTAGGGAAACGTGTAAAGGCCCCAACCTTACGTGGTGTAGTATGTTCCTACGTCTTCTATACCTGCTGAAAAGGTTTTTTCAAATGCTGAAAATTATGGGCACAAAAATTGGAAAAAATTGTGGAAATTCTAGGTATTAATGATTTGGATATTTCTTGAAGGCTGTGATAAACATGCCATTAATGGATATGATTGGGGTTTTATCCTTGATGTTGAAGTGCCTTGTATAGATTTGTACTCTCCAAGCTTTATCAATAATTTTTAGAATCATGGTTTGCAGGATCGGACATTTTTTCAGCATGAGAACACTTATTTGATAATAATTTTTTAAACTTCAACATTTGTTTCGTAATTTCACCTATTACAAAAAAATACTAAGTCAGACACTCACTGCATAGGCATATCTGACTTTTATGGTAAAAGCTACAGAAACAAATACAACAAATTTTAGAGAGAGGAAATGATGCCGAGTATAAGCTGCAAGACTATAAAGCTATCTTTCGCTTACTGACAGTGCTTGTTATACATTGAGAAGTTGATCATCACAAAGTAACAAACCGAAAATCTCCTTTTTGATCTGTTAGATAATTGAACATCAGAGGAAAAGGATTGCTGATGAGGATTCCTCAGGAGTGCCAAATTCCAAGAATGCTTATCTACACTAACCCCACCCATCCAACGCCAGCACTCTACACTCCACCGTTCTGATCCATTCCCTCCTGCCTGCTAGCTAGCTTTCTTCTTTGGTCTCCTCGCCATCTCGTTTGTCAACTGTTGGAAGCTGAAAATAAAATATCTTAGCGGCCGACAGTTTCTTGTTATTTGTCCTAAAACATGATCTCCTACTCCAGGTCTTGAGGCAGCTTTTGCAGCAAACAGATCGCAACTTACATCCGACGACCTTTCCCAATAGTCCTTTTCACTGAAGCGCTTATTTTAGCTGCCCCCCAAAATGCAATCCCACAAATTTAATCATCTCTTCTTTTGTACATTGAACCCTTCTTTATTTTTGTCACGTCACGCGTACAAACTAGTTTGACTCAGAAATAAACGCTTTGTGCACCATGGAATGTACGCATGTAGTGTATGCAAACTATGTCAAATATGCATTATAAGCCTATTTGGAGCGCTTTGTGCACCATGGAATTTACGCATCTATTGTATGTAAACTATATCAAATATGCCTTATTAGCCTATTTTGAACGCTTTCTGCACCATGGAATGTACGCATCTAGTGTATGCAAACTATGTGATTCGAATGTACTGAGGAGATGAATGATTCATAAAAAGAGGGCCATTCCGTGGCGTTTCCATTAAATTTCTTTAATACCAACTTGGGAAGTCTTACATTCTTATAAGATACAGCAGAAGTTGACGTTGGTTGTTGAACTTGTACCGGAGATGGCGAAACTTTAGAGTTAAGAACACTTTCGATTAGTGTTAATTTTTCGGCTTTCTGTCTACATAAACTAGGCTTAAGACGTGAGATAAAAACCGATTCTAAAACAGCTAAATGAAACTTAGATCGTCTCTTCCCTAAAACTGAGCAATGTTCGTTACTTTAATTCGTGGCACAGTCAGTGTTCCTTATGAGATGATCTTCTATCGCCGATCTAGTAGTTATCTCCAATGTTTCTCTTACGCTCACTGATCTTGTCAATTATTTTCTTTATAGTTTTATAATGTAGATTGGTGGCCTAGAAAACTATTCCGCGAGAAATCAAAGTGGAACTCCCTATAGTTTAGGAGATATAGTAAAATATGTAAGTTGTACAAGAGAGGCTGATTTCTGGCATTTTCTCGAACACTAAGGCTTGCAAAAGTCGAAAAATTGCTCAAGAAAGGAGGCCCGTCAATGCTGTTTCCCTTTTGGAAACAGACACCCTTGGGAATGGCCCCACTGCTTATCAGGGGGCTACACTGAGAGATCTAAAAAAGGGAGTTGCCACACGTGGTGGCGAAAAGAAATGAGATGCGTCTTTTCTGATTTTGACTCACAAGTAACTGCGCCAATTTATCCGGCAACTAGCGATTTATATATTTAACATCTGGTCCACCGTCAGTAGTGCCATTGAGCTTAGTTACACTATTTGAACATATTGGGAATGCCTTCTGTACGCTGGAATGTGAGCATTTGAATAGTGCCATTGAGCGTAGTTACACTATTTGAAAATAATGGGAATGCGTTCTGTACGCTGGAATGTGAGCATTTCAATAGTGCCATTCAGCGTAGTTACACTATTTGAACATATTGGGAATGCGATCTTTGCGGTCAAAAATTGCATCGAGGCTCCCGGTACAGCAAACTGCATCATTTAACTTGATTCTGACGGCAAGACTCAGGTGGTTTCCATGTTGAATACATCTACTGTCTCACACCATGATGTGTTATATCATCTCTCTGGCTACTTAGCGAAGCAGCTACTGAAAGTTTTGAAGTGCCCAGAGTGTAAGTCATCTCTCTGAATAGTGCCATTGAGCGTAGTTACACTATTTGAAGATATTGGGAATGCGTTCTACACGCTGGAATGTGAGCATTTGAATAGTGCCATTGAGCGTAGTAACACTATTTGAACATATTTGGAATGCGTTCTACACGCTGGAATGTGAGCATTTCAATAGTGCCATTGAGCATAATTACACTATTTGAACATATTGGGAATGCTTTCTGGCATTTCTTCAAGCAATAAGGCTTGGAAAAGTCGAAAAATTTGGTCAGAAAAAAAGGTCCGTGAATTCTGAACTTCATGTGTTTATGATGTAGATTGATGGCCTAGAAGAATATTCCGCGTGAAAAATCAGAGTCTAATCATCTGTAGTTTAATATATATGGTAAGAAATGTAAGTTGACGAGAGAGCCTGATTTCCATATCAAACAATTATTTGCGGATGATATATAGCTTTATGTCTCGTTTCCACCTTCAGTTCCAATGATATGGTTTTGTGTTTCTATGTGTTTCTGCACTTGATCAATGGATGCTGAACAATAAAGTTAAAGCTAAACAAAAATAAAACGGAACTACTAATCGATTCTTCAAAGTTTCGAGTATTGAAATTGCAGACAATGTTTGCACTTAGTTAAATGAGAATATAAGTTGATAGCATTTAAAGAAACCTGTTTATGATTGGCCCATAACCTATTAAGGGTTGACTTTAGTTAAATGAGAATCTAAGTTGATAGCATTTAAAGAAATCTGTATATGATTTTTGTCCCGTAACCTATTAGCGGTTGCACGTAGTTAAATGAGAATCTAAGTTGACAGCATTTAAAGCTCACATTCCAGCGTGCAGAACGCATTCCCAATATCTTCAAATAGTGTAACTACGCTCAATGAGACTATTGAAATGATCACATTCCAGCGTGCAGAACGCATTCCAAACATGTTCAAACAGTGCAACTACGCTCAATGGCACTATTGAAATGCTCACATTCCAGCGTGCACAACGCATTCCCAATATGTTCAAATAGTGTAAATGAATTTTATTTGAAATGTGTGACGAATCTGCCGACATAGCCAATTATGAACAACTCGTAATCTGTATGCGATGGTTTGATAATTCCTTTGCGATACACGAAGAATGTGTTGGACTGCTGACGTTATTGTAAAAGTACTGCCGTGACTTAATATTAATTTATAAAAATCTCGTGGCCAGTGCCATGATTATGCTGCTACACGTCGATCCGAACCGTCGCAGTTGTGTCGGCGTGTGCAATCTCGAGTGGCGAATTATCAAGTCAAAGCTGTGGGTATAGAAGACTGAAAATTATTGATTAAAGCGGAACTTGTAAGTCAATTGACCACTGATGAGTGAAGACAGAACTACCTCGAACTGAACTGGTTCAGCCGTAAGTGTTAAAGGAAAAATTTTACATTGTAGATGCGTACATTCCATGGTGCACAAAGCGCTCAAAATAGGCTAATGACGCATATTTGACATAGTTTGGATGCACTAAATGCGTACATTCCATAGGGCACCGAGCGTTCAAAATATGCTCATGATGCATATCTAAAATAGTTTGCATACACTAGATGCGTACATTCCATAGGGCACAAAGCGTTCAAAATAGGCTAATTACGGTCAATCACATACTCTGCAATTTCTTTGGTCATAACAATTGCAACACCTTGCCGATGTATACCATCACATCTATTGGCTTGGAAAATAACATGTTTGCTTTCTTCAAAAGTTTCCTCAATTCCATTGGTCCAATGTGTTTCAGATACGCCAAGAATATTAACGTCAAGACGCACCATTTCACTCAATAGTGTTGGTAGTTTGATGAGTGTCCAATTGATTATGGATAATTCGTTCAAAGATTTTTGAAATTTGAGGTAGGATGGAGATGGGACGATAGTGTTTTGGGTCATCTCTCGTTCCCTTTTTTGAAGAGTGGTTTAGCTAGTACTGGAGCCCATCTTTAAGAAATTTTCCACACAAATTATCAATACCTGTTGCCTTGCTAGGATTTATTTCGTCCAACGGTTTAGCAACTTTTCAGTGAAAATCTTGCAAGTGACCTGGATACGTCTTTCAGAAGATGAAACGTTGCCAATAAAGCTTCCTTATTTAGCGTTTCATCTACTATATTGTGTCCGTGCCGGAAGCTTGGTTTAGCAACTTTTCAGTAAAAACAAAAAGGTGAGCTGAAGACTTTTTTCAGAAGATGAAACGTTACCAATAAAATGCCTTATTAGCCTATTTTGAACGCTTTGTGCACCATGGAATGTACGCTTCTAGTGGATGCAAACTATGTCAAATACGCCTTATTAGCCGATTTTGAACGCTTTGTGCACCATGCAATGTACGTATCTAGTGTATGCAAACTATGTCAAGTATGCCTTATTAGCCTATTTTGAACGCTTTATGCACCATGGAATGTACGCAGCGGATAGCATCTCTCTACGTTCTAGTACCTACATATATGGGAAAAGTTTGATTATTAATAAACAGTACGATCCTGTAAGGCACACGGCCCATCATACTTTCCTAAGAAGGGACTTCATAGAAAGTCGCTATGTTATTAACATACTGAGTGTACTCAGTGTTCTAACTACTGAAACTCTCTTCTTACTACTCTAAATAAGTGAATTCATCAAATGTAACGTCCAAGCCATCTGGATAAGTCCTGATTCAATTTAGGCTACCATGCAGGCGAAGAGGCGAAGAGGCGAAGAGGCGAAGAGGCGAAGAGGCGAAGAGGCGAAGAGGCGAGAGGCGAAGGCTTTATTACTTCTGCATGATAGCAGAACAACGCTCACTAAAGCAGTCTGTACAAGTAAGAAAGCTATTTCTCAAGATCTCTAGAGGATTTGCGAGTGGCTGCTTGGTGATGCCGTTGGGAGGCTCTCTTAAGTTCTTCTCTGGCATTATTAACTTCATTGGTTGAGGAAATGTCGAATGTTTTTAACTTTTTCTTGGGCAACATTTCCAATTCGGTTTCTTTGTTTGCTTTGACAAGAGTGTCGTAGACTTTTGTGACATCGGCGGCATAAATACAGAATTTCTGACTTGGTAAAGACGTATATCATATTATGTCAATTCATTATTGCTGTTGTGAGATTAATGAAATGTATAGGATAAAAGCAATAGGTATTTGAAGTTTAAAAAAAATTACGTAATAATAATAATAATAATAATAATAAACAATGATATTATAAATGAAAACGACCTTATTGATCAAACTTTAGATCTCTTGCGCAAAACGTCTTATCAAAGGCAGTCTATAACATGGCTTCAGTAGGATGCATCACCTTTCTCTCTACATTTTTAAACTAAGTCTTTCTTGTATGTCTTCCCGAAAATCAAATAATAACAAGGTGAAGGGCAATAACATATAAAACTAAATACTTTGCGCAAAACATATCATTAAAGGTAGTCTATAACATGGCTTCAGTAAACATACAAATAAATATCTTGTGCAGTTTTCAGGTTGCACACACTTATTGTTTGAAAGGTTGAAAGGGTTCAAGCTTTTATGTAAGCAATAAAAACAAAACGCCTTTGTTTTAGCAATGATTTACTTCCTTTTTTTGCTTCTGCAAATACTATACTCAGAAGTAGTTTCTTGTTGTGAGGGGAGACAGAGAACAACAGGGAGTTATGGCCTTGGGCAACTGAGCCATGGCATCGTATACATCTTGATTTTTTGGAAGTGAAAGGGAAGCAATTTTTTTAGCAGTGGACAGCTATTCAAAATGGCTGGAGGTTGTTCCCATGAACAGTGCTACAGTTACTGTTTTGCGTTCTCTTTTTGCAGCTTATGGCCTCCCCCACCAGGTGGTCTCCGATAATGGCCCCCATGCTCTCATTAACATGTGGCATGGCTAGTTGCTGTGTATCGATAATTTTGCTGTTTATAAAAATCTGGATGATCATAGCTACAGGACACGAAGGATACTTAAGAGTAAATAAAACACTCCGAAACGTCATAAGGAAATTGTAACCTTAATATTTGCTTGCTTCTTTTTCAGTAAATCTCCGTTTTAAATTAAAGCAAATTAAACGCTAAACTATTTCTTGCGCATCTTTGAAGTGTCATATGATCTAATACTTTATTTATCTTTACTTCTACTCTTTGCTTCTCTTTTAAATTTCTTTGCGCTACTCCGTCTATAGCTACAACTCTTATCACCAATTCTTTCATGTTTGGTTAACGCTAAACTATTTCTTGCGCATCTTTGAAGTGTCATATGATCTAACACTACTGCGACGGTTCGGATCGACGAATCTTCATTCTCCGATATATCTCTGGCTTGGCATTTTTGGGACTGGGTTTTTTTTGGTTTTGCGAGTAGGTGTTCATGGCTACTTAATCTTTTCCAACTTCCCTCTTAGCCGTTTTCCGAATTACAAACAGTGTCACGAAACCCACCCACCTAAGTATTCATTATCATAACAGTACGGAGCGTACATTTGATGGTGCACAAAGCGTTCAAAATAGGCTAATGACGCATATTTCACATAGTTTAGATACACTAGATGAGTACATTCCATGGTGCACAAAGCGTTCAAAATAGGCTCATGACGCATATCGAACATAGTTCGCATACACTAGATGCGTACATTCCATGGTTAACAAAGCGTTCAAAATAGGCTAATGACGCATACTATAGGACGTTGTTTGACCAAGTTCACATGCAGTGCGTATCGGAGGATATAAACAAACATTTCACTGGGTCTTTAGAAACAACAACCGACTATATGTCGTGATTTATTGTGAGCCTTTTTACGACCGTAGTTAAAACTAGTGATGGATTCGACGCCCAATACTTACTAAAATTGAACGAGATGGTGTACCGTGCACTGTGCACCAAAAATAAAACCATCATGTTGGAGATCTTAGGTAAAGCACCGTGGTTTTATCAGGTGCCCGTCTTCACTGTACTTTATCCCCTGATATTTTGTCTTCGAATTTTAAAGTAAATGGTTTAAATTCGCGCAGTTCGACATGTATCCCTAGTTCTCATTTCCCTCCAAATTTCATATACCTCCAATCCTGTCAATAGCGAGTAGTGTCACTAAAGACAGCTTTAAAAGCTATTCCAAACGCATTTTGCACCATGGAATGTACGCATTCCAAGCATGCAACTGTCACTGAAAACAGCTTTTGGTGCTACTCTAAAGGCAATGTGCACTATGGAATGTACGCATTCCAAGCATGCAAGTGTCACTAAAAATAGATTCTGGTGGTAATCTAAACGCATTGTGCACCAATACACTACATGCGTACATTCTATGGTGCACAAAGCGTTCAAAATAGGCTAATAAGGCATATCTGACATAGTTTGCAGACACTAGATGCGTACTTTCCATGGTGCACAAAGCGTTCAAAATAGGTTTATAACGCATATTTGACATAGTTTGCAGACACTAGATGCGTACATTCCATGGTGCACAAAGCGTTCAAAATAGGCTAATCCCTTTTTGGTCTTCTTCTTCTTTGCAGTGTCGTATTCGAAACTTTTGAACTTAGACGATCATGGCTTTGACAAGATTACGGTCCGAAAATGTTTCGCGTAAATTGTTCACTTTTACAAAGCTTTTAAATGTCCCACAAAATTTGTTCGAGGTCTTCCACGTACTTTCTGTCGTGGCGCATACAGAACTAAAGCTTCGATTTAGTGACACTTGCATGCTTAGAATGCGTACATTCCATGGTGCACAATGCGTTTAGAATAGCACCAAAAGCTTTTTTTAGTGACAATTGCATGCTTGGAATGCGTACATTCCATGGTGCACAATGCGTTTAGAATAGCACCTAAAGATGTTTTTAGTGACACTTGCATGCTTGGAATGCGTACATTCCATGGTGCACAATGTAAAGATTTTACTAAGTACGAATTTGTCACCAATTTGCCAATATTTATCCTTGTTATCAATTGCCATCATTTAGATCCAACTTTTGCATTAGTTTCGCTCATTCTCATCTCGTTGAGTGAAGCCCGACTGTTTCTTTTTTGGTTCCACTCTGATTTACGAGAGGACCTCAAATTTTTACGGTGCACCAAATTATGGGGGGACCATACTCTCCTTGACGCTATACTCTTTGAGACTCCCTGAGTTTCATGAGAAGTCTCGATGTCTAATCGTTCAACTGTGACTACTGTACAGCGAAGGGCTGGTCAATCTTTTTTGCGCAATTGGCGGCAACAAATTTTTCAACAAGGTTATCCTGACGGTCCTAAGATGTTTTCTTCAAAGGTTTGCCATTAGCGACAAAATTCTTGTCTATGTTACATGGGCTAGATAGGAGTACTTACTTGTTTATGTTACATGGGCTAGATAGGAGTACTTACTTGTTTATGTTACATGGGCCAGAAAGGAGTACTTGTCTATGTTACATGGGCTAGATAGGAGTACTTACTTGTTTATGTTACATGGGCCAGATAGGAGTACTTACTTGTTTCTGTTACATGGGCCAGATATATGGCTCATATGAGTCGACTCTTTCTTGAACCGGTTTGGAATCGATTAATCGCGTCGGTATGGACAGCACTAGTGTTTACTCACACGAGTTGAAATTGCCAAACGCCTCACCAGCGGAGTCACAAAACTTTGGTGCACATGTTTCAGAAGAGCCTTGAAGATGATTTCGTTTACGATTACAAAGCTACGACTTCACGATTTTAGTTAAACTATAATTGGAGCTATTCAGAACATGTAAGGAATAAATGTTTTAAGAGACTCATTCACGGTAAACTCTATCATGTGTGGTAATGATAGATTTGAAAAGTGTTGGAATAGTTAAAGTGTAATTGGAGCTATTCAGAACATGTACAGACAAATGTTTTAAGAGACTCATTCACGGTAAACTCTACCATGTGTGGTATGCGTAGTTACACTGTTTGAATATAATGAGAATGTGTTGTGCACGATGGAATGTGCGTATTTCAATTGTGCGATTCTCCGTAGTTACGCTGTTTGAATTAAATGAGAATGCGTTGTTTGCGATAAAATGTGCGTATTTCAATAGTGCCATTCTGCGTAGTTACACTGTTTGAATATGATGAGAATGTGTTGTGCACGATGGATGAGAAAAAGGATGCCTTTTCAAAAGTGGTAAAAAAAACGTAAAAGGTAATATTACCAAAGAATAAAATACCAATCGAAACGGTGACCCAGGTCCAGTTTGCAGAGGTGCCAATTAGTATTCGTTTGAGAAAAAGGATGCCTTTTCAAAAGTGGTAAAAAAAACGTAAAAGGTAATATTACCAAAGAATAAAATACCAATCGAAAATACAAGTAACATGCGTACATTGATAAAATGCGGAACGGAATGTAACAACTGTTCACAGATGGAGATGGAAAACGTCATTCTTAACACTCCCACTTGATGATTTCCTTCCATCATCACTAGAAGTTCAAAATAATGAAGTTACACCTAAACTTTCCCTAAAACGACAAAATAAAACTTTTGACAAACCCTTTGTCATAAAAATTTTTCTACTTTTCTAAGCCTTAGTGCTTGAAGAAATGCCTGAAATCAGCCTCTCTTGTCAACTTATATTTATTACCATATCTTATCAACTACATGGAATTTGACTCTGAGTTCACGCGGATTACTCTTGTAGGCCATCAATCTACATTATAAACAAATAAAGATCAGAATTGACGGAGCTTCTATCGTGACCAAATTTGGTACATATTCCTATTTGACCGTATATAGAAAATGACAAGCTTACTAACTGTGAATACCTATTTCCGTATACTGTCCATATACCATTGCCAATTTTGCTCCATATATAGTCAAAGATACTAACTGGAATCGTAACTTAAAAAATCATCACTTATGCATAAACGTACACAACGGTTTCACACCTAACGTGACCTTTGCCTTGGGGAAAATTGCCCCCCGTAGTGTCCTATAATTTTCCTTTTAAACAAATTAGTGGCTCTCACATGCTCTTAATTTCTTCATTTGCACCCTAAAATATTCGTTTTATTCTCGAAACATCTTGCTACTGATAATCCAGCTGTGTTTAATTAAAACAGTAGAACATGTCTAGTTCCAATGCATGTATAACCGGGTCGAATATTAATATTTTTTACTGAAAACATAAGTTGCAGAACGGCCGAGAGTAATATAAGCATTTCCATAGATCAGTTAACTGTAATTTTGTAAGAAAACTATTGAGATCATGGGCAAACATAAATACGATTGTTTTAAAAAGAACACTAGAGAAATAGAAAAGCATGTCACCACCGGGGATCGAACCCGTGACCCACGCTTTAGCGGCGTGCGCATTTACTACCTTTTCTTCAAAACTACTCGGAATTTGACTCTGATTTCCCGCGAGATACTCTTGTAGGCCATCAATCTTCATTATAAACATATAAACATCATTATTGACGGACATTTTTTCCTGATCAAATTTTTCCACTTTTCTAAGCCTTAGTGCTTGAAGAAATGCCAGAAATCGGCCTACTTTGTCCACTTACATTTATCTGGGTTGATAAAGCCAAATACTTTTCTTTGAACATAGTCAATTTGCCTTGAGGTAGATAAAGTGACATTATTAAAGTGTTTATGTATTACTTTCTAACCGATACGTGAATTAGTAGACCTATTTTTTGAATGGTTCCTAAAAATAAACAATATAGGCTCTAAACATCTAAAATTTTTCTAAGATGAAATAAATCATCATCTGCTCATCTCTCCTTCGTAACAGACTCAAATGTCAAGAAGAGACACCAAAGTCTTTTTCATTTTCAGTTGAGCCTGCTTGATGGCTTGCTTCTCTGCCCGGTAGCACAAATTAAGGGGCGTCCCCATTTGACGCCCCAGCTGCCCTTTACTTATTAGTTAGCCTGTTTGGTGGTTTTTCTGTTTATTTAGGGTAGTTTCAATGAACTTACGTCACGTATCAACTTGAATCGACGTGGTTGGTCGAAAGTAAAAGGGAGATCGTAGTTCGGACGTTGCAACGACGTCTTGTCGATGCTGATTAAATATCAGCAGGATCTACTTGCGTGTAACGACGCGGCCTTTACTGCAAACAATGTCGGTATAACAAACAATCCTTTGGTTGAAATAATTATGTTGGATAGACGGAAGAAAAGATTCAACATCTGAACGAGCCGGGCGATCCAGTCCGCAACATCGACTTTTTCGATGAAAAAAAGGGTAACGTAAACCCTTCGACTGATAGCGAAGCAGGGACTAGCAACATGGCCGACATCTGCCAGGCGACTATTGATGATTTCCACCATGCTTCTAAGGAAACTCAGACTGAGGAATTAGATTTGAAGTGAAATAGGCTAGTAAGGCATATTTGAAATAGTTTGCATACAGTATATGCGTCTATTCCATGGTGCACAAAGCGTTGAAAATAGGCTAATAAGGCACATTTGACATAGTTTGCATACACTAGATGCGTCCATTCCATGGTTCACAAAGCGTTCAAAATAGGCTAATAAAGCATATTTGACATAGTTTGCATACACTAGATGCGTACACGAACAACATATATATCTTGACGACCAACACATAGTATCAGTCTTCCTTCAAAGGGGGTAGGCGACATACCCCCGCCATCACTGAATTAAGGGTAATGAAATATGTTTAACTTATTATCACTCCAATAATCAACGAATAGTCCGTATTTGTATCACAGAGATACGCTCTCACATCTATCAACACAAATGTCCACTTAATGATTATGAATTATAAGTAGATATTATTTCATTATTTCATCTAATTTCATTATAATGACTTTTAAGTTACACAAAGTGAATTATGATATCATCTGTAAGTGAAGAGGACAGTAATGACACCTAATCATATCAAATATATTGAGGGCAGCAACAGAATTTTAAAAAAAGCTACCTTTCTGTGGATTGGATCAATGCCTAGACAAAAAACTTTATTTGTAAAATGTCGATAAGATTCTTTACCTGCCTTTCTAAAAGTATTTTAAATATTTAGTTTCTTCTCTGTTCTCCCGTTCTCTATTACTTTCACCTTCGATGGGCAATCCCTTCTGTCGATGTATGTGATAAATCCTTAGCCCGATCATCCATTTCGCTAAGAAAGCTGGGCTTTAGATTCAAATTGGAAAGTGTAGGCGCGAAGGATCTCCATGAGTTTCCCTCGGTGTATGGTATCGAAGGCCTTCCTGAAGTCGATAAACGTCAGGACTCAATTTCGTAATGTGGCGAAAACACTGTCGTCATCATCATGATCATCATCATCATCATCATCATCATCAAAATCAAAATCATTCTGATCCTGATCATCATCATCATCATCTTCAGAATCACCTCTTTTAATGGATTCACAATCTAACGGTGAACCTCTGGTGCTCATGAAAATGTAAGCAAGAAAGGATCTTAGAGCGCAAAGTAGTTTACTAATACACTCATTAGTTGGTTGCCGGTTGCTGGTTGTTGGTTGCTGGTTGTTGATTGCTGGTTGTTGGTTTCTGGTTGTCGGTCGCTGGTTGTGCGTTGCAGGTTATGAGTTGCTATAGCAAAATATGTGAAGTGAAACTGTATCTGATCAGAGTCTAATGTTTTTGAATGTGTTATGACACTAGTTTTAGCATGAAGATATGGAACATAACTAAAGCACGGAAGTTAAAACCTTAGAAGGCATGTTGTAAGAACTGCAATGACAAGCCTATCAAAGGAGAAGTCAGTATAGCAAAATATGTGAAGTGAAACTGTATCGAGGGACAAATAAAGATTTATATACTTTGCATTTTGAGATCGCTTCTTTACATTATCAAATAGAATAGATTGAATTCCGAAAAAATGAAACAACGGGTGGAAGATTATTGTAACGGGAGACGTCGCTGGGTAGAGCAACTCTTTATTCAGTATACAGTATCTTCAGGCCTTTCAATCTATTGAGAGGAACTGTGACTTCTCAGATAAATCTGGAATGAATGAGATAAAATTAGATAAATCTGGAATGAATGAGATAAAATTAGATAAATCTGGAATGCATGAGATAAAATTAGATAAATCTGGAATGAATGAGATTTAATTTTAATTATTTAGAATGAATAAGACACAATTACATAAATGTAGAATAAATGAGATAAATTTAAGTGCAATTTAGAATGGATCATGTGCACCCATTTTAGACAAGCTGTACATAGAATTGAGTTTCCTCCAACACCTGCACTGCACACGCCACATGGAAATTTGGTCGCTTTGATTTTGGTCTTTGGGGCATCATGACCTGAGCGCATCAGTTTTGTCTTTTCAACATTGACCTTCAGACCCTTCTTTCCAAGTCCAGTCTTCCAAGTTCTTAGCATAGATTTGAGACCCATGAAAGTAAAAAACGAATGTACTCGATAGTAAAGGAAGCCAGCAAATTTATGAATGAATTAAAAATTAATATGACTGAAAATAATTGTAAGTATGACAACGTCTACAACTCTATCCAGGCTGCACAGCAAAGAAAGAAAGCTTAAAACTCTTAAAGACCCATTGGGAAGAAAAGCCTCTTCATGGTCAATATCCTCTGTAAAGCGTTCAAAATAGGCTAAAAAGGCATATTTGACAAAGTTGACATACACTAGATGCGCACATTACAAGGTGCACAAAGCGTTCAAAATAGACTAATAAGGCATAATTGACATAGTTTGCAAACACGAGATGCGTACATTCCGTGATTTACAAAGCGTTCAAAATAGGCTAATAAGGCGTACTTGACATAGTTTGCTTACCATGGTGCACAATGTGTTTAGAATAGCACCAAAAGCTGTTTTTAGTGACACTTGCATGCTTGGAATGCGTACATTCATTTTGCACAAAGTGTTTATAATAGCACCAACAGCTGTTTTTAGTGAGACTTGCATGCTTGGAATGCGTACATTCCATGGCGCACAATGCGTTAAGAATAGCACATAAAGCGGTCTTTAGTGACAACAATGTGTTTAGAATAGCACCAAAAGCTGTTTTTAGTGACACTTGCATGCTTGGAATGCGTACATTGCATGATTCACTATGCGTTTAGAATAACACCAAAAGCTATTTTTAGTGACACTTGGATGCTTGGAATACGTACATTCCAAGGTGCACAATGCGTTTAGAATAGCACCAAAAGCTGCTTTTAGTGACACTTGCATGCTTTGCATTTGATCAGCCACATTTCCAAGGATTGAAAAAAGGATAGTAATGTTTTGAAACTCGGCCTTTGCTCTGCTAAAAATGATAAGATCCTTGCATTTCATTTCGGAAAATTATATTTAATGCGCAAACGCTCCCTTTTAGATTGACTTGGAGACGGAGCTTCTTTGTTAATCAAAGTCGCAAGAATATTTAATTTTGATTCTGTAAAATCAGCTCTACACGTATGAAAATTAGTTGCTGAACACCTAAATACATTTTATACATGGTTGTTGCTAATAGTCAGGGAGAATTAGCCTGATTTTGGGGTCAACTGGGAATTAATTTTGATGTTAGCATGTTTAGTACCGTTAGAATCGCAATTTTATGTAGATTAACATACTAAATGCCTAAATGTATCGGGTCAATCTTTTGCCGGGTGTTTACCTATAACCTAGGGCAAAAGAAGGATAAAGTGATGTACCGAACAATTTACATAGCCGGTGCTCTTCTTAAAATATGAGTGGTACTTGTTAGTAATATTTTTTGAATTTCAGCCATAGAAGGCCGGCCAGGAATTTTATCAATATGTTTATCTGTCCCCTTTTAATCATACCAAGGGCTCCGACTGCTGTAATTTGGTTGCACCTGGCCTTTCCCTTGGGGCATTATGGGGCTCTGGAACATAGCTCTCTGAAACGACTCTTTTGAAAATGATCGGAGGGGTACTGCTGGACAGACACAAAATTCTCAACAAGTTTTGTCCAAGATTGTAGCTCAGTTGGTACAGCGCACCCGGTGAGTCAAGGGTTCGATCCCCGTTGGTGAACCTGTACAAACAGGCACAACTTCTTCTTCGACATCACACAACTTAGTACAACATTGTTGAGCCACGTCTGGCCAAGCTGAGCCATGTCAAGCATTGGGTATTGTAATGGGCTTAACTTTTTTCTAGTTCCTTCCCAATACTTTACATTCTTTTCTTATCTGGTGAGAAAATGTATTTTTGAATAGGAAGTGTTTGTGAATTGTCCGGCTCGGTGGAGTATTCTAGGATATTTTTAATAGAATGTTTTTTATTCGACATTTAACACCTTCAATTTCTAAGGTGTGTTTACCATTACAGTTGAAAGAAGACTGTATTAGAATGAAAACCATCCTGTTTTGAATGTAAGGAAGAAACAGATGGACGTTCAGCAACCACCGATAGCTCAGTTGGTAGAGCGGAGGACTTGACAGCTTTTAGACTTAGAATTAATAATTATAAAGCAGCTAATAGAAAGTTTAATAGGGGAGGTAGTGTTCCACAGTGTTCCATAGACAGTTTCAAGCCCAAGGGCTTTAATTCTAGAGAGGTTTTAGAGTGACGTTTGTCTATAATGTATTGAGTTGCCTGTTAGTGTTTGTGTCTTGTTTCATCTAGTGTTACCGTTTGGCTTTCTGTTGCTATCCGTTCATAAAATGTGAATGAACAACTTCTCCCTTCGTCGTACCTTGCAGAATAGACACAGTTTATAATGCCGAAATAACTGGGAGTTATAATCTGCCTCCATTTATATTAAATCAGAAGCAGAACTCGACGTTGCCCTCGCCGCTGTCAGCCAAATCCCTCTGTAATCAGTTTGTTTTGGTTGATTGGCTATCAATTAACATAATAAACACATATAGATCATAATTGAAGGACCTTTTTTGTTGTCCAATTTTTTCCACTATTTTAAGCCTTTGTGCCCTATAAAATGCCAGAAATCAGCGTCTCTCTGTAAACTTACATTTCTTACTATGTTTTCTAAACTATACGCAATCAGGCAAGGATTTCACGCGGAATCGTTATCTAGGCCAGCATCTAGTGTATGCAAACTATGTCAAATATGCCTTATTAGCCTATTTCGAACGCTTTGTGCACCATTGAATGTAGGCATCTAGTGTATGTAACCGATGTCAAATATGCCTTATTAGCCTATTTGGAACGCTTTGTGCACCATGGAATGTACGGATCTAGCGTATGTAAACTATGTCAAATATGCCTTATTAGCCTATTTTGAGAATAGCACCAAAAGCTGTTTTTAGTGACACTTGCATGCTTGGAATGCGTACATTCCATGGAGCACAATGCGTTAAGATTACCACCAAAATCAGGTTTTAGTGACACTTGCATGCTTGGAATGTGTACATTCCATGATGCACAATGAGTTTAAATTAGGACCAAAAACTGTTTTTAGTGACACTTGCATGCTTGGAATGCGTAACCAAGGTGGTCCCTCCCACCATTCTGCTGCATCAGAAAGCTTTTTTCCTGAAACTCCCCTAGAACCTAAATCTGTGTCCCCATTCCTCAATGCTGCTCGATTTCAGAATCTCTGTCACCCTGTTGTTGACAAATTGTTTCCATTGGCCTTTATGTGCTATCCAGTAAAGAGCAGTTTTACTGTCAAGCCAATACCTCATCATGCCCATTTTTGACTTTACCTGACCTTCACATAGAAAGCCGTACCTGTGTAAAAATGCCTACCTTAGGCTTTACCTGACCTTCTTATAGAAAGCCGTACCTGTGTAGACATGCCCATTTTAGACTTTACCTGACCTTCTTATAGAAAGCCGTACCTGTGTAGACATGCCGACTTTAGGCTTTACCTGACCTTCTTATAGAGAAAAATTTGGTCAGAAAAAAAGGTCCGTCAATTCTGATCTTCATGTGTTTATAATGTAGATTGATTGCCTACAAGAATATTCCGCGTCAAATCAGAGCCTAATTATCTGTAGTTTAACATATGCGGTAAGAAATGTAAGTTGACGAGAGAGCCTGATTTCTGGCATTTCTTCAAGCACTAAGGCTTGGAAAAGACGAAAAATGATACTTTGTAAGTTGTAGCAGCACCCAAATTGCAGTGATCGTCTGATACTGTGTAAGTTGTTGAAGCACCCAAATTGCAGTAATCGTCTGATACTGTGTAAGTTGTTGCAGCACCCAAATAGCAGTAATAGTCTGATACTGTGTAAGTTGTTGCAGCACCCAAATAGCAGTAATCGTCTGATACTGTGTAAGTTGTTGCACCTTCATTAGTAGACGCAGTAAGGTTTCCAAAATTTTACCGAATCGCGTAACTAAAATCAAGTCAACAGATTCCAAAACCGACTCGGCAATAGGACAGCATTTGATTGAAAACCCGTCATGTGCCGACGACTATCAAGAGGATTCGTTCAGGGTATTAGCGAGAGCCAGATCTCCTTTTCATCTAGCCGCTTTGGAGGCCGCCTCTGTGGTCTATGCAAGCCTAATCAAAGATACAGACGCATGTATCGAGAATAGTTATTTCAGCTCAATATCACAATGGAGTCTATTTACTTAACTTCAATTTCTGTGATCAAAATGATTTTGCGGTAATTACCAAACCTATTTTTCCAATCTCTCAATATTTTGCCATTCTTTCGATGTTCTGCCAATATTTTGCCATTCATGAAGTCTTCAAAAGTGCATTTGAAAATTCTTTTGCAATTTCCCCGACTTTCAACCTTAATTTGACTGTACTAATTGTGTGTTATTGACTTTGACGCTCTCGCTACTGTTAGCTATGCCTCGGCGGGTTGTTTTGGCCTTCCACATACATTAAAAAGAGAAAGTCAAATCTCCTAGTTGTTTAAATATCCAGTTTCCCACGATACCAAGTTAGCTAAAAATTGTCGATGTTAAAAAACGCTAAAGAAACTGAAGATATGTAACTACCAAGACTCAAACCCGTTACGCACTGCTCGGCATCCTATGTTCTACGGGGGCTCGCACCCGCGACTACCGCTTCTGCGATGTGTTCTACTAAGTTAGCTAAAAATTGTCGATGTTAAAAAACGCTAAAGAAACTGAAGAATTTTCCAAAATTAGACTTCGATGTAATGTTCCAATAAGCGAAACTTTGGATTAGCATTGCAATGACCCGAAATTTCCTGACGTTGCTGCTTTCTTTCAAAGATCAACAATTGAGCTGTTATCATCCGGAACGAAAGTTGCACAGGCAAGGGAAACTTTGATAAAACCCGGAACAGATGTTACGGACGTAAACAAACCAAATGTGCATACATGCACTAACTAAGCAGCCAACTAAAGTGCACACTTGGTTATAGGATTCCTTCATGTCAGGCTACTGAGCAAGAAACCTGAACTCATTTAGATACTAAGAATTGGGGTGTATGAAGAATATTACACTGAGAATGGCTGTGCATACATGCACTAACTAAGCAGCCAACTAAAGTGCACACTTGGTTATAGGATTCATTGTATGACCCACTCCAAAGCCCCTGTATTGGTGTATCAAAGATCAACTCCCATGCAGCGGAGAGATCTTTGTCTGCTCACCTCCAAAGTTCCTACATTGATGTATCAAAGATCAACTCCAATTCAGCAAAGAGATCTTTGTTTGCTCACCTCCTAAGTTCCTATATTGGTGCATCAAAGATCAACTCCCATGAAGCAGAAATATAACAAGCTTTACAGATTGGACATGTAAGTTAATAAACCACACACGACTGATTGTCTTTAGGTAAAGCGCTCTTTGTTGAAAAAAATGCTCCAATTCTTTCCGAATTAAATACTAATAACACCCCTGTACCATCTTTGCATCGAGTCTTTGCTAGTTTTGTCAATTTTCGTCTTAGAAATTGGATAAAAGCAAATAGTTACCAGTGACATATTATTCGCAAATAGCATGTCACTGATTAGAACGTCATAAACTCAAGAAAGAAAAAAATCGGGAGAGTAGAAATTTACAATATCAGGTCAACACAATCGCTGATTGGTTACTTGATAACACGGTACAGACATGAATGAAAACATTACTGAAAGAATATAATGTTCTAAACATTTTTTGCGTTAGAATTTTTTGGTACCAGCAAAGATCTGTGGAGGTAGGAGGAGTTTGGTGAGATGGAGTAGAGTGCTGAGATGGAAGGCTGTAAGATGTGTGGGAAAAGTGTAAGTTTGGAGAAGCTTTAGGAACAGATTGTGGTAGTTGGGTTGGTTGTGAGCAGCCCCATGACTGAATTTGAGTGGTGAAAGCTTGAATTTGGTCATGGATTTTGGAGATCCGATATGTAGATGCATGTATTACCATGTACTTTACTTAATGGAGCGTTATGTCTCCGATACGTAGATGCGTCTATAACCATGTACTTTACTTAATTGAGCGTTATCTTTCCGATATGTAGATGCTTGTATTACCATGTACTTTACTTAATGGAGCGTTATCTCTCCGATACGTAGATGCGTCTATTACCATGTACTTTACTCAACGTGAGGTCGCCTTTAGCAAGAGGATGAGGGGCACCGTGTAGTGACATCAACTGAAACAAATGGCATCTTTAACTTCTCAATCCCACTAGTAAGGAATCATGATGCAAGGCATCATGTTGTAAGGTATCACTGGAGTTGCAACGATGAAGGATAGGATTCGATTCCTGGTGATTCGAAGTTTGGACCATTGAGCTTTTGGCGCCTGTTTTCCGCCTTTTGGGGGTGCAGCAGCGTCAGACATCTTGATACGACCTTTTCCACAACTTCACAATAATTCAATCTTGGAATATCGAGAGGTGAATGATAGCTCATTTCTTTCTCGCACCTTAAGGCAAAGAAACAACGGATCGTAATTTACGCGGGAACAACAGTGATTGGATGGTTAACAACATTTGTCCCAGGCCTGATTGGCTGAAATTATGCTACACTTACCATGTGTCTTTTGTCAAAATTCTTTGAATCATAACCTTTTCATTAAATTATAATGGTGCATTATCTGTGTAGGTTGTGGTATAGCTACAAGAAATCCTGAAGATAATCGCCATTGTGTCATCTTTTTAAAGGTGAGTCTTAAAGCCTGCTAATTATGGATGATGTGGACGTTGTCACACAAAGATCCTTGTTGCCTAAAAGGCAACAACACGTCCATAACTTTACCATTGTAGAATGTGGAATATCATTAAGGAATTGATTTGAAGGAGCATTGGCGTGACTGTTAATGCTCACATCGATGACATGTTACTGTTATCCAAGTTTCGCAACTTGAATTTAGAGATACAGTTGATCAATTGTTACCAAAACGTCCCAATATGTTCAAATAGTGTAACTGCGCTCAATGGCACTATTGAAATGCTTACATTCCAGCGTGCAGAACGCATTCTCAATATGTACAAATAGTGTAACTATGCTCAATGGCACTATTGAAACACTCACATTTCAGCCTGCAGAACGCATTCCCAATATGTTCAAATAGTGTAACTACGCTCAATGGCACTATTGAAATGCTTTCCACCATCTTTATGGAGCGAGGGTTTTTTACGTCCCAGATGCCCTTCCTGACGGACAACCCTCCCCATTTATCCGGGCTTGGGACCAGCATGGAGTTGGGCTGGCGCTCAACCCCAAGGCTGGGTGTTCCGGACTGCAGAGAGTGGTAGGTGTCGATAATTTCACATGTCCGTCTTGCTTACAGAGAGACACCCCACAAACTTTCTGTTACTATTGAGCCGCGTCACTCCTTAACTACAGTTTGCTTCCAAGAATTGTTTGATCTTAGTCCCTTGGATATATTAAGTCATTTCTGGGGCGACATGAAAATTTCTTCAAGATTATACAAATCAGTTTTATTGGTAAAAAAACACAAATATTGCAAAGATTTTTGATATATCGTAAAAATTGCAAAGATAAAAAAATATTCCTTTTTGCCTATATTGAACGCTTTTTGCACCGTAGTATGTACGCATCTAGTGTATGCAAACTATGTCAACTATGCCCTATTGGCCAATTTCAACACTTTGTGCAGCATGGAATGTACGCATCTAGTGTATGCAACCTATGTCAAGTATGCCTTATTAGCCTATTTTGATCGCTTTGTGCACCAGGGAATGTACGTATGTCAAATATGCCTGTTAAGCCTATTTTGAACGCTTGGTGCATTATGGAGTGTACGCATCTAGTGTATGCAAACTGTGTCAAAATATACCTTATTAGCATAATTTGAACGCTTTGTGCACCATGCAAAGTACGCATTTAGTGTATGCAAACTATGTCAAATATGCCCTTTTAGCCTATTTTGAACGCTTTGAGCACTGTGCATTACCAGCGGTGAGTGCATGCACGCAAAGCTTACATGTACCACTGAGATAGTAAAATGTATGCCTAATGCGTGTAGATAGCATAACTTTCACATTGACTTACCTGAATGGCGGTTCACAAGAACATTCTTTGGCCTCTCGTCTGCAGTCATGCAGGTCACAATATTTCTCTTTCCATTTCATAAGGCGATAAGATCCGTTTAAAAAACTCGAAGGGCTCCTAACTAACAGAAGGGGTTGAGTGGAATTCTTAACGTTTCATTCCTCACTAATATTCTGTTAGGTCTTGATTCAAACTTTTTAATGCTCTAATAATTTGTTATTCTACCAACATTTTCTTTACTTTTGTTTCAGGATGGTTATCAAAAGTCTGCCAAGTTGAGTGGAAGCTGGTTTGATTTGCTATCTTGACGACCAACACATAGTATCAGTCTTCCTTCAAAGGGGGTAAACGACATACCCCGGCTTTCACTGTATTAAGGGTAATGAAATATGTTGAACTTATTATCACTCCAATAATCAACGAATAGTCCATATCAGTATCACAGAGATACGCTCTGATATCTATCAACCCAAATGTCTACTTAATGACGCTTTTTTACGAATTCTCTACAATAATCTTTATCCTTCCACAACGTCAGAAGTTTTTCTCCTCTCTTCTACAATAATCTTTATCCTTCCATTACGTCAATAGTTTTTCTCCTTTTCCTACAATAATCTTTATCCTTCTACTGCGTCAACAGTTTTTCTCCATTTCTCTACAATAATCTTTATCCTTCAACAACGTCAATAGTTTTTCTACTCTTTGATGCGTTGTATCAACAAGCCGACAATTTAAGACCTAATATGCAGAGAGAAGTCTTTGTTGAACTTATGAATCTCGCCACGCGCTCAGTTGAATTCAGTTTCAACAATATTATGTATAAACAGATAGACCGTGTGGCCATGGGTTCACCGTTGGGGCCTGTCTTAGCCAACATATTTGTTGGTCATTTTGAAGCGAAATTGTGTCGGCATGTCTACACAGGTACGGCTTTCTATGTGAAGGTCAGGTAAAGCCTAAAATCGGCATGTCTACACAGGTACTCCTTTCTATGTGAAGGTCTGGTAGAGCCTAAATACGGCATGTCTAGAGAGGTACGGATTTTTTTGTGAAGGTCAGGTAAAGCCTAGAATCGGCATGTCTATACAGGTACGGCTTTCTATGTGAAAGAGGTTGCGACGCTTTATTTCATGAATTAAAATTAGTAGGAGTTACCTAAGAATCTGTTTTGAGCAATAGAATAATAGAGTCATAATAGAGTCATATTTGTATTCTAAATCCTTGAGAAACACAGGTATTCGAGACAAATATCGGAACCAATAGTGAAGATGAGAAGTCTCAACGATCGCAGCTAAACGACTTCCGAGAGATCGAGACCGTTTTGTTTTTAGACGGTTTTAATGCCGGTGCGTTGACAATGCACACCGCGGGTGGTTTCCTGAAAACATGTTTTAATGGAACAAAAAATTTTGATTCACATGTTTCCTGAAAACATGTTTTAATGGAACAAAAAATTTTGATTCACATGGACAACAACTTTGTTTTCAGCCATTAAAACGTTTTTGTTCTCGCATATACTAGATGCGTACATTCCATGGTGCACAAAGCGTTCAAAGTAGGCTAATAAGGCATATTTGACATAGTTTGCACACACTAGATGCAAACATACCATGGTGCACAAAGCGTTCAGTATAGCCTAATAAGGCATATTTGACATAGTTTGCATACACTAGATGCGTACATTCCATGGTGCACAAACCGTTCAAAATAGGTTCACCAAGATTTCGCAAGATCCCAGAAGGCACAATATAGTCATTTCCAATGGTGAAGTTTGGCATGCTTGGTTGCTTTGGTATTTTCAATATCATTGAGGCAGTCCTTAATTTTAGAGTAAACTAGATGCGTTTCATTTGCAACTGATGGCTTGAAAATCATGTATAACTGAATATCATCAGCATACATGTGGAAAGCAACGTGAGCACTTTTAATTCCCAAGGCAATTTTGGCAAAATGGCACAAGAGACCATCTTTTTGGGATGTGCACTAATGGGCGTTTTGAGACTGCCATGGTCTTCAAGGATGCGTCAGCAATGCTGTGTGTTAATTTCAGCTCATTCTGGGCACTTTTAAGTCCCAAGGCATTTTTGGCAAAATGGCACAAGAGACCATCTTTTTGGGTCACTTTATCTCTCTAAATACTTAAGTGCAATCCAAGTTAACAAAGAATATTTGCTAGTGATAATACTATGAATGCCATTGTATGATTTAGAAACCTTTGATTTTCCTTTTCTATGTAAGATTCTGTGACACTCCATGCAATTCTCCCCAAAACTACAAATCCACGGACAACATGACAGTGACATTCATAGTTTATAAGAATTTTTCTGTTTATTTAGGGTAGTTTCAATGTCGGGCCCACTGCTCATCAGGGGTCTTTGATTGAGAGACTGCAAAGTATGCTTAGCATCCTCTACAAGTGGACATCAAGGTAAAAGAGCATCCCCCAGTTCATGGTTGTCTGTCCTAGAGCTTTGAAATTGTGTCAGAGCATTTCTCAGACTTGTTGAATACCTTGCTCTGTATAATTTCCCCGTACCCACTGACTGGAGGAGAATTCGCGAAAGATTGACACTAATATCTTCACCTTAGCTTTTGAGCCACGATGGCTCATTGGTTAAGGCGTTGGTTTAGTAATCATGAGGACGCAGTTCGAATCCGGTCAGCGCCGTTTATTTGCAAGCTATTGTGGTAATGCTCCACTCTTTGAGAATTATGTATAATTGCTGGCACGAGTGTACCTGTTACTATTATCTCTCTTACTACTTTGACTTAATTATAACGTACCTGTTACGAGTGTGCCTCTTACTATCATCCCTCTTATTACTATGACTAGTGATACCGTACCTGGTACGAGTGTACCTGTTACTATTATATCTCTTACTACTTTGACTTAATGATACCGTACCTGGCACGAGTGTGCCTGTTAATAAAAAACATTCTATTAAAAATATCCTAGAATACTCCACCGAGCCGGATTTGAACCAGCGACCTAAGGGTATCTGACCTATTACCACTACAGTCCTCCGCTCTACCAATTGAGCTATCAGTGGGTGCTGAACGTCCATCAGTTTCTTCCTTACATTCAATACAGGATAGTTTTCATTCTAATACAGTCTTCTTTCAACTGTGTATGCAAGTGTCACTAAAAACAGCTTTTGGTGCTATTCTAAAATCATTGTGCACCATGGAATGTACGCATTCCAAGTATACAAGTGTCACTAAAAGAGCTTTTGGTGCTATTCTAAACGCATTATGAACCATGGAATGTACGCATTCCAAGTATGCAAGTGTCACTAAAAACAGCTTTTGGTGCTATTCTAAACGCATTGTCACTTATTACCCTCTTCACTGAATTCATACAATGACACTAAGAATACTCTTTCTTTTCTAACACATGAGACAGACATGAAGATAAGACTTTAGTTTTTCACCACAGATTGTCCGGTTCAAATCTTTCCATCCGATTCCTTTTCTTTTGTTAACCCGTATTACCCTCTTCACTGAATTCATACATTAACACTAAGAATACTCTCACCATGGAATGTACGCATTCCGATTATGCAAGTGTCACTAAAAACAGCTTTTGGTGCTATTCTTAACGCATTGTGCACCATAGAATGTACGCATTCCAAGTAAGCAAGTCTCACTAAAAACAGGCTCTGTTGCTGTTCTAAACGCAGTGTGCACCATGGAATGTACGCATTCCAAGTATGCAAGTGTCACTAAAAACAGCTTACGCCAGGTGACAACAGCGGGAAAAGTTTTTGTAAAGAGATCACCAATAAAGGCATTGAGTTTTAAAAAAAAAAAATTAATATTATTATTATTATTATTATTATTTTTATTTTTTTTTATATTCTTTTTTGTATGTGTGTGTTTATATTTTTATCATCGTTTTCATTATTTTTAAATTTCTTCGGACTAGACACTCCTGTAAGATTCCTTATACCATAGGAGTATACGTCAAGCGGATATCCGTATTTCCTTGGTTAAGGATGGGAATCTTACAATGATACGAATAAGTGAAGGGTTAAGATGGGTAACATCTTATCATTGTTAGTCTTATCTCGTAATGTAAGATTCCCTATACCATAGGAGTAGACGTCAAACGGAATTCCGTATTTCCTTGGTTAAGGATAAGGGGTATGTTACTATGATCTTGGTGCTGTTAGCCATATGCTTTACATCCGTCTGTCAAGAGGGAAAGGTAAATTTTTCTCTATTCCGTCCCAGTCCTCCGTTTAAATGGGGATTGCCCTCCATTCTCGACCTCTTTGTCTAACTTTCTTTGACCTATTCGGAGCAAATGGGTTTGCTCTCGCCGCTAAACGTAAATCGGGATTAGACTATTTTATGATTGCAAATGGTAAAGAATGTGATTAAAGGCTCTTTTCCTATGTCAAAAAATTTAGTTTTCAATGGTAATAGCTACGTATGTTAAAAAAATGAAGATATTAGACTATTATATGATTGCCCATGGTAAAGAATGTGATTAAAGGCTCTTTTCCTATGTCAAAAGTTTTAGTTTTCGAGGGTAATAGCTAGTGGAAAAATTCATGATTCAACGTGTCAAGTGATTCTTCGGCCCTACCTGTAAATGTGACAAAGTTATCGCTCCCCTATCATTTGAGATTTTCACGTGAGAATTCCAAACAAGCTAAGATGTGAATATTATGCCCTTGAATAAGCCGCTGAGCAATCAAAGAGGGCATAATTCTGCTATGGAATATATTTTTATCTAACGACTGCATATTAGTTTTCATGAGCAGAGTACATTGTAGAGCACATTATTAAATATTTTAAAAGGAAATGATTAGTACATAAACTATAAAAATAAGCTATGCAAGATTGGATCTTGCAAGCTCAGCCAATTTTAAACCCGATGTCAGCGACACATTAAGCTGGTTTGCTACCCACCCATTTACGAAATTTTGTATAAGACAAGAAGCCTATTTTGAACGCTTTGTGCACGATGGAATGTACGCATCTAGTGTATGCAAACTATGTCAAATATGCCTTATTAGTCTATACTGAACGCTTTGTGCACCATGGTATGTTTCCATCTAGTATGTGCAAACTATGTCAAATATGCCTTATTAGCCTATTTTGAACGCTTTGTGCACCATGGAATGTACGCATCTAGTATATACAGTTGTTACATCCCGTTCATTTAAACCATCGGGTCTAAAAGTTTTTAACATGTGCTGCCAAAAAGATTCTCTCTGTCGTAAACATGTCTCAGTCTCAGCTTCATCTATTAGTTTAAATTCCCAGTCTGACATTCCATTGTGGTTCAATTCTAGGAAGTGTTCAAATAGACCACTTTGTGGTACCATTTTCTTTTCTCCGCACGGGGTTCGATTCCTCGTGGTCCTACGTTTTCACCATTGAGCTTTTCATACCATATCATCAGTCGCCCACGTCAAAGGTAGCCATCCAATAATAGGATTTGTGAAGCAGAGTTGGACCCCACATTTTCCACTTCAGTCTGTAAAGGGGAGTCTGCTTCCACATATTTTGTACAGAAGACTCGCCCCTTCTTCTCCTTTTAATTGGTCAAGTCACATGGCGCAGAGAGGCTGGTCTCCAATTGCGTTGAGCTGGATGTCGATGTCAACCGGTGGATGATAGGAAGCTAATGTGGCGACTAGAGAAATAGAAGTATGTTAACATCAGTGGTCACCTAGCTTAGTTGGTAGAGCGCACGCCGCGAAAGCGTGGGTCACGGGTTCGATCCCCGGTGGTGACATGCTTTAGTGTATGCAAACTATGTCAAATATGCCTTTTAAGTCTCTTTTGGACGGTTTGTGCACCATGGAATGTGCGCATCTAATGTATCCAAATTATGTCAAATATGCCTTATTAGAATATTTTGAACGCTTTGTCCACCATCGAAAGTACTTATCTAGTGTATGCCAACTAGGTCAAATATTCCCGATTAGCCTATTTTGACGCTTGGAACAGACTTATCTGGTCCTAATGACAATGATAAGTAAAACGCAATAGCCGTGCGACGGCTTAAATATGAAAGTGCTGGATAAAGGTAGGTATTCCTATTGAACCGTATATAGAAAATGACAGGCTTACCAACTGTGAATACCTAAGTTTAAACCAATTACGAACAAGTTGGTAGCTGACAAACGCGTATTCCCGTATACAAAAGGCACATACGTTGGAATCATGGGAATGCGAGGAATAAGAACAGCCTCGACCTCAAAAGGTCCTGTCAAGATTGCGGCCTCTATTACGTTTTCCATTGTTGTTTTTTACGGCAAGTCGCGTGCCTATTTCAAAAGTTTTAGTTTTCGAAGGTAATAGCTACGTATGTTGAAAAAATGAAGATATTAGACTATTTTATGACAGTCTCTGCTATGTTCTTGTATCATCATTTACCATCCCCATGTGACGTCATAAATAAAAAACCAACCCTGATTGCTCTTAAATTGGGCCAATAGGTTGCCATGTATTAATATAGTGGGGAAAAACTACTTAATTAAACATTTACTAAGAGTTATGAAGAAGTTAAGTCTTTAAAACTGACAATTTTTCCATGTGTCATCTACTGACATAGAAAAGGCATTTCTTCAGATCGAAGTGCAAGAATGCGATCGTGACTACTTAAGGTTCTTTTGGTTTGACCAGGGTCTTTGTAAAGTATTGTCAGGAATCGCCGCTGTTGGTCTATTTTTCTGTGAATTCGATGTCTCGACGAAAATTCTTTCTAGTGACGTCACATTCTGAGGGGACGCTTGACCATTTGCAAACATACCTGTGTTCATACCTGTGTTCATACTCGTGTTCATACCTGTGTTCATACCTGTGTTCATACCTGTGTTCATACCTGTGTTCATACCTGTGTGCATACCTGTGTTCATACCTGTGTTCATATATGTGATCTGCCAATTGAAGTGTCGACTGAAACTTTCAGTAAACAATGCATGAACAGATATGGTTTATCGTCAAGCATTCACAAGACTTTTGTCGAATCAAAAGTCGAGCCCGTTTGTACACCTTGTATAGAGAAGTCGAGGGTTGTCGAGCCTGGTATAGCGAAGTCTAGTGAAGTTTGAACATGTTCCAATTTGTCGAGAGGATCCACTCTACAAATCTATTGTTTTAAGTCTTGTATGGTCTTGTCGAGCCCATTTGTACACCCACTGGACAAATGGAATGGCTTTTCACGTGCAGATCAAATGATATGTTGAAGCAGAGAATTGCCTGGCAACTGCAATAAACAATGTATCCTAGCTATAGTATGTTAACGCTAAACGATGCCCTTTAATGCCGTCAGAGCAAGAATCTTACCTTGCACATCTGTGATCAACTGACAGTCGAGACAAACGACGTCGGTTCATCACGGAAGTTGATGTTTTGATGAAGCCGAATTGCCACTGAGTACATTAGGTGAAGCCGAATTGCCACTGAGTACATTTGATGAAGCCGAATTACCACTGAGTACATTAGGTGAAGTCGAATTGCCACTGAGTACATTTGATGAAGCCGAATGCTACTGAGTACATTTGATGAAGCTGAAATGGCACTGAGTACATTTGATGAAGCCGAATTGCCACTAATTAAACAGAAGAAATCGTTATTCTATTTGATACTTTGCTTTAAAATATCATACAAACATTGCTTAATCGATTTCATGAAAAATTGGAGGGGGGTACCAAAAGGAAATAGCGCCAAAGGGCTGTAGCTACAATATTGACTGACTGTAAATAAATAATTGTCTACCTTCAAATATTAGAGAACCAACTTGTGCATTGTAGAGTCTCCGGGAGACGCGCTGGTGACCATGACCATGTTCGCGTTTTCGAGATCTTCTACGTTTCTCAGGGTGAGGACGTCCCGCTTGATATGGCGAAACTCCTCGGTCACCTGCGTGCTGCGACCGAACGGCAGCAGAATTCCGTTTTTCGAGAAGACCGAAAAGTCTAGCTCGATCCGCCGCGACGTCTTTGACGCACCGTTGGAGTTTTAACTCTTGAATTTTCATTAAACAAACCGAGACCTTTTTAATAGAACAACGCGTTAAGCATGATAATGTTCCATAGCGACTAGGTACTTTTGAAACATAGCGAATGCGGTGTGCTGCTAAACTAAGGAACAAGAGGCACGCCCTAGTCACAAAGACGCATACAGTATTTGTTGGTTGGTAGAGAGAATCAGTTACAACCAAAGCCGCTCCATCGTCGAACCTAATTGTATTAGGTTCGGCGCATGAGAAGAGCGACGTTTGACTTGGGCCTTATCTACACTATTTGAAGTACGGTGATCCTCCACAATGCTGCTTCATACTATGAAGGAGAGTAGAGCTGGGCTCTTTTAAGCCTACGTCATCTATCCTGATTCAACTGATATTACATAACTTGACGGTGAGAAAAAATACTTGGTAAAAATGGGAGTGGATGAAGCCACGGCGCGGCCAATAAGTACGAATACTGGAAGGTGACAGTCACTCTTGTTTAACTTAATGATTTAACATTGAACATTAGTCATTTCAAAATACTCACCAATTCAATACTTAAAAGTTATAAATAAAAAAAATATTTTGTCAAAAAAGTCATTATATCCAGCCTTGCAAATGTGTCATCGACATAACGGAAATAAACAATGGGCTTTTGGCAAGATTCAAACAGTTGAAGTTTATGAAAGCTAACAAAGATATTTGCTAATGCTGGACCCAGGGGACTGAATTCAACACCACGTGTCGCAACTTCCATCAATTCGATCAAAACTTCTTCAGGGAATTGGGGAGGGACAAGGTTACCTCTATACAGTCGACTGTTTTCGACTTTGCTTATCTGCGCATGTCAGTAAGCTACTTCAGTTCTGTTGCGATGCTCAAAATATCTGTCTGTCTGTCACTAAATACTACCCTTGGACGTTAAAACTGGATAGGATAATAAGTCCTTCCCGTATCTCCGCATAACTCTGAGGGCTACGGACGTCACGTGGCATTGCCGTTTAAAACCAATTAGTTAGCCGCCATGTGAGAGGGGTGTAAACTGTCAACAGTATCATCGGTAATAAAAGTTGTTGCTTAATAGGTGATTTTCTCGCAGGAAACACATGCAAACTTGTAAATACGTAAAGTTAACTGATCAGAAACTCTTGTGTTCAAACGCCAATTCAGCTTTCGTATAGTTTGTTTAGAATTTAAGATCTAGGCAGCATTTTCTCATACATTCAGATTTGCAAACAACTATCACACTGGAAATCTAGTGTACTCTGCAAGAATATCTTTTATATAGTTACTTACGATGAAAAATCTTCATCTACTGGATAAATGCATATCCATCAGGAAAGGCAACCATTTTGATTAAAATATTGTCATTTCATTGCAATAGATTAGTGGATATCATGTCCCTTCATTGACAATTTTTTCCTACACACATTCACCGAAAACTAGTTCACTTATACATAATATAAAACTTACAAAATCATCAAATGAAACTACAGCAATCTCCATTAATAAAAACCAAACTTTAATTTACTCCTTAAAATATCTCACTGGCTAACCTGTGGATAATTAAAATAAATCCAGCATATTCTGACAAATGGCCATTACTATTTAACTGACTTTAAACACCTTTTTCAACTTCCATAATCGTTTTATTTCTCTTTTCAGGTCTTGATACTTTTTCACTTTCTCCCTCTCTTTCCAATGTACATTCACATCCGCTGACACTGCAATGTCGATGATTATTGCCGAGATCAGGTCTCCTTGCTTCAATCATATTGTCACACTGGATAGTTACATCCCATAGCAGCTTTACATCCTCGTTTTCCCACCTTGTTTATCCCCTTATCGCTTTTTTCCTCCTTAGAGGCAACTAGTACTTTACTATTGTTTGTTATACATTGCATTGTTCTAGTTTTACTTTATTAATTCGTATTTTCACGTTGTAATTCGACCTTTGAAAATGATGTGAGGAAACATCGAAAGCTCAGGATCTAATTATTTGTTTGTATTTTATTGCGTTAGCATCACTAGCAGCTTGGGTGGTTGTTATAAGTAAAACGCCAAACGTGTAAAGTTCATTGACAACGTTTCGTCTAACAGACTTCTTCACGTCACTACGGAAAATTGGCTAGTGACCTGAAGAAGTCTGTTGGACGAAACGTTGTCAATGAAGTTTCCACATTTGGTGTTTTACTTATAATAACTTGTCGGTGGACTATTCACCTTTCAATGAAATATAAAAGCTGCTGCCTTATTACAACTTAAATGACACATGCTTTTAGTTTGTACCAAACACGTAGTAATATTTCCAAACTGGTACAGGCACTGGAACCAGGCGGCCAAACGGTTTAGGGCCCATGCACTTTTCAGAAATTAATCAATCTAGCCACCCTCTCTTTGGCCTATTCAACTAAGCTGGTTAATATGGACCCCTCTGAGTACTAATGTTAGAATGACCGAAATGAAATGTGTGAAAGAGGCTTGCTATGTTGGCCGCACGACGTTGCGTTTGGTTGACCGAATTAAGCAGCATGTATCCTTTATTCGTCAAACATTTACTCCTAAAAGGAAACAACCACCTCGAGTTTCAAAGACCAAAAACACCACTAAGCAATGTGACTCTGCCATAGGGCCCAACTTTTTCCTGTTTTAGTTGGAGGTTTAGGGCTCACTGTGGTGATATTGCCCAGTCTCTCACACTCTAACTACATTTGTTGCCCTTGCTGCTCTTGCTACTCTTGTTACGCTTCCTACTCTTATTGGTGCTCTTTCTACTCTCATTGGTGCTCTTCCTACTCTCATTGGTGCTCTTCCTACTCTCATTGGTGCTCTTCCCGTACCTGTGTAGACATGCCTATCTTAGGCTTTACCTGACCTTCACATACAAAGCCGTACCTGAGTAGACATGCCTACCTTAGGCTTTACCTGACCTTCACATAAAAAGCCGTACCTCTGCAGACATGTCGATGTTAGGCTTTACCTGACCTTCTTATAGAAAGGCGTACCTGTGTAGACATGCCGATTTTAGGCTTTACCTACTTACATTTATTACCATATCTTCTAAACTACACGGAATTTGACTCTGATTTCACGCGGAATACCCTTATAGGCCATAAATCTATATTATAAACATATAAAAATCAGAATTGACGGACCTTTTTCCGAGACCAAATTTTTCCACTTTTCTAAGCCTTAGTGCTTGAAGAAATGCCAGAAATCAGCCTACCTTGTCAACTTACCGAAATAAATTAGTAGTTAATGATGTATGAAAATTATGGTATAAACTACCAATTAATGATATGACTTGATCTGGCACGTGATGGTATTTTAGAATTACTGGAATAAGACTATGATCTACTTCACTAAAAGCGTTTTTTAGATCAAGGAGAGTAATAAAGGCAGATCGCTGTTTTAATTTAGCCCTCTGAATAACATGAGCAATATCATACATGAAAAAAGAGGACGAAGAAAAAGGGCTAAAAGGAGACGACGTAGAAGACGACGATCACCAAGACGAAAAAACGATCACCGAGACGATCACGAAGAAGGCGAAGAAAAAGGCCTCGAGTTGCTTAGCAATTTTCCAAAATCAGGCCAGGAGTTGCTTAAGTAGTTGCTTAGATAATTTATGACGATTTTGAAGTTTAATTATCAAATCAATTTCAAGAGAATTTGAAGAGGGTTGATGGTAAATTTGAGGCATAGCCCTAAATGACCCCCCACATCTATGAGCCCCGGCACGAAGACCCATGCAATAGTCTTCTCGTTTGCTTACTGTATGCTTTAACTTTATGCGAAGTCTTGTTAATTTGAGGGATAGGGTATGTAACTTTGTTATTTCTCAATGAGCGCCCCCCCCCCCCCTTATTTCGTTGAAAATTCAATAAAGGCTGGTGGAACTTATTCGACCCATTGGTCACACCTTTCCTTTTCTTAAAACAGAGGCCCAAGTTAACATTGTTGAGCGCCTTCAGCTCTCTCGTTGCCTTCTCTTCTATTTTCT
This sequence comes from Alatinidae sp. Z8VKAUB7J3, assembly GCA_010016025.2. Lineage (NCBI taxonomy): Eukaryota > Metazoa > Cnidaria > Cubozoa > Carybdeida > Alatinidae > Alatinidae sp. Z8VKAUB7J3. The sequence continues at coordinate 261,747,346 of JAAAKM020721499.1, forward strand.
GCTCCGCAGCTAAAAGCGCGGGTAAACAATTGTGAAAACGCGCATACACTATATATTGGTGACGAGGTTGGCCATTACAGGTTCTCCTTCGTCAATTACAATACGACACAAGCCTGTACCGTTCGATGGTTTCGTTGATGTTTTCAAAATGCAAAGCTTCCGAGACTTTTAATGATACTGCCAAATTTGTAAATAGATTATTAGATCCCTTTTAATTGCCACTTCCCAAATTCTGATTGCCCGCCATCAAATATGCCTTATTAGCCTATTTAGAACGCTTTGTGCACCATGGAATGTACGCATCTAGTGTCTGCAAACTATGTGAAATATGCCTTATCAGCTTATTTTGAACGGTTTGTGCACCATGGAAAGTACGCATCTAGTGTATGCCAACTATGTCAAATATGCCTTATCAGCTTACTTTGAACGCTTTGTGCACCATGGAATGGTCGCGCAGCCAATTCTTATTAACAATTATTAGATATTTTCCACGTATAATCCTGGCTGATGTGACACTTAATACTAAATTTTTCCATACCACATATGTTTCCTATTGCCTGTATACTCTCCAAACAGGCACGTAGCCAAAGTAAAAAATTTTAAGGGCATATTCTGAACTTTGAAGGACTTTTCTGAGTTTTTTGGGGGTTTTTTGAAAACTTTACTCAAGAGAAAAAGTGTTAAAGTAGCGTACACATCAACTTCCTCCAACAGTCTGTCCATTCCATTCTGTTCTTTGTATCACTATCGCAGTTCACTTTTGCCACTCTTTCTTAAAGAACCTTTATCAAAGGCAGTATTTCATGGTAGGTATTTGTCTAGCTTTATGATTCCTTGCCCATTGATAATACAAGAAGAGAAGCCAGGCATCAAAATAGGAGGCTATGTATTCAACAACTTGCGTTATGCAGATGACACAGTGTTGGTCGTAGAAAACGAATTTGACCTCCAAGAACTGCTGAATATTGTAGTGAAGGAAAGCAGAAAGAAAGGATTAGAGCTGAATAGCAAAAAGACTGAAGTGATGGTGGTTAGCCGCAAAAAGGAGATACCTTAGTACAGCTGTTTCTTTATTTCTTCTTTCATTGTCTTCTCCTATTCATTTGCTCTCTTGGTGATAGTTTGCGTAATACTTTGTCTTTCATTATCTCCTTTTATTTGTTGCTTTACTTTGACATATTGAACACCTGTGTGTAAAACTATTAACTAGTGTCCTGTTGTTTATAATATCTATGTGTCATGTTATTGTAAGTTATATTGTAACAGATTGGAGTGTAAGGATTAGAGTGTTTGAATTAATAAATTAGAGTGCGATAGATCGCCAACAAGGAATACTGGTGTTTTTATTACGAGTAGTACGTCACTTATCCTGAGAACTAGTGCGAAGATAGGCAAGTCGTATTCGATTTACTTTATCTAACATATGGTCCACCGGAGCTAAGGATAATAACGTACGATGTTTTTAGTGACAATTGCATGCTTGGAATGCGTACATTCCATGGTGCACACTGTGTTCAAGATAACCTAACAAGGCGTTTTTAGTGACAATTGCATGCTTGGAATGGGTACATTCCGTGGTGCATAATGTGCTCAAAATAACCTAACAAGGCGTTTTTAGTGACAATTGCATGCTTGGAATGCGTACATTCCATGGTGCACAATGATTCCCTGCAGGAAGTGCGCAGAAGGTGTGCGCAGTGGTAATCTCGTACTCGTACTCGTACTCGTCGTGGATCTGAACCTCCCTAACATAGGTTATGCATCGATCGCGTAACCTAAAATTGGTGACCCTTGACGTTTCTACTCGCTGAACTCATCATTTGCTGATTTCAACTTTTAAGTCTACAACTCGTTGCTCCTAATAGTGCACAAAGCGTTCAAAATAGGCTAATTACGCATATTTGACATAGTTTGGATACACTACATGTCTACATTCCATTGTGCACAACGCGTTCAAAATAGGCTAATGACGCTTATTTAACATAGTTTAGATACACTAGATGCGTACCTTCCATGGTGCACAAAGCGTTCAAAATAGGCAAATGACGCATATTTGACATAGTTTGTTGGAAGTGGTTTTGGTGATTGTCAAAATTTGACCAATTTTTGCAAAATTGGCCAAGCCGCGCACCTTGGACAAATTCTGGTTTTAGAGTCACTATCTTCAAAGACCTATAAATTGCTTCAAATGCTCCAAAATTTTTGGCAGCAAGCTGGAAACATGTTAACAGGACTTGTTAAGCATGTTGGAAGTGGTTTTGGTGATATTAATATCAGATCAGGTCTCCTTGCTTCAATCATATTGTCACACTGGATAGTTACATCCCATAGCAGCTTTACATCTTTATTCATTTTCACAAAAATGTGTACATTGCATTCTTACAATGTTCGTGGCCGGGATAGAGACCCTGATCCTAGGGCTTGTTTTCACAGTGATAAAAACTTTCTTACAATTCTCATGCTTCCTACGCTTAGGGGAGCTTCGGTGAGCGGTAGTTTCATTTTGAGCCCACGAAGCGTTAGTAAGATTCGGATGTGCAGGAGCTGTAATATATAGGCCTGCCCGACACAGCACGTTATTATGAACTAGAATGGAACTAGAATACTAAGTAAATGGCACACAAAAGCATATCAACGTAAACCTGTTTATCGACAGTACCAAGGCCTGGGGATTTAGGTTGTATATTAACAAGAAAATAGCACCTTATTCCCTGAAAAATTAGCAAATCCTCTGTTAAATACCTGGGTAACGGTTTCAAAGAACCGGGAACTTTTAAATGCTTAGGGAGGTCCTTACAAGGTCTATAAAAACACAGGTCATGACACTCCAGTGACCAATAAGAAACGGGGACATGGGCACCATTTTGGGTCCTGTCATTCCAACCAAACAAAATAGTAATGTTATATATGAATTTAGATGCCAGTGCGATGCTAGGTATGTTGGAAGGAAGTATGTCGCAACATATTCCACCCGCGTTGAGAAATATGAAGGCCGTTCGTCAACAACCCGAACGAAAGTGTAAAGCAAATGTGAGTCTGATAGATTGTGATTCGGCCATCGGTACACATTTACTACCTTCACAATGAAAGAAGTACCTGTACTCACATGCTGAGCTTAGGATTTACCTGACCTCTAGTTTGAAAGAAGTACATGTACTCACATGTCGAGCTTAGGATTTACCTGACCTATAGTTTGGAAGAAGTACCTGTACTCACATGCCGAGCTTAGGATTTACCTGACCTTCACAATGAAAGAAGTACCTGTACCTACATGCCCAACATATAACAAGAAACCTAAATTTGTTCCCTTTCAATCCTTTCAATCCAAGTTTAGGGTTGCAGCTAAAGCGCTTGCTTCAGGACCAATTGTTATCAGATCAAAAGTAAAAGGTGTAAAAGTGCGTTCATCTTGTAGTGTCTGTACTTCATTATTCCACTTCCTCTTAACTTCTCCAGGGCTCAATCCTCTTTCTTTCCTAAAGCTTTTAAGTACACAATGTTTTCGCTATTTCGTGCAATATTCTTATTTTGTACCACAAACAAACTATTTAAAAGTCACCTTTGTAACTACTCAATGTTAAAGTTGATAGCATGTCGATGGGGTAGATGGGCCATGGCGCCTTTAGAAAGTCTGTTGGCCCCTAGTTTGCTCTGTTGCTGTGCCTCTATACTCTAGAGTGGGAGAATGTTGAAACTCCAGTAAGTAAGAAATCCCATCTAAAAATAAGTTCCTTTAGTATTTCAACAATTTTGTTTTCTTTTGTAGGTTCTATTTGAGCAGCCAAAGGAGGAAAAAGTTGAATCTAAGGTAAGTAAGTTTTGCTATTTAAAAAGTAGAGTCTTTAGTATTTGATTTAATTTCTTTTCTTTTCTAGGTTCTTAAGATGGGGTTAAAAGAAATGGAGACAAGAACCCCTAAAGTAATACTTAGCTAAATCTCAATAGAATAAACATGAAAACTACAAAAAAAACGAAGTACGTAGAGTGTTCCTAAAAAATGTGAGGGTTGGGGGAGGGGGGCGCAAAATTTTTATAACCTTAATAATTAGGCGGGACCTTGTGTTAGGTACCTACATATACGTCTCCTTTGATAGAGTTTGGCATAAAGCACTTTGGTTAATTATGAGGAAGTGCAGAATCAGCTCTCGTATTGTCAACACAGTCATGTCGCTGTACAATCATGCAAAGAGCTTAGTCTTGATTGGCGATAGTTGGTGTTCGACAAGGATGTGTACTTTCGCCATATCTTTTCAACATATTCCTAGAATTCATCATGACGGAAGCACCAACTTTTCTGTGCCATATAGACTTTTATATGAATAGCGAATAACTGTACATCGATAATTGATAACATTTGTTCACATTACAAAAGAATTTTAAAAGAAAATTTGACTCGGATGGAGTCCGCTTGAACATTCAAAGAAACCATTACAAAGAAATGATTACGGACATTATACATCCCTGCCAATCACTCCAAGGCAGTTACAATCCTTTCCGTGATACAACAAGTAAAGTTTGACAGTCCATGTCCTCAACTCCCCTCTGATCACACGAAGAAGCTCTTTTTTCGACTCCTTATGTACTACGCACTCGATTTTGCAAACAGGACTTTTATGTCTACAAAAAGAAAAAATTGCAAATACCTTAAAGTAGCTTATCTATAAAGTAAGCATTATCTTTTAAAATTTCAGTGGTGACATACTTTTCTATTTCTCTAGTGTTCTATTCAAAACTAACATTTCAAATCCTCTCTTCTCGATGATAAAATCTCATTTAATGCAGCAGTTCTGCAGCCGCACATCGAGATCTTAAAATGGTTGGTATTATTTCGCATAGCTGATGTGTACTTTGGGAATGATAGAGCAGTGAGAGCAGTGACGCATCTCTTCATGTATGTTCAAATAGTGTAACTACGCTCAATGGCACTATTGAAATGCTCACATTCCAGCGTGCAGAACGCATTCTCAATCTGTTCAAATACTGTAACTACGCTCAATGGCACTATTGAAATGCTCAAATTCCAGCGTGCAGAACGCATTCGCATTATGTTCAAATAGTGTAACTACGCTCAATGGCACTATTGAAATGCTCACATGAGGTGAAGGGCTGGTAGATGTACGAGAAGAGCGTGAGTTGGGAGAAGCACGAGGAACAGACGGTGATGGTTTAGGGTGTTACGAGCGGCCTCGTGATTGAGTGCGAGCTGTCAAGGCCTGGATTTGGTCACGGAGTTTGGAGATGTGTTCCTGTAATTGGATTGTGGCGAGAATGTCAGCAGGAGTCATGGTGATTGATGTTTAACGAACATTACCACTTTTGTAGAAGAGCTCCTCATCACAAAGTTCATAAATGGACTGTCCTCTGAACGAGTGCGGAAAGAACTTTCACACTTAGGAAGACCGAACAACAATGCTTCATTAAGAAATCGTGTTCAACGACAACAACAGAAACAACCTACTTACGCTAACCGACGACGAACTGTAAAGTACGATACAGAAAATCACATTCTTTACCATTTGCAATCATAAAATTGTCTAATATCTTCATTTTTTCAAGATACGTAGCTATTACCCTCAAAAACTAAAAATTTTGAAATAGGAAAAGAGCCTTTAATCACATTCTGTACCATTTGCAATCATACAATAGTCTAATATCTTCATTTTTTCAACATACGTAGCTATTACCCTCGAAAACTAAAACCTCACCACGAAAAGGCATCAGACTTATCACAATTTACAGAACTGACAACAGTTTGTTCCGTAGTTGGCTTTATTAATGGGTTCATATGTTTATTTTCTGTTAGTACCTTAGTACCCGGGAAGTTTTCCATATTTCAACTAACTATTCACGGACTAGTGGATGCAACCACTGCAGTGGGTGGACAAAGTTCTACATAACAAATTCTGACAAAGTCATCGAACTATGCAGAAGCTTGCATAAAGTCACGTTCTCTTTTACTTGAATTCTGTTGAATTCTGACAAAGTCATCGAACTATGCAGAAGCTTGCATAAAGTCACGTTCTCTTTTACTTGAATTCTGTTGAATTCTGACAAAGTCATCGAACTATGCAGAAGCTTGCATAAAGTCACGTTCTCTTTTACTTGCCTCTTTTGTTCTGACGCGGAAATTCTATGATGACGATGACAGGTGCAAATTTTGACAGCTATTTGATACCAAGGGAAGATCAGGTTCCTTAGCAAGCAAGTTGGTTGTATCCTGAGAGTGATCATTATTTTTTGAAGTCTGTAGACTGAAGTGTCACAATCAGCAAGATGGATGTAAACCCCCGTCAACGAATTTCTGACATATTTGACATAGTTTGCATACACAAGACACGTACATTCCATGGTGCACAAAGCGTTTAAACTAGGCTGATAAGGCATATTTGACATAGTTTGCATATAGAAGATTCGTACATTCCATGGTGCACAAAGCGTTCAAAATAGGCATATAAGGCATATTTGACATAGTTTGCATACACTAGATGCGTACATTCCATGGTGCACATTTGCTCTTGAAAACACAAAATTCATATATTTAACACTTAGTTTACTTCTTGCTAGCAAATATTTCAAAGGTTGGTTGTATTTTTTTTCTAAATTGGTCCTCCACTTTTTCACTTTAATTTAGGCTCAATCATATCACGTTTCGAATCTGTATCTATACTTCTATTGTTTTGAACTTGAACAGGTTTTCTCTCCTTGTACTAAGAAGTGAATTTTTATAGACATCAAATAAAAAGAAAGTTTTTTTAACTGAAAGTAAGGAGCGATATTAAAACTTAAAACGAACAGAAACTACTCAGGATATAAAAGGGGCTGTTCCCTCCTCAATGCCCCGCTCTTTACGCTAAAGTTTGACTCTTTCTCTCAACTCTACTTTTTAAAACAGTAAAAAACTTTAGCGTAAAGATTTTTGGAATTAATCCATATTTGGTCCACCGTTTTTATTTTTACTTTCTTTTTATACGAATCGTGTATTCTAGTATTTTTTACAGACGGGGAATAACAGAAATCAGTGTCTCTTATCTGACTATTGTATGTATGTATGTATGTATGTATGTATGTATGTATGTATGTATGTATGTATGTATGTGTGTATGTATTTCTTTTGAATTTCCTTGGAATTGGAAAAGAACCCATGCTAAGTCCATTCACCAATGTCGATAAAACTTTCAGATATCATGGCTTGTATTCGCCTTCCTTCCTTGACGCTGAATAACCTTGGTATGCAATGCTAATTGTCTCCTTCGAAAAATATCCAACCAGCATTCTCGTCTTTCCCGCCACGTACCCAATCCCTTTAACCGTAGTATCGTAAAGGGTAAGATAATCCCGTGCTCTGCACAGAGCGCAGGGGTGTCATATGGTAGAGAATCACAAGTTCTGAGCCACGATATTGCGAGACAAAGTGATCATTTTTTTCTTCGCCGCCTGAAAGTTGCCTGTTGATGCTATGGAGACGTAGCAACCCAATTAAATGAAAATCGAATAGAAACGACTTCTTTACAGATGAATTTCCTTTGCCAATTCTGCAGCCTTTCCTTCTAATGCTTTGTTTCATCTGGTAATATAGACCCACTTTAACCTTCCTACACCCTCTTTGTTGTAGCTCCTTCTGCCACTACTTGCCCTATCACTTATTCTTCTACCATTAATAGCCCTTGTGTTATTATTCTTTTACTTCCTCTCCTTCCATTGCCTTTTATCTCTTCATGTACAATAACTCCAAATATCGTAAAACGGCTGCCTCAGTTGCAGCAGATGAGCTGCCTACTGACGACTGCAGTAAATGACCAGTCATTTTCTTAAGTGAACTGCAGTATCTGGAGTGACATAAAGATGTGTTATGTGATAGATCATGTTATCCCTGGCAAAAATGTATTTACAACTTTTCAGATCAAGAGTTATCACGACCAAGGCGTCACATTAGCGCCCAATCATCCACCGGTGGACATCGACATCCAGCCTCTCTGCGCCATGTGACTTGACCAAGGAATGACTGCCCTCCGGCCCGTCATCAATCCAAAGCCCATTGAAGGTAAAAGATATCATAAGTATCACATCTCCTCTATTCTCGATGATATTTTCTTTTATCTTCATTTTTTCTTAGGTGGCCATATCGTGGAAGCTAATTTTGAGACCTGATCTTTATATCTAAGGGAAGGTTAAGGTGCAATGAGAACGATGACAATCGAGTGTGTACCTGATGAGCAGTATGAGGGAATAGAGGCTCGAGAGATCGAATGTCCAAAATAAGGCAAATTTTCTCAGGCTCGTAACTTTTGATGACAAAGACTAAATTTGATGAAACTTATATATTTAACTAAAACTTTTGAAATAGGAAAAGAGCCCTTAATCACATTCTTTACCATGCGCAATCATAAAATAGTCTAATATCTTCATTTTTTCCACAGACGTAGCTATTTCCCCCGAAAACTAAAACTTTTCAAATAGAAAAAGAGCCTTTAATCACATTCTTTACCATGTGCAATCATAAAATAGTCTAATATCTTCATTTTTTCCACGAGTGCTTAATCTATTGTTCTATGTACATCTAAGACCATGCCCTTTTGCCACCATAGTTGGAAGAATAATTTCAGAGTAATATAATATAAGAACAGTAATATTATAATATAATAATAGAGTTTATTCTGGTACCACTAACCAACTTTTCAAGAAAAATAATAATCTAAAAGCAGCTGAAAAGAATTTCATTGAAGTCGATGTTTTATAACCATGGGAATTCAAACTTTGAGAGGTATTAAGTCATTCTAGAACGGAAATGTTTGTCCGGTACACGTGTCATTTTTATAAGGAACTCAGTTGCTTAGGTGTGAGGCATCGATTTGGTGCAAAATCTAAGCAACAAGCTAAGCAACTCGAGGCCTCAAATTCAGGAGGGACAATTTTTAAAACGCCTGAAAAATAAGACTATTTTATGATTGCACATGGTAAAGAATGTGATTAAAGGCTCTTTTCCTATTTCAAAGGTTTTAGTTTTCGAGGTTAATAGCTAAGTATGTTGAAAAAATGAAGATATTAGACTATTTTATCATTGCACATGGTAAAGAATGTGATTAGAGGCTCTTTTCCTATTTCAAAAGTTTTAGTTTTCGAGGGTAATAGCTACGCTGATTTAGTATTTGAGCTACTGTGGGAAATTTGATCACATAAGTTATTTGTGTCACAACACAGAATGAGTTTGGTCAAGTTTGATAGATGAGCTAATCTGGTATCGTCGAATTTAAAATTGTTGTAACGAGTTGTAAAATTTCATCAACTAAAGCACTATATGAAAGCACTATATGAAAATACGATGAAATAAGATGAAATTCAAATATGCCTTATTAGCGTACTTTGAACGCTTTTTGCACCATGGAATGTACGCATCTAGTGTATGCAAACTATGTTAAATATGCCTTATTAGTCTATTTTGAATGCTTTGTGCACCATCGAAAGTACGCATCTAGTGTATGCAAACTATGTCAAATGTGCTTTATTAGCGTATTTTGAACGCTTTGTGCACCATGGAATGGTAAACTTCGAGAACCTGGGTTTTGAGTATTTGCATTTTTCTCGTTGCCTCTCCTACTTCTTGCCATCTTGTATGCAATATGGTATGTGGTATTTCACCGCCTATACAATATTACTAACTTGAAACATTCAAACGTCCAGGAAACAAGTTACGGCATACGTGGCCAAGCTTCGCTCGCTCCACCGTAACTAGTCAGCAACTTCTTGGTTTCTACACATCAGTAAGTCATCGAAGGCGATAGCGACTGAGATGTGAATTTCCAAAACTGGAAATCAGGAATTAATCAACTATCCAACCTATGGATGAGCACAAAACTGGATGATACTGTTACAATCTTTTATCTATATTTTATAGATGCGAGATTGCTTCATTGAAACAGAAACACCTTAAAGCATCTCTTTGCTATAAAAATGGAAATTATAAGTACCCTACCAAATTCTCGAAATTTGCTCTTCGTGAAAATCAACGTATTTGGAATTGTTTCAATAAGGGCCTGTGTGATCTAACACAGAAACAAAATCCTATAAAGACAATTGAGGAACTGCTATTAACGAGTACGTAACCCAATATATTCAATATATGGTAGATTATAATCCTCTTATAATTATTTATTTAAAAACGTAGTAGATTTACGTCGTCTGTTTCTAATAAACTGCAGTATAAGCTACCTTTCTCCTATTGCTCTTCGAAATTTGAAGTCATTGCAAATTTTGTTGATAGTTGATAACGGCATTTCATTTCTGCAAAATGGCTTCTTTGCTCATGGACAACATGGTTCACAATTGACAAATGAAAGCCATGGAGTCTTGGACAAATATAAAAAGGCAACAAATTTCGATAAATGGTGTGGCAACACTGACCTACGTAGGGTACGTTACAACATTAAGTAAACTTACGACAATTGATGTGGCAACACTGACCTACGTAGGATAAGTTACAACATTAAGTAAGCTTACGACAATTGATGTGGCAACACTGACCTACGTAGGGTACGTTACAACATTAAGTAAGCTTCCGTGCTTTAAGCGGTGAACCCGGGAACTCTGCCTAGGCACCTTGGTATGTGTGTATCCGAGTGGTGAACTCGGGAACTCTGCCTAGGCAGAGTATTGGTATGTGTTAAGCGGATGGTAAGCGGATGATACGGCTTGTTGGTCCACTAGCGAGTCAGCTGGCTTGATTCACTGACCCTGTTGAAAAATGTTAAAAATTTAGCCCAGTCTTCTTCCTCTATGATTTAAAGTCTCTCGTTTCAATTGTGACTGCGAAAGAGTTTTGACGGAAACACAGTAGAATCATCAAATGCGCATGCGTCTGTCAGAAGATTTGAATGCAAAACTCGTAGGTGCATAACTCGTTCAATCCCCTCTAAGTTCTGTTTCCTATGTGAGACATCTGTTAAGGTTTTAAACCCAACTAACGTCAATTGAAAGTGTTAGTGCTGGTGGCCAAGAAGCTTCGGGTTCAATTGCATGGTACCTGATAGCGTTTGATGTTGAACGGGCCTTTATATTACACTGTAACCATGCTCTTTACTAAACATCTATCACTAATCTGTATCCGAACTGTCCCGATAGAGAAGATGGCGGCAGATAAAATAAAGGAGTAATCGTTTATCTAGGTCTCAACTTTGGACTAAAAATCGAGAGCCAATGATATCTCTCGATGACAGGGGCTCGATTACGTCGCCAAAGGGACTGGATGTCGTCATTACTGGCGCTCAAGGTTAGACTTGGCCTCCAAGTATACCTTCCATTGTTATCATTCGAAGCATGGGCTTCGCATTACTGGATGTTATTGACTTTCGATGATTGTGGGTGCTCAAAACACTCATATTCTGGCTGCGCTCTTCAAGCACCGTCCCCTCAGCATGTCACGTGATGCTAAACAATAACCTGGTCTCGAGCACATGCTGTCGATTCCAGACAATTCCTCCATCGGCTTTGGGTAAAATTAGGTTCAGATTTGTTTCAGTATCAGAACCGGGACTACCTACTAGTTGTGGATTATTTTTCCAAATTAGTGTAGTTAGTAGTAGTTAGTGTAGGTAAGTAGTGTAGTTAGTAGTAGTTAGTGTAGGTAAGTAGTGTAGTTAGTGTAGGTAAGTAGTGTAGGTAAGTAGTTGTGGTGTGGGCATGTAAGCAGTGTATCTAGTAGTATTTTATGTAGGAAGTAGTAGTTAGGGTAGGTAATAGTAGTTAGTGTAGGTAAGTAGTTTTAATTTACTTTGATTTCTGCTTAGTTGATACATTTAAAACAAATCAATAAATTACTTTGATTTCTGCTTAGTTGATACATTCAAAACAAATCGATAAACTTCTTTCATTTCTGCTTAGTTGATACATTCAAAACAAATCGATAAATTACTTTGATTTCTGCTTAGTTGATACATTTAAAACAAATCGATAAATTACTTTGATTTCTTGCCATTCAAACAGACAGCTGAAATGAAAGTATCAGTGAGCAATAAGGAACTTGCTACGCCGTGGCAAACATCGGTATGGTGAATCATCATACACAAATGCAAAAGAGGAGAACAAGCTCAGCTCTCTTTGTCGCAACAGGACTATCTTTTGATCAACCGTTTTCATGCTATTGTCAGTCTTTTGATTTTGGCGCGTTTTATTTAACTAAACTATCTTTAAGTGATCTACATCTGCGAAATGAAACTAATGGCGGTTGTGGAAATAATGTACTAAGTATCTCTGAGTTATCTAATATCGGCTGAAATTTTCTCAATACTTCTCTAAGCTGACTAAGTGCTGGATGGAATGTTAAAACTATTGGAACTAATGTCTCCTTACTTCTGATTCGCCTATTACCTTCTAGACCCCACCCCGTACAGCCCAACCGTCAAATTTGGAGGACAGCGATTTTTGAAAGGTATATGCCATAGCACTGTGCTGCTCCGAGGAGGGCGGCAGAAACCAAGAAAAAGCTGAAATATGTTCTGTGTGTTCTGCCCCATGTACACAATTTTTCACGCTTTTAAGGAAAGCTTACATCCCATTTGTCTACGATTTTGTGCCGCCTCTCGTCGGATCAGCTACTACCAATAGACATTATCGTCTACCATGCACGGTTGAGTATATTTAGCAGATAATGGGCCAGTAATGAAACAATATTTGAGCTTAGTATTGTTGGGTTTAACAGGCCTTCTTCATTCTCAATCTCGTCGGATCAGGGGCCTCTGGGCTACTACCAATAGACATTATCGTCTACCATGCAAGTAAAACATCCTTCTGCATTTCTATTGCTCTTTCACACAATGTTCTTAGTACAAAGATTGCATTCCTTGTTCCCTTTCCTTTCGTTAAACCATACTGCTGATCTCATGTTTGGTGACTCTCCTTACTGTTTCAAGCAAAACTGATAAAATGATCTTGATTACAGCACTCATAAGGCTAATCGTGCGGTGTAGCTCACATTCGGTGTCTTTACTTGTCTTCCTTTACAAATCTGATACGTTCTTTACTTATCTTCCTTTACTTATCTGTTACGTTCTTTATTTGTCTTCCTTTACAAATCTGATACGTTCTTTACTTATCTTCCTTTACTCATCTGTTACGTTCTTTATTTATCTTCCTTTACATATCTTTTACGATCTTTAATTATCTTCCTTTACAAATCTTTTACTATTTTTCTCTTTCGTTGTTTTATGCGTAAAAAGGATTAGGAGTTGTGCATGAGAGTTCCTGCACTTTCTTCAATGAACTAAATGAGGTTGGTTAATTTATGACTGGCCAACTTTTGGGTCACCGCTTCCTTTCTTCTGCAGTGATATGTTTTTTATTTTGTTATTGACACTTTAATATAAGTAACAGGATCTGCCTCTTAGAGTAATTTTTATTTTGTGGCATCTGCTTTGCGTCAAAATTAAATGAATGATGGTACCCAGGAAAGATCCGTTGTTATGTCTAATAAAGTTGACAGTTTCTGTTCCAACCTAGAGTATGGACCCATAAATTTGTGCCTATGATGGTAATGCGCAAGCGCATATGGAATCGTGTTGAACCGTGTTGGGCACAAATTTCGCAGCACCTTGGTGTCAATTACATATCATATACACGACCAGGAAGATTTTCCCTCGTGCCCAAAAAGACACACTGCCCACCCTCAGGAAAAGTAATGTTATTTATCAATTTGAATGCCGATGTGGAGCTCGATATGTGGGCCGTACGTCACAAATTTTGGAATCTAGGCTTAAGCAGCATGTTCCTGCAGTAGTACGACGCGGAAGGGGTTTATGGTGCTGCCACTGTCAACCAAAAAATCCAACCCCTTCGTATTCAGCAGAAAATACAAGGAACCCTGGGGAACGCTGGACAAAGTGTTGACGAGGGAAACTCCTGTTTTCCCGTCTGACACCGCATCCTTTTGCCTACGTTTCTTGAAACACTGTTTCTCCATATGGCCTTCCCTACCGCAGAAACGACACTTGCCAGAATTGAAGGACCTTTTTTCGTGACCATGTTTTTCCACTTTTCTAAGCCTTAGTGCTTGAAGAAATGCCAGAAATCATCCTACCTTGGTAACTTACATTTGTTACCATATATTCTAAACTACACTGAATTTGACTCTGATTTCCCGCGGAATGCTCTTGTAGGCCATCAATCTACATTATAAACATATAAACATCAGATTTGCCTGTTATGATGGCCCAAAAGAAGATAAAGAATGTACACACACTATTATGGTCAGAGTTAGGATTGGCATCTCATGTACACACACTATTATGGTCAGAGTTAGGATTGGCATCTCATGTGCTCAATGAGTTCTCAATATTGAAAAGATAACAAATAAAAAAACCATCAGCCCTGTAAAATTCTATTTGTCTCCCAACATCAGAATTAGTTGCCTGCAGGGAAAGAAGGGCTATGAGCTAGCCTGTTTGATGGTACTTCGGTTTATTTAGCGTAGTTTCTATATCCGGCCCACTGCTCATCAAGGGTCTTTGATTGAGAGATTGCTAGTTGTCACAGGACCGTTTCTAGACTTTGGCAAGGAATGGATGTAGTTAGTTGTAGGTATGGGGCAAGCTGTTGCATCGTCCACGGGGGGAAAATATGGACCAAGAAAGAGTCTAGTGACAATTTCGACGTAGCCATGGGAAGTTTCGATGGGGCCAAAATTTGTAAGCTAGTGGGATCTTTCCTTCTGAATAAATTGCAAAAGACCCTCGGAAAAGAGAACATTGGTTTATACCGCGACGACGGGCTAGCAATCATAAGAGGAAGATCAGGAAGGCTAGCCACCAAAAGTGGAGTTATAAGTGAGAAAGGCATACGCACCGCAAGGGTAAGTTTGACATTTGGAATGCCAAAAGTACTCTGGGTACTTTTTGTCAAATCGTTATTTTTCCTCTCCGACGCCCACGACCCATCTTGGTAAGGTATCGACCAAAAGTACCTCCCCCCTGATCCAACCAAAATTTGTAGATTTCATGTTTGAATCAACCATGGAATGTACGCATACCAAGCATGCAAGTGTCACTAAAAATAGACTTTGGTACTATTCTAAATGCATTGTGCACCATGGAATGTACGCATTACAAGCATTCAAGTGTCACTAAAAACAGGTTTTGGTGCTATTCTAAACACATTGTTCACCATGGAATGTACGCATTACAAGCATTCAAGTGTCACTTAAAACAGTTTCATGTCTTAAATCATTTCCTTTCGTTTCTTGCGTTAAGCAAATAAACTGGCGAGCAAAAAGAAGATGGGGGCAAGATGGGGAAAATTACAACAAAATTAGGGTTTTGTAGAAAAGTTAATTCGCAAGAGTGTTACAATAACTTCGTGTTTTTGAGGTAGTCTTTAAGACATTTCCTGCAGAATGTCAAAAACGTTTCTGTCTACACGCTGGTACGGAATTTAGTGCCATCTTTTTCGATCAAAACATCAAGGAACGGTAGTGAGTTGTTGTGCTCCTTTTCAAAAGTAAATTTTAGAGCTTGGTGTAAACTGTTTAAGTTATTGAGGAATTCGTCGCATTCGGACTCCTTTTCAAATATGGCAAATGTGTCATCGACATAACGGAAATAAACAATGGGCTTTTGTAGCAGTGAAACAGAAAGCTCCGTCTCTTTTCTCGCGTTATCCTTCGCTGAGCGCAACAAGAAACATAACAGTGTTCATCTCAGAACAGTGCAAATCTGCCCTACTCAAGGAGGGGAAAGACTTGACAATTGCAAAAGTTTTACAAATCACCCGCACAGAAGAGGCAATGCACGTTGAAGCAATACGTGGGGCACAAGATGTTTCCGGAGCATCTTAGTTCTGCTGTCGAGGCGCGAATACTGGTTTTGAATGTTTTTCATTTGACGAACTTCATCCGACTTCAGAGTCCAGTTACTGTGGCCGCTTATGGAAACAAAGTAAAATTTTAGTGTTTTATTGCTCCTACGTTCCTTGATACCGTGATTGCAACCCTTTTCTTCTCTGTATGTACGTATGTGCAATAAAGAATGTGATTAAAGGCTCTTTTCCTATTTCAAAAGTTTTAGTTTTCGAGGGTAATAGCTATGTATGTGGAAAAATGAAGATATTAGACTATTTTATGATTGCACATGGTATAGAATGTGATCAAAGGCTCTTTTCCTATGTCAAAAGTTTTAGTTTTCGAGGGTAATAGCTACGTAGGTTGAAAAAATGAAGATATTAGTGCCGTAACTAAGTTGATAAAATCCTCCATGAATCTAAAACCAACATCTCAAAAAAAAAGTGGACGAAACCTTTTGATAAATTGGTCATGAAAGGGCCCGTTTCCATTTGATATGAGTTATTCTGCATAGATTTTAATTCCCCATCTTTAAAAGAAACAACGAACCTATCTATATAATAAATCATCATCCTACTCCGTTGCGCGTGATTTCTATAATAATAAATTCCCTTTTGTTTCATCCCTAGCACCCATTTTCATCATTAGTTGTCTACTCTGATGGGAAAGGCTACCAATCTGGTTTGCCTTGACTTCCCCCAATCAGCCAACATGAATACTCGTACTTCAGACAATCGTATTAACTTAACATCTGGTAACAAGGTTATAACTTGTAAATTGCAGATAAACTTGTAATTAATTGATTCGAGGATGGTGGTAGAATACACCGAAAGCTCATCATATTATGTTTTGTCGTTATGTTTCAGCTACGCGCCTTGTGCTGGGCACTTACCTTTATAATGAGAGACATATTATCTATACAGTTTCAAGTAGATTCTAAATCACTTTCCTTGCAAGTGATACACAAAAAATTCTGGGACCATCCATTAATCGCATTGTGCGCCATTGAATGTACGCATTTCAAGTATGCCAGTGTCACTGAAAACAGCTTCTGGTGCTGTTTTAAACGCATTGTGCACCAGAGAATGTACTTATTCCAAGTATGCAAGTGTAACTAAAAACAGCTTTTCGTGCTATTCCAAACGCATTGTGCACCATGGAATGTGCGCATTCCAAGTATGCAAGTGTCACTTTTGAATAACTAAGAAATACTACATCATTATGAGTGAGGTGTAAAGGTCCAGGGTACAGTAGTATACATCCCTATAGCTTCTATAGATAGAGTTGTACTGCATGTATATGAATTAGTGCTCCAGCTTAATAATAATAATAATAATAATAATAATAATAACGATATACAGGAGCTTTCCAAATTACATTGGCTCTTCATCTCCTTGCCCCCCCCCGGAACCAGGGATCTTTGACGTAGGTTGAAGTTCTATGCCGGAACATTGCCCCCCGTAGTTTCTCTGCATTTTGCTTGTTTTTTCAACCGCACATTTCCCGATTGAATCTTACAGCAGCTATTTCTAAAACGTGTTTCGCTAGCTTAAATTTAAGATCTATTCTTGGTTTTAATTAACTGGGCAGAAACTTAAAAAGCTAACTGATAAATAAAGGGCAGCTGGGGCGTGCAAGGGCAACGCCCCTCAATTTAGGCTAACGGCTAGGGATGCAAGCTGTGACTGAAAGGTGAATAGTCCACCGACAAGTTATGATACGTAAAACACCAAATGTGGAAACTTCATTGACAACGTTTCGTCTAACAGACTTCTTCAGGTCACTACTGAAAATTGGCGTACTGGATTGTCTCATTATCCAGTCCCGTTTTGGGAAGCGGTCGCAAAGCTCCATCTTTGCGGAAGAAGTCTGTAGGTAAGTTATAAAAATACCAGGTGAAAGCTACTGCAAGCTGTCAACAAATCAAATAAATAGTGCTTTCTAAGGCCCAATACAACAAGTTAACTATATTGGAAGATACGTAATGTATGCAAATTTACAAATGTATTTGCATATCTTTAAGACCTTATAAAACTGAATTGAGCAAAGTTATGAAGCTGAAAACAATTTAGTTGTACTTCAATTAAGCAGAAGATCTATTTTGCAAGGTTTCACTTTTATAACGCACATATTTTTAAAGGTCATCAAAGGTCAGGGCCCTCTAGAGGGAGAAGGAGTGGAGGTAGTTGCTTCAAAATACTTGATTCAGCAGTGAAAGTTTGATTCTAGCTAGTCTATCTACTATTTCTATGAGTCATATGCAAGTCCTTGTGCAAAATGCGCGGATTTGCTAGAATCAATTTTGATTCTTTTTTGTTGTGCAAAATGTAGATAGACTTCTACTTCTAAAATGACGTCTTGCAACTCTATGAGTACTTTCTAATACTAGTACTTTCTAATACTATAACACTTTACTTATTCGTATCATTGTAAGATTCCCACTGTTAACCAAGGGACTACGGAGTTCCGTTGGACGTCTACGCCCATCGTTGTGGGAATCTTACACTACGAGAAAAGTGTAACAGTGACAAGATGGTACTGTCATACTCATCTTAATACTTTACTTATTCGTATCATTGTAAGATTCCCACTGTTAACCAAGGGACTGGGGCGGCTTACAGAGAATATGTAATCATTACCCCGATTTTGCTTTGATTATGTCTTGATATTTTTAACCAGTTTTCGTTACTTACTGTTTTCGCTGATTTGCACCTAAAACTCTCTCTTTGCTGCCCCACTGCTTACCAGGGAGAGATTGCAAATTTAAAACGAAACCTCTTCCCTCCCCTCCTTTCTTCCAAGCCAGCCGGTGATTTTCCTCACTGGGGTAACTTTGGCCACCCACTATTATGGGTTTTCCTCAGTGCGATCTTAATAACGCCGATATTAAGATCACCCTGGTTTTCCTGCATCCATTATGACATTTTTGGGGGAAAGTAACCCAAGGAACTTAAACACAAAGGTGCCCTTCCAAAAGAGAATTTCAACAAGCTATTGAAAACTCTTGTATAACACTGTCATCACTCTAGCTTCCAATATTCTGATCTTGGTTCGTAGTTTTATCTTCGTATTCTATTTCTTCTCTTTTAATATCTGCGTTTTCTCCCTTCTATAAAGGCTTCAGAACCATACTTAAACACTGTCATCACTCTAGCTTCCAATATTCTGATCTTGGTTCGTAGTTTTATCTTCGTATTCTATTTCTTCTCTTTTTGAATTCACTATGGACTAGCAAGACGTATCTCTTACATTTGGGCACAGTGGAGCTGCTTCTCTCAATGCTTTTTGTCTTAAATTGGCAAAGCACATTTTATTGTTGTTTCTGGCCGAGGGTACTGACTACCCTCTGTATAACAATATCGGCAAAGCGTCGCACTGCTGATGCCTGACGAAAAGCATATTCCAATCAGACATTCTAAACTATACGAAATGAGGCAGTACTTTCACGCGGAATCGCTATCTAGGTCATCAATTAACATAATAAACACATATAGATCATGATTGAAGGACCTTTTTTGTTGACCAATTTTCTCCACTAGTGGAAGCTTTGATAACCTATAAAATGCCAGAAATCAGCGTCTCTCTGTAAACTTACATTTCTTACTCTTTTTTCTAAAGAAAACCTTTACTTTGCAGACAAAAAGAGTTCGTTTTCTCGCTAGGCCTATTCAATTAACCTTGTTGTAATGGACGCTTAATGGTCCAAAAACACAAGCCATTCAGGCAGTCCAATTTCTCATCGGCTCCTTCAAAATACAGTTGGGTATACACTTTCACACATTCCATTTCGGTCATTCTGACGTTAGTACTCTGAGGAGTGACTAGGTTGTACTCCAACATGGCGGATAACTGTGTTGTTTGTGTCTCAAGTCACGTGATTGGGAATAAAGAATATGAGACATAGATTTAAGCAAAGCCGATGGAGGAACTTTACAAAGACCCTGATTTAAGGTAGCCATTTCTTGGCCATATTTTTACGGCTTCTCTCCTTTCCTCGTTCTTCATGATACTACAGTGCAACAAGAATGTAAGTGTCAATGAAAACGGCTATTGGTGCTACTCTAAAGGCAGTGTTCACCACAGAATGTACACATTCCCAACGTGCAAGTGTCTCTAAAAACAGCTTTTGGTGTTACTCTAAACGCAGTGTGCACTACAGAATGTACACAATCCAAGCGTGCAAGTGTCACTAAGAACAGCTTTTGGTGCTATTCCAAACGCATTCAACACAACGGCTTGAAAGCAAAAGACTTTCAAAACAATTAAGTGCAGTCAAAAAACTCCTGATTGGATCAGACATATCACATGACAGGATTAACACAGTGCACGTAGAGTTGAACTTCTGGTGATTAGTGTTCAATCAAATCTGGCACGTTTGAAAAAATACAGGGTTATTCTGAAACATGTGGGAATGATGGAAAAAAGTTAGCAGAGTTTCCTCCTTTTTCCTCCATTTTCTCTTTCCTTTGCAGTTCGTTGCTCTCTTTTGTCGCAAAGGAAGCTAATTGATCTTTTCTGTTTGTTGAAATAATTAACATATCTTTGAAAAGTTTGTGGTACAAAACTTAAATATTGCGTTGAGTAACGGATTCATTTTGCTAAACGTTTTCGCCATACACTGATCACTCTTTTCTGCCAAAAAGGTACCTATGACAAGTGGTATGTATTCAGCCTTTCTTGTGCCCATAACCTGACGAATCGGTCTCTCGAGAGTTCGTACTTTTATATCTTTTCAAATTCTTTGTCAGAAACTCAAGAGGCCCTAGATGTTTAAACTTCTAGGATAACGTCCTTCTTCTATTATTTGTAAAAGCCACCATACCAGGCGGAACTCGGTCACCAGTATTTCTATTGAGCTATAATAGTGTCCTTCCTATGGAGCTATGTCAGTACCCTTCGTATTGACCTGTGTCAGTTTCTGCCCGATTCAGATATGTTGCTAGCCTTCCTAATGAACTCGGTCACCAGTATTTCTATTGAGCTATAATAGTGTCCTTCCTATGGAGCTATGTCAGTACCCTTCGTATTGACAAGTCTTCATGTCGTCTAAGATTTTGAAGCCGTCCAAACCTTTTCTCACAGAGAGAACACTGAAAGGTTTTCGCTTCATTGTGCAGGCGTTGATGTCGAAGCAAGTTGTCATTTCTGGTGAAGGTTTCCTACAGACATTGCGAACGTGTTGTGCCATGATGATCACTACGAAATGTAAAAGGAAACAAATGATAAGAGATGTCTGAATCACATTTTGGTATCAAAGCAGGGAACTTCTTTCCACTCTCACAAAAGAGAACGACAAATTATTGCGTTACCGACGTTTATGAGTTTGAAAGATGTATTACAATTTTCTAATATACCCTAAATAATTCTCCCCGTAGTAAGTCCACATCCTTGCTTCAACAATAAGTAGGTACTTCTGTATTTATTCCTTCTATTTCATGGGAATATTTTAATGCATGAACACGTTTGCCGCTTTTTGATTGTTTTAAGAGACATTTACTTTACACTTCGGTTGTAGCAAAAATCTGATCTGTTCCTCTTGCTAATTGGTTTGCCAGTTGGTTATATCAGGGTCTTTGTAAAGTATTGTCAGGAATCGCCGCTGTTAGTCTATTGTTCTGTGAATTCGATGTCTCGACAAGTGTCACTAAAAACAGCTTTTGGTGCTATTCTAAACGCATTGTGCACCATGGAATGTACGTATTCCAAGCATGCACGTGTCACTAAAAACAGCTTTTGGTGCTATTCTAAACGTATAGTGGAACATGTAATGTACGCATTCCAAGCATGCAAGTGTCACTAAAAACAGCTTTTGGTGCTATTCTAAACGCATTGTGCACCTTTTACCAAGGAGTGGTAAAGGAGGAGATTCCTAATGAAAACCCAAAGTCAATTAGTGAATTGCACTGTTTCAACACTTCACCTCAGTTTATGGTTATCCAACATAGGGGTGAGGGAGAAGGGAGAGAGGGAGAGAGCAGTCAGGAATGGACCGATACTGTTGCTGAAAAATTAGGAAACAGTCTTCTAACGTACATGGACAAATGGACACTTTGGCTATGCGCAGTCAAGTTTTGTGGAAGTAGGCCAGCTAAGATAAGGCAAACTTTCACTTGATCTATCGCCTACGACCATACCACCTTGAATGAACTGGTTCTCGTCCGATCACCGAAGTTAAGCAAGGTTGGACCTAGGTAGTACTGGAATGGGTGACCGTCCGCGATCACTAGGTGTTGTAGGCTTTTGTTTTAGTATGTGCCCCTTGTATTTGTAGGTAAAATTTCGGTTAAGAAAGATTCACCACTCATAGGTTTGACCGCCTTCTCCTAGTTTGGGATTTTGCCTGGCATGCATTTGTTTAAGATTTATTTTCGAAAGCATTTTAAAAAATTTAAGCAAAACTTTGTATGTACATTAAAATATGTTTGTGGGCCGTGTGGTTAAATTTTGAAATGTTCACATTCCAGCGTGCAGAACGCATTCCCAATATGTTCAAATTGTGTAACTACGCTCAATGGCACTATTAAAATGCTCACATTCCAGTGTGCAGAACGCATTCCCAATATGTTCAGATAGTGTAACTACGCTCAATGGCACTATTGAAATGCTCACATTAGAGCGTGCAGAACGCATTCCCAATATGTTCAAAGGAACACGGTTGTGAAGTCCTGGGAAGGAGTTTGGGAAGTCTAGTGAAAAGTCTAGTGAAAGTCGAGTCCGTTTGTATATCCAAGGCTCGACTTGGCTCGACAATGCTATACAAAGTAAATTTTAATCCCTTTCTTTGTTAATAATTATGACGCCAGGTTCTGATGAGAGTCATACGAAAAAAGCTTCGCAACCTTATGACGACATTCCATGGTGCACAATGCATTTAGAATAGCACCAAAAGCTGTTTTTAGTGACACTTGCATGCTTGGATTGCGTATATTCCATGGTGCACAATGCGTTTAGAATAGCACCAAAAGCTGTTATCAGTGACACTTGCATGCTTGGAATGCGTACATTCCATGGTGCACAATGTGTTTAGAATAGCACCAAAAGCGGTTTTTACATAACAGTGTATTGAGTACAATTGCATCCTATCTATTAACTAAAATATCTACTAATCTTTCCCTGTTTGCCGATTTTCCTGGATACAAAAACCACTGCGGTTTGTTCCAGACGCTACGCCCGGGTATAGCCGTAACTTCCGCTGAAGAAAACTCGCTCACAGTGATTGAACTCACAGTTTGTTTTGAGACAAACTTAATCATACAAACTTTGCCATTACAAACTTTGCCGCGTTTCAAATGCAACATCATGAATTTTTTTATTTAGAGGTCAATAAGCATTTTATAGGAGGTGTTAGTAGTGGTTTAATTGCTGAAGAAACCCTTCGTCCTAAAACGTGGAGAACCGCACACGTGTCTAATATCCAATGTTGGTAGGTCACAGGGACTTTTAAGAGAAAAGATTGGAATGTAGAGGTGGAAGAATTTTCAGAAGTGTATAAGATTTGAACTATGTTAGCAACTGACGTTATCAAACGGGAGCCCGGGAGGTGGCGAGTACAGTGTGAGAGAGTGGTAGCGTAGTGAAGGCGAATGTGACCATAGAACAGTAACAATACAAAAATCATTTGTCTCACGATATTGTCACTGTCATTAAGGAACGCGACCAGAAGCTGTTTTTAGTGACACTTGCATCCTTGGAATGCGTACATTCCATGGTGCACAATGCGTTTAGAATAGCACTAAAAGCTGTTTTTTGTGACACTTGCATGCTTGGAATGCCTACATTCCATTGTGCACAATGCGTTTAGAATAGCACCAGAAGCTGTTTTTAGTGACACTTGCATGCTTGGAATGCGTACATTCCATGGAAATGAAATTTTCTTTATATGAAAGATCAGCCATCCCATTAACTGTACATGTCACATGTTTAGTCATGAGATTGTTAGATTGACAGGATTATGCATATGTATATAGTACTTTTGAAAAATTCCATTTTTCTGTGTACGTCCGTCACAGTATTGTTTGTTGTCCCTGTTTCAAACAGAGGCTGAGTTTCACTGAAAATTGTTAACCTGTGTATAGCGGACATTCGTATTTTACTCCTATTTAAGCTCCCCTAGCCCTATAGCCTCGTGGTCCCTGAGGTGTCAGAAGAATATAAACCGATAAAATCATGATACAGTAAGTATTTTTTGAACAATGCAACTATTCCAAACACTATGCTACTTTTTCATCTATGTTCTCAGTTATCTTCTTGAATGCTTTTTCCGTATACCCAACTGTATTTTGAAGGAGCCAATCAGAAATTGGACTGCCTGAATGGCTTGTGTTTTTGGACCAATCAACAAGGTTAATTGAATAGGCCTAGCGAGAAAACGAACTCTTTTTGTCTGAATAGTAAAGGTTTTCTTGCATTTATGTGGACTGACTCCAGAACGGCCAAATGAAATGCAGACCTGGCCTTTCCTATGGATTATATAAAAGATACGTTCCTATGAAATAATGGATAATTACGATAACAGGAGCTCAAAAGTTAATTTACAATCTAGGAACATAAATTTTTTCCACAAACGGGAAAGGAAGGTGTGGCGTTATTGATCTTTGCGTCGTTCTTTTTGCAAATAATCGGAGTGAGATCGAACCCAGGGAGGGTTACCTTTTCTTTCCTTTTATTTTCTGGGTCTAGCACTAAACTTTGTGGGGAATTTAATTTCTTATGAATAAGAACCTTTCGCCTCTTTCCTTCTAGACCTGCTATCATGATACTAACATTCTTTGGGTCTGTATTGATCCAACAAATATTAAACACAACACAATGACTTACCCTTTTTCTGGGTCTAGCACTAAACTTTGTGGGGAATTCAAATTCTTATGAGTGTTCTTTACTCAATCGCCTCCAGCTCCAGCCTCCAGCTGCATGTTGGCTAGGCCTGTTATTTAGATAGCCCTGTTACATACAAATCTTTAAGAGTGGTATATTGTCACAACGTACCACAAAAACAAAGCAGAAACAATCACAAACAAGGCTGCTATATTGAAAAGATATTAGAATAAAATAAACAGATTGGTGCCCGCTCCTTGAAAGTTGCCACCTCTTTCTCCAAGCAGCACAGTAGTTGCAACTTTGAAGCAAGCTTTTGGAAAATATGGAATTGCAACTGTCTTATCAGTACACTTAAACAGTGCAGCCTTTACAGACTTTGCAAATCGATGGTGTTTTGACCATATCACCACATCACCAAGGTATCCTAAAAGCAACGGTTTTATTGAGCGTCAAGTAAGTGTCAAGATTTTGAAGTAGCCAATCTTGCTGCTGGGTGTAATGTAGTGAGTCAGCCTTCTGGAAAGTTCCAGATACCTCACATGATAGTGTCAGTTTCGATTTGTCAGCAATATACGAATGATGTAATCTGTAAATAGATAAATACCTGTAGAGGAAAGTTGATCCCTCAGTCAGAAATCAGATGAATAAGTGAAAGTGCAAATCTTCCCAGTCTGCTCTAATGGGCGATTTAGGAGCGCCATGGTCTCTAAGGACCCATTAGCTATGCTGTGTGTCAATTTCAGCTCATTCTGAGCACTTTTAAATCCCAAGGCATTTTTTGGAAATTTGCACAATAGACCAAATCTTTCCAGTCTGCTCTAATGGGCGATTTGGGAGCGCCATGGTCTCTAAGGACCCAATAGTGTAACTACGCTCAATGGCACTATTGAAATGCTCACATTCTAGCGTGCAGAACGCATTCCCAATATGTTCAAACAGTGTAACTACTCTTAATAGCACTATTGAAATGCTCACATTTCAGCATGCAGAATGCATTCCCAATATCTTCAAATAGTGTAACTACGCTCAATGGCACTATTGAAATGCTCACATTCCAGCGTTAAAGCAAAACATCCTCACACTACTATCAACCAATGCTACCAGTACCAACTTTAACCATCCTCTGGAGTGGGGTAATAAGATCTAGCTACCATTGCCAATATTTCTTGAAAAAAGCAGGAATTCACCCAGAATTTGACTAATGTTGGCGTTGTTATCTATGAAAAAAATTGGTCTTTAATTTCATTCCATTTCGGTCATTCTCAGTGAGTGTCTGACTTGGTATTTTTTGTAATAGGTGAAATTACGAAATAAATGTTGAAGTTTAAAAATTATTATTACTTTTGTCGTGTTTTTTTTAATAAGGTTAGAGTGCTGTTTGCCCTCTCTGAACCAGATGTTTTGTATTCTAATCAGTCATACATGTCTAATAGTTGTTTGAGTTGGACTATTTTTCGTTGATATGTATTCTAAACGCATTGTGCACCATGGAATGTACGCATTCCAAGCATGCAAGGGTCACTAAAAACAGCTTTTGTTGCTGTTCTAAACGCATTTTGGACCATGGAATGTACGCATTCCAAGCATGCCAGTGTCACTAAAAACAGCTTTTAATGCTACTCTAAACGCATTGTGCACCATGCCATGTACGCATTCCAAGCATGCAAGAGCAACAGATTCCTTTGGTCGATTTTCAGTGTTGGTCTTTAACTAAGCATATTCCTCAAGTAAATCGGATGTTTAAGCTAGTTGATCCCCCGTCCAAGTGCATACCATTATCCCCTGTCAGAGAGAACGGAATTATCACATGAACATGACAACTCTCCCTCTCGTGTTTGAATCGTAAGTTGCAACAAGGGAGATACAATGAGCAGTAGCAGTAGCAGTAGCAGTAGCAGTAGCAGTAGCAGTAGCAGTAGCAGTAGCAGTAGCAGAAGCAGAAGCAGAAGCAGAAGCGGTTATTATGCATATGTATTTTTTGCTTTTATTTTTCGTTTCATCAAACCTTCTGTTGTTATTTTGTTTTCCAAACATCATGTAGCGTTAAGCACAAAAGTGAGATATGCAATGAATTTTAGGAAATAAAGAAGTGAAGACACGAGGGAGCAGTCATTTAGCAACTTTGAGAAAGACTGAAGGTGATTAAAATCTCAATATTTCTTGCTATGGTAAAGATTTTAACTTAGTTATCCATTCAATTTAAATGTGCAACTATATACTAAGAGAGAAGTTTTAAATGATGATAGATATGAGATGATGCTGTACATCCCTGCTTTTAAATATATAAGTTTCATCAAGTTTAGTCTTACCCATCAAAAGTTACGAGCCTCAGAAAATTTGCGTTATTTTAGAAAATAGGGGGAAACACCCTCTAAAAGACATAGAATCTTAACGAAACTCACACCATCAGATTCAGCGTATCAGAGAACCCTACTGTAGAAATTTCAAGCTCCTATCTACAAAAATGTGGAATTTGTTTGTTCCCCGTGGCATTGGCGGCCACCTACAGGTTTTTATGCTCTTCGGTGAGGCATTTTACTTCTCATTACCACTAACGCAGTGCCAACTATAGTGCGCCAACCACGCTAACTACGCAGTGTCAACTACGCAGTGTCAACTATGCAGTGCCAACTACGCAGTGTCAACTACGCAGTGTCAACTACGCAGCGCTAACTACTGGTTTCGGTCGGGGGTCGCGACATGATTGATTCTAACAAAAGGGGTCGCAGCAACAAAAAGGTTGAAAACCCCTGACTTAACGTATTAAGCTAATTTCTAGATAATATTTAATAACGGAAACAGTAGTGAAATGCCATTGACCGGTTTCGTTGCACCCTCATCAGAATGGCTCGTGCAAAGAACAAGTTGTTCAAACATTCGTGCATAATAAGATTCATCAGATGATACACTTTATCGATTTATAAAACGCCATTGAAGTATGATCGATACCAGAATACTGATCGGATTCTGCACTCTTGATACGCATAATAAATTTCATCAGAAAATACACTTTATCGATTTATAATAAGCCATTGAAGAATGATCGATACAAGAATATGAATCGGATTCTGTACTCTTGATTATTAAAATTATATAGACTATCAATAAATAAACACTAGCATGATGACGTTTCGAAGTAATTCTTTATCAAAAACTCATATAAATATATATATATATAGATAAAGTTATATACGCAAAGAGAATATAATGTTAGTTGCGACTATAGTTTCATGTTTCCAATCATCAGGCAACTGCCGTAACATTTTACATACTCTAAGTTTTATGGAATGTGAGTATTTCAATAGTGCCATTCTGCGTAGTTACACTGTTTGAATATAATGAGAATGCGTTGTGCACGATTGAATGCTCTTATTTCAATAGTGCCATTCTGCGTAGTTACACTGTTTCAATATAATGAGAATGCGTTGTGCACGATGGAATCTGCGTATTTCAATAGTGCCATTCTGCGTAGTTACACTGTTTGAAACAAGTTGAAGTGGTCCCTGAGCGCGGCTATCGGGTTCTCTGTTTCGAAACTGTGTTTGTTTGCCCAAAGGACAAGCAAACAAACTGTGTTTGTTTGCCCAAAGGACAAGTATCGCACTGAAACTTATCCTTCCCTGTAATCTTCATTCCGTTCACGACCTTTTCCAGTTGGATGATGTCATTGGTGTTGCAGTGTCCTAATATCAATCTTTGGTAGAGGATCCCTAGTGAGAGAAGATTTCACACGTAACGTTTATGTTAGACCCCTCAGGGTAATTTACACATGTTCTTCCTGCATCATACGTTGTTAATATTTGCCAACAGTAACAAACTACTGGTACAGGTAATACTTACTGGAAGATTCTCCAATGGGATCTCCACTTCTCCAAGGAAATCATCACGTATTACATTTTTTGTAGAAAGGATAAGGAATGGACTAATCCTGAGTTACTTATTTGGTAAATAGAATTTTTTTTTTTTTTTATTGTTGTAGTTTCTGGTTTGTTTATTTTTTATTTTATTTTATTATTATTTTTTTTTCTCTCTCGATGATTGAAAGTATTTCTTGTTACTAGGGTTGTATATCGTAACAGTATTGATATGCCACTCCATACGATTGCTGTGATCAGTGTATGGCGAAAACGTTTAGCAAAATGAATTCGTTACTCAACGCAATATTCAATGAACTCTCTTCATAAGATTGCTATCGTTTTTCTATTAAGACGACCAACCAGTTTAACGTTCTCGTTTTGCTTATGCCAAGGGCTTTCTTTTTACACACGAAAAATCACGATTACCATATCCATTTACAAATTACAAATTACAAATTACAAATTACAAATTACAAATTACAAATTACAAATTACAAATTACAAATTACAAATACCTATTACTTGTTGAAATACAGTATAAAAATTTGGCTACAAGTGGGAAGACTATACAAAATAAATTGGGGAAGTTAGTGATTAACAGATACTGAATATGTGCTTAGAAATTTATACTTAAACCGATGTAATGACATATCCACCAAAGTGATATGATTATAACTTTTAGCTGTTATTTGTTGAAGCTAAGGTTTCATGTTTTGTTGTTAACCGATGATCAACATAGGCCTATTGTTTGTTTAAAAACTTAGTATGACTACAATGTTAAAATGTATCTATAACTTACCAACGGATGCGGATGCAAAGACTGTAGAATATTTTCTTTTAATCTGGTTCTATTCCAGAGCGCGAATTCTATTTTCACTTCATTATCATATCTTCAGGTGAACAAAAACATTGACTGCTATATCATCATCCATTACAGCACACAGCAAAGAGAAGTAGTGGTAATGTCATGGGTTATCATTGCAGAGCATCTGGTTCTATTCCGGAGCGAGGACCATCTTTTCCTTTCATTATCATATTTTCAGTCTGAAAGAAAAACCATATCTACCTGATCACACCTACTGTCTGGAATCGTACAAAAAAGACATTACACCAAAGCCTTTCGCTGATCACCTGTACTGTAAAGAATATACCAACCATATTTTGAAATTGATCCATAGTACGCCGACGATGCAACCTGGGTGTCTACTGAAAAATCGAAATTAGAGTACGTCAAGAGAGTTATCTCTTTATCTATCGACTTGATGGAAATTTTTCCATACACATTGTTGTCATTGAGCAAGGTCTCCATTTTTTGAATATATTCTTCCTCTAAAACGAGACCATCTCAAAACGAAAGAAGCACAGTTCCCTTTAAAACATGAACAATTATTGGACCTTGTCGAACTCTGTTTACGTCATTCGTATTTCACATTTGATGGGAAAGGACGCATTTTAATGCTGATTTTAAATATATAAGTTTCATCAAGATCAGTTATACCCATCAAAAGTTACGAGCCTGAGAATATTTGCCTCATTTTAGAAAATAGGGGGAAACACCCCCTAAAAGTCATAGAATCGTAACAAAAATCACACCATCAGATTCAGCGTATCAGAGAACCCTATTGTAGAAGTTTCAAGCTCCTATCTACCAGAATTAGGCTAACAATAAGATACCTCTTTGATCTCGACCGGCCTTCCAGACCAGGGTTGAATAGAAAGACCATGCTTAGATATATGAGCTACAACTGTTGATAAGTTTGGGAAACCTCATGCCCCCCCCCCCATGCTACCTGCCCTGGTGACAATAAAAAACGTTCTTCAAATAATGTCTTCGACAAACACATAAGCTATGCCAAACTCACGCTGTAGGGCAAGAATTTAAGAAGTGAAAACTAGTATAGGCAATGTGATAGTGCTAAGAAGACAACTTGCTCTACGATAGGAAGGCATTTTAAACATTTAATAATCTTAAAACCTTGCTGTGCGCAAAGCATTTGACGAAACGTTTACGTGTTGAGGTTACAACTAGACGGACTGCGCTAATATGATTCCTAGCGAGAAAACGAATTCTTTTTGTCTGCATAGCAAAGGTTTTCTCGCTTTTATGTGGACTGACTCCAGAACGGCCACATGAAATGCAGACCTGGCCTTTCCTATAATACGGAAGCAATCGTCATTGTACACTTTGGCACAGTCTGGGTTCTCAAGCAAGTGCTGCTCTATGGCAGAGTCACATTGCTTAGTGGTGTTTTTGCAGATGATATTGATGAAGTTTCATTGTACTGGTACCCATTCCTTGAAAACTTGCTTTCAAAAACAGGTCCAGTAGATTCGTCCGGCGGGACAAAAGTGTCCCGTGACAGAAACAATGATGGCCACATGTCTCTTCTCTTTATAAAGGGGGCAGGGCTTAAAAATCTATTCATATCACTGTTGTTGATCGGATCAGACATTAGAAATATGACTTATTAGCCTATTTTGAACGCTTTGTGCACCATGGAATGTACGCATCTAGTGTATGCAAACTATCTCAGATATGCCTTATCAGCCTATTTCGAACGCTTTGTGCACCATGGAATGCACGCATCTAGTGTATGCAAACTATGTCTAATATGCCTTTATAACCTATTTGAACGCTTTGTGCACCAGGGAATGTACAATCACAAGGCAAAGAAGAAGGAGGAGGAGAATGAGCAGTAGCAGCAGCGTTAGTAGTAGTAGTAGTAGTAGTAGTAGTAGTAGCAGTAGTAGTAGTGGTAGAAGTAGTGGTAGAAGTAGTTGTCGTAGTAGTAGTAGTAGTAGTAGTAGTAGCAGTAGTAGTAGCAGTAGTAGTAGTAGTAGTAGTAGTAGTAGTAGCAGTCTCAAAGCTCGTTGGCAAGAGTTTGGTGCAAAAAACCTCAGTTACACGGTACTAGATACTTTTTGTTGCTAGGTAGGCCTTTTAGTTACACGGTACTCAAAGCTCGTCGGCAAGCATTTCGTCCAAAAAAACCTCAGTTACACGGTACTAGGTACCTTTTGTTGCTAGGTAGGCCCTTTAGTTACACGGTACTCAAAGCTCGATTTTGGACCAAGTTGTTCGTGTGTACTACCCAACAACTTGGTGAAGTTGTTCCCAAGTTGGTCTCAAGTTGGTCAGCAAAAATCAATCATCTGGCAAGGCTGAGCTGATTTGTCCTCGATCTCGCAGACCTCAAGTTGTTCCAAGTTGTTGGGAAAAATCGATTCAAAACCGAATTCGCAAACAACTTTGGGAACAACTTGCACTCGCATCGAATGTGGGATAACAGCGTATTTGGCGCTGCAGGTTGAGCGATCTTAATAGGAAGTGCCCCTAGACTGACCAGTGACATTCTCTCGATTGTGCGACAATGGAGGGCCCATTAAATATCCACGTGCAATGCTTTCATTGTTGAGAGTGGGGAGAGTCCTATATATAGTGCGAATTTTGTGGAATTTTCTGGATATGTTTACCTGACGGTTTGAGACGATTTGGCCCAAATCGTTTCGTTTCGTCTGAATCGTCACGCAGTGTGAATTGGGGTTTAGAGGCCGCCCTTGACATCTTGAGCACTCACACGTGCTTCTGTCTTTGAACTTTTTTTCATGTAAATTCTGAGCACCATTTTTGACATTGCAACATGCTGGAAGTTAAGTTCAGCCCTACTTTTATAGATTCCACGCTCAACGTAAGAAGTTCCCTTCACAAAATGACACAATTTTAAGAGCAAAAGTCGGTATTCGTTAATCAAAACATAAGGCATCAGTAGCACTTTATCATCAATTTCCGCTTAAGGATAAAACGTAGAGATAAGTATATTAGCTCTGCTCAGTCATCTTTGTGAAACATGAACTGGCGCAAAATTTATGACGCTGAGGTGCGAAAGTGTGGGGAGCAAACAGGATTAGATACCCTGGTAGTCCACACCGTAAACGATGAATGCCAGACGTCGGCTAGCATGCTAGTCGGTGTCACACCTAACGGATTAAGCATTCCGCCTGGGGAGTACGGCCGCAAGGTTAAAACTCAAAGGAATTGACGGGGGCCCGCACAAGCGGTGGAGCATGTGGTTTGTTATGTTTATGTGATAATTCTGTTCTCTCTGACAGGGGATAATGGTTTGCACTTGGTTGGGGGATCGACAGGCTTAAACAATCAATTTTCTTGAGGAATGTGCAATCGAGACACTGTTAGATATCGACTCTGAAAATCGATCGAAGTAATCTGTGGATCCCCCTTCCACGAACTGATGTGGTGACCGGAACTATCACACGCAAACTCTGTCAAATATGCCCTTAATAACCTATTTTGAACGCTTTGTACACCATGGAATGTACGCATCTAGTGTATTCAAACTATGTCAACAATACCTTATAAGCCTATTTTGAACGTTTTGTACACTATGGAATGTACGCATCTAGTGTATGCAAACTATGTCAAATATGCCTTATTAGCCTATTTTGAACGCTTTGTGCTTAGCGAATAACGTCGGAATTTTAGAAGATTATTGATCTCGGAAAGACAGAACCAACGTCTTTCGTTGACGTAAATATCAGTGTCTGCTATCATTTTCTCTTCAGGTTTTCATTACTGTAATCATCTGATTAGAGTGTTTACTCTTTCCTGCCGTTGATTTGTTGCGCATTGAGATCCACTGAAATCTGTATGACTCTATGGTATAAAGTGTTTGAATCAAAGAGCCTCCAAAATTCTTAAATGAAATAACGATTTACTGGAATAAATGACCGAAAAACCCATAAATATGATATTATAACCCATAAAAAATGTGTTGGTTTCTCACTATAATATACATGTTGAATCGCATAATTAAAACGGCCTACACTTATTTTTTAATATAAGAAATTACCTCAGCGTCCAGGGATCTAGAATTACAAAGAGAGTTACTCTTCGAGAATTTTTACAAAAGTACACAAGACAGGAATTATTATTGCCCTACCATGTTATTCGTTGCAACGTATGGCACTGATCGTGGCTTCAAAACAAAGCCATTGGCATCGGAATGTCACCAGCTATTTAATCGACATATGTCATGGTATTTTCTTTATTGGCAAATGGTTGGTAGACATAAACTGTAAAGAAATAAATATCTATAATACAATATAAAGGTATTAGAAATTGCATAATCAATGGCCTGGTTGCAGAATTTGTCAATTATCTAATTGGGCAGATTTTACTCATTAGTCCCTTTTATCAACACGGTATAGATCTGTAGGCACGGAAGATGAAAGGCCTACTAAATATTCCATCCCATTTCAATTAAAGTTATTTTTCCTCGTCGTCAACCAGAATTTGGCCTGCACGGATGGTTTTGTTGTTTTACCGATTAGCATCGCCAGAGCTGAACAGATTAACTGAAAAGGCTCAATAGGAATACATTTTTTTGCATTGTAGATTTGGATACTAACGTAGAAGTATTTGCCGTCTTATCGTTTCTCTGGCTTCTTGCGCACTTTAGAGTCACATTGAGCATATTTTAGGGCATGCTTTATCAATAAACGTAGGGCATGCTTCACCAATAAACGTAATTTTTGTGTAAGCCCTCCTGGAAAATCGGTGAACCTTTTACCTTTGGTGTGACATTTGTCGATATTACTTACTTACTTTACTCGACCGCAGTCGAGCATGCCTTCACAATATTGCGCCACTGGTCTCTGTCTTCCATAAATCAACTCCTAAACGGAAACAACTACCTCGGGTTTCAAAGACCAAAAACACCACTAAGCAATGTGACTCTGCCATAGGGTAGCACCTGCTTGAGAACCCGGACTGTGCCAAAGTGTACACGGACGATTGCTTCCGTTTCACAGGAAAGGCCAGGTCTGCATTTCATTTGGCCGTTCTAGAGTCAGTCCATATAAAAGCAAGAAATGTCATCCGTGCTGACGTGGAATTAAACAATAGAATATAGCCTCGTTGTCAATCTAGGACTAATAAATCAATGGTTTGAAGGGATATTAGATTACAAGTTTCCAATTTCCATCACAGTTAAAAGTTTGAAGAATCTGATGATGATTTTTATGATGAAACACTGATGAAACTAAAGACTCAGGAAGTTCATGTAAAGGTGATTCTGAGTAAAAGCTCCCAAACTTGTTCCTCCTCGCTTACATTTACTCCAATTGAAATAAGTTGATCAACGAGCTCCTTGTGCTTGTTAATGTGACTGAGCATATCGTCTCCCTCTTTCATGATGGAATCGCGATACTTTCTCTTATAGAAAATTACATTTTGCATGGACTTTTGCTCGAATTGATCCAGTAACGCTTTCCACATTGGAAAAGTCGAAAAATTTGGTCAGAATAAAAAGGTCCGTGAATTCTGATCTTTATGTGTTTATAATGTAGATTGACGGCCTACAAGAATATTACGCGTGAAATCAGAGTCAAATTATCTGTAGCTTAACCCTTTGGCACTCAGACCGGTCGCTAGCGACCGGTAACTCGTAGTCTCGTTTGAAACAGCTTTTTGTCCTGTCTGAAGTTAGATGGCTGTCACGAGGAAAGATCCTCGACAGATTCTGGGAGTGTTTGCCAAATATACTACAGTTCATGAAGTCAGAGAACCTGTCTTTCATCAAAATGCCTATTGAACACAATTCGACGTTTTAAACAAAAAGTTACAAGGAAGACGTGTCCTTGTCTGTGATCTGATCAACCATATCACTGTTATGAAGACAAAAGCAGTCAAGTTTCACTTGGAAATTGAAATGCCAGAAAATGTGTACTCACCGGCAGCAATAATAAAGATGGTCGAGCCAGAATAAGGCGAACTAAACAGCAACAATGAAGAGTATCGATCCAAGACTGTAAAACAGGAACGGTGAGTTTTCCAGTGGAGAGTTGAGGAGCAGCAATCGTGTTTTATCCAAACAGGAACGGCGTTTAGAATAGCACCAAAAGCTGTTTTTAGTGACACTTGCATACTTGGAATGCCTACATTCCATGGTGCACAATGCCTTTAGAATAGCACCAAATGCTGTTTTTAGTGACACTTGCCTACTTGCAATGCGTACATTCCATGGTGAACAATGCGTTTAGAATAGCACCAAAAGCTGTTTTTAGTGACACTTGCATACTTGGATTCTGTGATTATTGAGATCATTTTGACTGTATGAGATTCGTTTGAGACTTTCGTGAGAGTTTGCGATTGATTTGAGACTTTTTCTGAGACTGTGAGATTAATTTGAGACTTTTTTGAGACTGAGCTTAATTTGAGACTTTTTTGAGACTGTGAGATTAATTTGAGACTTTTTTGAGACTGTGAGATTAATTCGAGACTTTTTTTTTGGAAACTGATAGCTCTGTAGAACTAAATTCAACATTAAAGGTTTCGTTGTAACGAATTATATGTTAGAGGCTTCTCTATTTTCTTACTCTTCCAACTTTTCG
Source organism: Alatinidae sp. Z8VKAUB7J3 (assembly GCA_010016025.2). Lineage (NCBI taxonomy): Eukaryota > Metazoa > Cnidaria > Cubozoa > Carybdeida > Alatinidae > Alatinidae sp. Z8VKAUB7J3. The sequence goes on from JAAAKM020721499.1 coordinate 261,783,250, forward strand.
TTTGGCATGGATAATAATAATCTTGATACCTGATACGTTCATTCTGTAATGCCCGGTGCTGTTGAAATCAAAGTCATTTGCAACAAAGAAACTCTTGAACTCGGTTTATATTTTACACCCCTTTGATCCTCCAAATTTAAATTTAAACACTAGTTGCAGATGCCATCTCAGCATTGTTCAGAAATGATAATGTGAAGTTGCAGTCACACAACGTTTGTTCTAATAGTTTCTTTGTGGTACAAAATAAGAATATTGCACGAAATAGCGAAAACATTGTGTACTTAAAAGCTTTTTTCGTATCCAGACTGTGCCAAAGTGTACACGGACGATTGCTTCCGTATCATAGAAAAGGCCAGGTCTGCATTTCATTTGGCCATTCTGTAGTCAGTCCACATAAAAGCAAGAAAACCTTTGCTATGCAGACAAAAAGAATTCGTTTTCTCGCTAAGCCCATTCAATTAATCTTGTTGGAATGGACGCTGATTGGTCCAAAATACAAGGCTTGGTGCACCATGGAATGTACGCATCCAGTGTATGCAAACTATGTCAAATATGCCTTATCAGCCTATTTTGAACGTTTTGTGCACCATGGAATGTACGCATCTTGTGTATGCAAACAATGTCAAATATGCCTTATTAGCCTATATTGAACACTTTGTGCACCATGGAATGTACGCATCTAGTGTATGCAAACTATGTCAATACTCTAACATAAACGTCAAAAAGTAACAAAGTTTGATACTTTACCTTAGTCTAAGCAATCTAATAATAAGCTAGTGAAGAAATTCATGATTCAGCGTGGCAAGTGATTCTTCGGCCCTACCTGCAAATGTGACAAAGTTATCGCTTCCCTATCTTTTGAGATTTTTACGTGAGAATTCTAAACAAGCTAAAATGTGAATATCACCATGGAATGTACGCATCTATTGTAACAAAACTATGTTAAATATGCGTCATTAGACTATTTTGAACGCTTTGTGCGCCATGGAATGTACGCATCTAGTGTATCCAAACTATGTCAAATATGCCTAATTAGCCTACTTTGAACGCTTTGTGCACTATGGAATGTACGCATCTAGTGTATCCAAACTATGTTAAATATGCGTATAATATCCAAGGAAGGGCATGAACTTCAGAAAAAATTGGAATAAAGTACAAGAATAAGACATTGCGTTAAAATTCTAGAAAATGATGCCAGCGCATTTTATATTATTTTACTGCAATTATTTTCAATTTGACTAAAAATCCCCAAAAGTGTTCTACTGCACGTATGCGTTAAAAGGACAGATACTTATGTAAAAAGTGCTTCAAACATTTCCTCTTAGTTCTAAGTGTCTTTCCATTGCAAAGAAAAATTTCCAAATTTCAGCACCATCTTTCAATACTACAATTTCATATTTTCAGTATCATTCTGATGGAAATGATGCCTTGCTAATTACCATGGTATCCTTTTACTATAGCTGGCATCTTTTTACTGCCATTGGAGGTTTTACTTGTTGTTATGTTGATATGATGTTCAGCATTGCTCTCTCCATGCTCCTCTGCGCTACCGCAAGCTTGCGTTTCTCGTGTTTTGTCAGTGACCACATCTCAGCCCATAGGTCATTGCTGGTAATATGACCATGTCCATGATCTTCTTCTTTAGGCATATAGGCATTTTCTTATCCTTTAGGAAGGTGCTGTACTGGCCAAATCGTTTCCACCCTGATAGTTATATAAGTTTCAATTAATTTAGTCTTTGTCATCAAAAGTTACGAGCTTGAGAAAATTTGTCCTATTTTGGAAAAAAAGGGGGAAACATCCCCTAAAAGTCATAGAATCTTAACGAAAATCACATTATCGCATTCGGTATATCAGAGAAGTCTATAGCAAAAATTTCAAGCTCCTATCTAAAAAATGTGGAATTTTGTATTTAGCAACCCATAACACATAATGACAAAAGGAGACGCATAACACTTTAGGATTGCAAAGAGACTAACGACACTTGAGGACTGCAAAGCAACCCATAACACATAATGATAAAAAGAGACTCATAACACTTAAGGATTGCAAAGAGACTCATGACACTTGAGGACTGCAAAGCAACCCATAACACATAATGACAAAAGGAGACGCAAACGTCACCATATAAGTATTTGTCGTCAGGCTAGGCCTCCTACAGGTCGTAGAGTAGAACCTAGCCAGCAATCTAGTACACATCGTTCATTTTCAAACGTTGTTTCCACTGATCATTTTACCTCAATCGATCCTCCCACTGTGACACCAATTGCATCTCCATCCTCACAGACTCAGAACATTTATGCACCAATCACTGCTCCGAAAATACCATGACATCTGTCGATTAAATAGCTGGTGACATTCCGATGCCAATGGCTGTGTTTTCAAGTCACGATCATATCAGTGCCATACTTTCCAACGAAGAACGTGATAGGGCAATTATGATCCTGTCTTGTGTACTTTTGTAAAAATTCTCGAAGAGTCACTCTCATTGTAATTCTAGATCCATCTTCCTCATGTAAGTTGTTGGCTTTCATGAACTTCAACTGTTTGAATCTTGCCAAAAGCCCATTGTTTATTTCCGTTATGTCGATGACACAATTGCAATATTTGAAAAGGAGTCCGAATGCGATGAATTCCTCAAAAATTTAAACGGCTTACACCAAGCTCTAAAATTTACTTTTAAGAAGGAACACAACAACTCACTACCGTTCCTTGATGTTTTATAATAATAATAATAATAATAATAATAATAATAATAATAATAACTGGTGTTGAGAGTACACTCCCATCCAACGGGTCTCCAGGTGGCGTATAGGGGAATGACCTTTAGATATAGAGGTTAGCTGTAAATATACAGAATAAGCAGTCCTGGACCAAATCACGGGTTGCCCTTTGGCAAGGCATAGCACCCGTAGCCACCCTTGTAGATTCTTAGACCGTTAAGCTTCGTGCCTCTTTCTGGAGCTAAAAACAGAAACGAGTCAACAGTGTAGTACTATTACAACGTAGTTGAAGCTAATACGTGGCTAAACCCTAAGCTAATACGTGCCTAAACCCGAAGCTAATACGTGGCTAAACCCGAAGCTAAAACGGCCTTGGTTACGTGGTGGCAACGATATAGTCAGGTCAAGCGATGAACCATTTAAGGGACAACAACATACCATTAGATGGCTCTTTATCACAATTTCTTTGACAACTTGTATTCAGCCTCGCAATGGTTAATGATGAGACATTTGAGTTGTAAATAAATTAAAAAATATTAGTTAATTCTTAGTCTTAGAACCTATCGGTAATCATTCTTTATCACATTGTGATTCTTATAATAGGTTGGTTTCCTATAAACTGATTTCTTATACACTGGTTTATTATAAACCGGTTTCTTATAAATTGGTTTCTTATAAACTGGTTTCTTATTAACTGGTTTTTTATAAACTAGTTTCTTATAAACTGGTCTCTTATAGACTGATTTCTTATAAACTGGCTTCCTATAAACTGGTTTCTTCTAAACTAATTTCTTATAAACTGCATTCAAGTGGCACTACTAGCAAAGAATTCATAGATAAGATCATACTCAGAGTCACTTGACATCTTTTTGTAGCCAATAGCATCTTGACAGAGTGGAATACATGGGTGATAAATTCTAGTATCTGGGGCCGTTCTAGCAAGTTCAAGTCTCTTTTCCATGAATTCTCAAATATCTACCATTTGCTGAATGTGGACAATAAAGAAGTGTACAACAATTTCTACCCAGTGGGGTCATAACTAACTAACATTACCAACTGCTGCCATCTGCTCGCTTACCTCTAACCAATCACAACCTTATTTACCTACGAGATGCCAACTACCAGTGTTTCATAACCAGTCTCCCTGATAAGCAGCGGATGCCAACTACCAATTAACTACCTCACCACAATAAACTACCTTCTACGGCAACAAGAAACAAGTAAGCAACAAATGAATTATGTCTTTCCATGCAGTTGTCAACAAGAAACAAGTAAGCAACAAATGAATTATGTCTTTCCATGCAGGAGTCAACAAGAAACAAGTAAGCAACAAATCAATTTGGTTTTTCCTTGAAAATAGTTAACAAGAAACAAGTAAGCAACAAATGAATTTGATCTTCCCTTGAAAATAGTCTTTTCTACTTCAAAGCTTAGTAAATCTAAGGCGGATATGATGAAACATTTATAGATTCATTGTCTGTAAATCTAAGGAGGATATGCGAAAAACATTTATAGATTCATTGTCTGTAAATCTAAGGAGGATATGCGAAAACATTTATAGATTCATTGTATGTAACTCTAAGGAGGATATGCGAAAATATTTATAGATTCATTGGGAATATGAGCATTTCAATAGTGCCATTGAGCGTAGTTACACTATCTGCACATATTTGGAATGCGTTCTGCACGCTGGAATGTGAGCATTTCAATAGTGCCATTGAGTGTAGTTACACTATCTGCACATATTGGGAATGCGTTCTGCACGCTGGAATGTGAGCATTTCAATAGTGCCATTGAACGTAGTTACACTATTTGAACCACATTTCAACACCAGTAATTTTCCCATCATTAAGGCTGTGTGTATTTCTTTCCGTTATGCGTTATGACAAATTTGCTTTGGTACCAAATTTTAAAATAATAAAGTATAAGTATTTTCTAGTTGATATCCTACTTTCCATTTAATATCCTATCCATTAGTTATATAATATGCAAATGATCCCCTATTACCTTTACACAAATAATGTTGAAGTTATTAGTTCAGTTTGGTAGAAAACATCAAATAAGCTCCAAAAACTGCCAAAGTTACCCCGGTTTACAGTATCAAGTTTACAAAACTTGAAAACTAGGATACCACATTCAGTTTTGAGAAGAACTCTGGGGGAATAGAAAATATGTCACCAGCAAGAATCGAACACATGACCAACACTTTTGCGGTATGTGCTTTTAAATATCTGCATGCTAACTCCAATCAATTTACTCGACTTACCCCAAAACAGTAGTTATATGAAGAAGATGATAACGTCTCTTAACATTCTCGTCTTTGCACTACAGAAGGGTCAGTTGGACGGTCAGGTAAGGAAGGGCATTCTGTTAATAGTCAAATCACCGCTGCAGAATGCAGTTCTTTAAAGAAACTGAAATTGAGCGTAGTTACACTATTTGAACATATTGGGAATGCGTTTTGCACGCTGGAATGTGAGCGTTTCAATAGTGCCATTGAGCGTAGTTACACTATTTGAACATATTGAGAAGGCGTTCTGCACGCTGCAATAATAGCATTTCAATAGTGCCATTGAGCGTAGTTACACTATTTGAACATATTGGGAATGCGTTCTGCACGCTGGAATATATATATATATATATACAATAAAACACCAAACTCTGGCTCTCGCCAGCTTTCGGAAACTAGTTTCCTTCATCAGGTACTGAACAGTTGAAAACCTAGTCCTTAAATAAAAAATCTTGTTTAATATGTACAATAAAATCTTGTTTACAATAAACCTGTTTTCATTTAAAATTGCCTTGATAAAAGTCCTACAACCTAACACATGGTGCACAAAGCGTTCAAAATAGGCTAGTAAGGCATATTTGACATAGTTTACATACACTAAATGCGTACATTCCTTGGTCCACAAACCTTCAAATGCGCTAATAAGACATATTTGACAAAGCTTGAATTCACGAGATGCGTACATTCCATGGTGCACAAAGCGTTCAAAATACGCAAATAAGACATATTTGACATAGTTGCTTCTAACAATGGTTGTGGGCCCAGTTCACGGATTTTATAGTGTTTGTTAGGATCGTGAACATGTTGTTTGATTGTTTGAGTGCTTCGCTCAAGATGGAAGATTGTTTGCCCAATATTGAGAAACTGAATGATTCAAACTGGCCAGTGTGGAAACTACAGTTGACTGCCTATTTGGAGGCTCGTGAATTATGGAAATTGTGAACAATGTATTGTTCTGAAAGTTTTCTTTCCCTAGATTTGGTGCAGTTTGCTTGCCTTCCTCACTGTATGCCCCTTGGTGACCAGATTTCGATGGGTTCGAGAGTCAGGGGAGTTTCGATGCGTCAACTAGTGCTGTCCATACCGACGCGATTAATCGATTACAAACCGGTTCAAGAAAGAGTCGACTCATATGAGCCATACCTTCTTTAGTTGTTAATTACTCTTCTTTAGCTGTCAAGTCGATATTGTAACGACGACGACTTTTGTCCAAGACTTTGCACAATTTTACAGTAACAGAATGGACGATAATGCTTTAACATGGCGATCTCGTTCGCTCTCTATAAGCTAACCACTCATATTGATCTTTAAAAAAGTCTTGTTAGAAGGGCTAGTCCCAGACCTCTGCTGTCCATGCTTGACAAATAACAACAAGAGGAACGATTAGGTACCAATCCCTCCAGCCTAATACCTCCATGGTTACAATGTATAACCATTGTTCATGTCCTATTGTTGCCTGCGGCAATTACGTATTAACCACAGTTAATTGAATCTTATTAAACGCTAAGCTGACACGTCTAACCTCTCAGTCTGGATTTGTGTCGCCTCTTGGGAACAACTTCACCTAGTTGTCGGGTAGCACACACGAACAACTTTGCCCAAAATTGCAAGTTGTCCTCAAGTTAGCCAACTAAGTTGTCGGGAAAAGTTGCTCGTGTGTGCCCGCTTTTAATAACACTAACACGCGTGGAGATCTGACCTCGATACCGTGTAACACCGAGTTAACCACTAGTGATTGAAAATTTGTCATATTTCAATAGTGCCATTCTGCATACATACACTATTTGAATATAATGAGAATGCGTTGTGCACTATGGAATCTGAGTTTTTCAATAGTGCCATTTTGCATACATATACTATTTGAATATAATGGAAATGCGTTGTGCACGATGGAATGTGAGTATTTCAATAGTGCCATTGTGCATACATACACTATTTGAATATAATGAGAGGAAATTTTTTTCAAGAAGGTGGGTGTTTGGGTAGTTTTTTCTTCTAGGCAGTGGCATTGTCAAACCTTTTAAGTCACGAAATTAAGTGGCATCATGTAACCTTTCAAGTCATGAAATGAAGTGACATCATGTAACCTTTCAAGTCATGAAATGAAGTGGCATCATGTAACCTTTCAAGTCATGAAATGAAGTGGCATCATGTGATTTTCAACTCGGACAATTCGTCGTTCAACAAAATTTCTCATCGTTCCTGTTACTACGCTGCTCTTCACCTGGAAAACTCAACGTTCCTGTTTTACAGTCTGGGATCGACAATCATCATTGTCGCTGATTATTCCGACTTGCTACTTTGGATCGACTGTTGCTGCCGGTGAGTACACATTTTCTGGCATTTCAATTTCCATCAGAGAATACAATATACTGATACGTGTTCATTTTATGTGAAGGACACGTGTAACAGGGAGGCCTTTGAAGCAGGTGGTGTGCACTTCTAACCGAACAAAAAAGTCTATCCCCTGGATAAATACTAAATGCACATTCTAAATTATGATTTCGGATTTGTTTTGCAAAAGCCATTCGTAATTCTTAGTTTTTGGACTCTTATTTCTGCACACTGGAATGTGAGCATTTCAATAGTGCCATTGAGCGTAGTTACACTATTTGAACATGTTGGGAATGCGTTATGCACGCTGGAATGTCAACATTTCAAAAGTGCCATTGAACGTAGTTGCACTAATTGAACATATTGGGAATGCGTTCTGCACGCTGGAATGTGAGCATTTCAATAGTGCCATTGAGCGTAGTTACACCATATTTGGGCATACTGGTGTCCAGACCCCAAGTGGTTGGACTGAGTTTTGCCTCGTGTTTGAAGATGTGAGGAGGTATTCGACGTTAAGAGATTCAAGTTACTATTTTGTTAATTAAACGCCTTCCAGTATTCAGAGTCCTTGTATATGGGATTATGTGAGTAATATTGCACTGGATCACATGTTTCTTTTGTGATTAGGGTATACTCTTTCACACATTCCATTTCGGTCATTCTGACGTTAGTACTCTGAGGAGTGTCAGACGAAAACAGCTTTTCAGTACAAAATGTTTTCGCTATTTCATGCAATATGTAGAGTAAGTAATTAATTGAAAGGTAATTCGTATTCAGCACTTCTGTCACTATCTAGAAACATTAAGTCAAACAACCTGATCTTTGCTAAGTAGTACCAGGACAGAATTTAGACTCAGGTTTAATAATTACAAGTCAGCTAGTCGTAGGTTTAGACAAGGTCAGGGTGTGCCACAGGCAGAGTTTTTTCGACATATTTTAGAGGAGGGCGACACTGGGTTTGAAAAGGACATTAGGGTTAGAATCATAGATAGAATAGTGGAAAATAGACATAGGGAGAGTTTTGGGCAGTAAAAATGGTTAATATATAATGTTTATGATTTTGGGACATCTGAACAACAACAGATGAGCATAAATAGTAGTTGTAGTATGTAGTGGCAGTATTAGTAGTACTATTATTATTATTATAAGCAGCAGCAGCAGTAGTAGTAGTAGTAGTAGTGGTAGTAGTAGTAGTAGTAGTAGTAGTAGTAGTAGTAGTAGTAGTAGTAGTAGCGCATCTTTTGTATCCAAACTATCTTAAATACGCGTCATTAGCCTATTTTGAACGCTTTGTGCACCATGGAATGTACTCATCTAGTGTATCGAAACTATGTCAAATATGCGTCATGAGCCTATTTTGAACGCTTTGTGCAGCATGGATTATACGCATCTAGTGTATCCAAACTATGTTAAATACGCGTCATTAGCCTATTTTTTAGATGCGTACATTCCATGGCGCACAAAGCGATCAAAATAGGCTAATGAGGCATATCTGACAAAGTTTGTATACATCAGATGCGTACATTCCATGGCGCACGAAGACAAAAAAATAGGCAAATGAGGCATATTTGACATAGTTTGCATACACTAGATGCGTACATTCGATGGTGCACAAAGCGTTCAAAATAGGCTAATAAGAACCACATAGTCTGATCTGTATTACAGTCGTCTATTTAAGATCATGTGACTACTCGGCAGTGTTATGATGTAGTCTTCATATGGTTGATATAGGAATGGTGGTGATGTGCTTAATGGGTTAGTGTGAAAGCGAATGAACCTTCAATGACTTTTAAGGTGCCGCACGTTTATGAGTTTGCCAAGATTGGGAGTCATCACTACCAATAGCACCAAAAGCTGTTTTTAGTGACACTTGCGTGCTTGGAATGCGTACATTCCATGGTGCACAATGGGTTTAGCATTGCACCAAAAGTTGTTTTTGGTGACACTTGCATGCTTGGAATGCTTACATTCCATGGTGCACAATGCGTTTAGAATTGCACCAAAAGCTGTTTTTAGTGATACTTGCATGCTTGGAATGCGTGAGTAAAACCCGTCGCTAGGTTTGAGAGGAGGAGCAAGCAAGGAGATCGTTTAACTTTACTTTTGCTGATTCACATGCCCCATCCATTCTTTGCAAGCGCAAATAACCAAAACGGAGCATTCGTTTGAAATTCGTTGACGGGGGTTTACATCCATCTTGCTGATTGTGACACTTCAGTCTACAGACTTCAAAAAATAATTATGTCAAATATGCCTTATCAGCCTATTTTGAACGCTTTGTGCACCATGGAATGTACGCATCTAGTGTCTGCAAACTATGCCAAATATGCCTTATTAACCTAGTTTGAACGCTTTGTGCACCATGGACAGTACGCATCTAGTGTATGCAAACTATGTCAAATATGCCTTATTATCCTATTTTGAACGCTTTGTGCACCATGGAATCGAATACGATTTGTTGGTTGTAGTTATTCGGTCGTAGATGATATCTGATATGATCTGTTGGTAGAAATTTTTCAGTCGCAGATGATATCGGATACCATTTGTTGGTTATAGTTATTCAGTCGCTTATGGTATCCGATACGATTTGTTGGAAGAAGTTTTTCAGTCGCAGATGATATCGCATGCGATTTTTTGGTAGAAGTTTACGCATTGTGCACCATGGAATGTACGCATTCCAAGTATGCAAGTGTCTTTAAAAACCGCTTTTGGTGCTATTCCAAAGACATTGTGCACCATTGAATGTACGCATTCCAAGTATGCAAGTGTCTCTAAAAATAGCTTTTGGTGCTATTCTAAACGCATTGTGCACCATGGAATGTACGCATTCTATGTATGCAAGTGTCTTTTAGACCATGCCTTAGCAGATGATAAACTTAGCTCCAAATTGCTGCTTCTCCGTAACATCATGCATCATAACATTGCCGCCATTTGTTTGACCGAATGTTTTGATTACCACATCGAGATGACTTCGATGCAGAGAGAGGCTACGTTGCCGTGGGAATCTTTGGGCCCAAAAATTCGAGCCCAAATGACAACAATAAAAATCACATTTCTTGTTGATAATGACTGAGAAACGATGCATCGTGTTACCTCGCATCTAGTTGCACCCTGCGTATAGTTGCATGAAACTATCACCGGTTTCAATAGCATGCAACTATGAATGAGACCAAATGTTGCCTAGAAATCGTAGAGTGTGTCAATGACGAACAGCAAAGTCCTAACGAATTCAAAATCCAGTGACACGGATGAAAAGACATAGGAGTTTGAGAATGAACAACAATAGAAGGTAAACAAAAGGAAACCTATGATCTTCCTTAATTCTAACTTGCCAAGTCTTTATTTGGTGTCCTTTGATCTGATTGTCTTCCACTACGTAAGTAACTACTTCATTTATCCAGCTCCTACTTCTTTCCATATGACCATGTCAACAAAGACAGCTTTACCAGATAAGATGCACAATGCGTTAAGAATAGCACCAAAAACTGTCTTTAGTGACAGTTGCATGCTTGGCATGCGTACATTCCATGGTACGCAATGCTTTTAGAATAGCATCAAAGGCTGGTTTTAGTGACACTTGCATGCTTGGAATGCCTATATTCTATGGAGTACATTGCGTTTAGAATAACACCAAAGGCTGTTTTTAGTGACATTTGCAAAACTTAAAAAGAGAACAATTAAATTAGGTAACAAAAAGAAATGTCTAAGTTTGGTTTTACTATTAAGTAATTTGCCATTTGATTTGTACTAGAGGCTATATAGTATCAATCAATGCTTATCCAAAAACTTAAAAAGAGAACAATTAAATTAGGTAACAAAAAGAAATGTCTAAGTTTGGTTTTACTATTAAGTAATTTGCGATGAAGAGCCTGGAGACCTTCCTCGTGCGGGATATTGGGGTAAAGGCCCACAACATCCGCTGTGCACAGGATAGATTCCTCTGGCAATTCACCAAGCTCCGAAAGCTTACAAAGATAATGATTAATTAAACAGGCAGACAAGGGATCGGCTGTTGTAGTATGGGATAGGGAGGATTATCTTCAGGAAGCTACTAGTCAGCTGACTATTGGCGGATTGCTAAACACTTACCGATGTTCTTCGTCGCCACCTAAAATGTTATAATTCGTCCTAGGAATTTTATGTACGTTCTGGCTTAAAGCCGGCTGGTAGGTCAAAGTCAAAACAAGAGCATCCTTGTCTTGCGAATATCTATGTCGTTCCAAGTAGAGTATTTAATTTCTGCTTTTATCAAAGTAAAATATGGTTTATTTGTTGTTTTTTTTCCCAGGGGTCATCGTATCGACCAAGTGGTCCTAGAGTGTTGCAAGAGGGCTCATTCTGACGAAAATAAAAAGTTCTAGTTCCCTTTTTAAGTGACCAAAAAATTAGAGGGCACCTAGGCCCCTTCCCACGCTCGTTTTTTCCCAAAGTCAACGGATCAAAATTTTGAGATAGCCATTTTGTTTGATCTCTATGAATATAAGTCTTGATTTTGAGTATACAGAAATGTATCATCTATGGTATCCACTGCACCTTTCAAGAAATGGCTATAATAATCCAGAGAAGAAAAAAGGAGGCATTCACTTGTTATACTATACTTATGTTCTAGCTGTGATTGCATTGACGACAACGGTGATGATAATACTACTGCTGATAAATGATACTTTGGCATACCGTAAATTACCGATTAAGCGCGCAGGACTCAAATAAGCGCCCAGTTTGGGAAAAATATTTCTCACAAGCGCCCAGGTCCGAATAAGCAACCAGGTCCGAATAAGCAACCAGGTCCGAATAAGCGCTCAGGTCTGGACAACGGAGACGTTGATGCAGCAGCTCCAGAGTTTACGCTTTTAGATGATGATACGGAGGGCCTTTTGTTAGTCTGACATCTACTCTTAACGGGAAGCACCAATTCTCGGGGTTCAAAACACTTTTAAGCAAAGTGATTTAACGATAGGACAGCACTTACGTGGTACCATGCAGGATATACACGAATGATTGCTTCAGTAGCACAAAGCCAGACCTACTTTTCCATGCGGTGGCCTAGAGTCAGTCGCAAAACCAAGAAATCGTACTGCTGTGTCTGTTGTGTTGTTAGTGTTAACATCCTAACTAGTACCTCTGTTAGGTTCCTATCTATATTATTACTATGTTGCGCATGCCTCCTTGTGAATAAGAGTGTTTACAGTCAATGCGTTGGCCTGTCTTTGAACTGCTGTGTCTGTTGTGTTGTTAGTGTTAACATCCTAACTAGTACCATTGTTAGGTTCCTATTAATACGATTTCGTGCAGCGTTAATGTTCTGTGTCATCCACAAGCCTTGGCTATTAGTGTTCAAAAATCAAAGGTTATTTCACCTAAAATTTACTGGGAAGTCTTATGATGAATAATTTTTTTAAAAATTTTCTTAAAATTTTGCGATATTGGCGTTTTGTTGACCTATAGTGCAGTTTTTCGCCTTTCTGTTTTGTTACTTGGTACCATGGTACGGTAATATAGGTTTTATTGATGTGGTACAGTTTGTGTGTTGGTGTTATAATGCATTACAGACGACACTCTCTTTAGGCACGTCGTAAATTTGAAATCTGAGTCATGTTCGACTTTTGCACTTAGATGAAGCTTCCTCACATTTTCCGCCCAACAGATAGTTTTTGTGAAACATAAAATTTGTATTTTATTGATCCAATCACAGCAAATGATCTTGTTATAGTGTCTGCAATTCCTATATAGACGTTTCCTATCGATTTTGGAGCGTCTAAAATGATATGAAAACTCGTCTTGTAGAGGACGAGATTTTCATAAAAGGGAGGTTTAGATCCACGACGAGTACGAGTACGAGAACGAGTTCTTTGCGGGGGGTGAAAAAGATGTACTCGTACAGTACTTGAGTTTCTGCACGATTCTAATGTTCACAGCGTGTCTTAAAGAACGACACTTTACAATCGGAGACGTCCACATACGGGGCGCAGAGGGACTATGCTCTCAATAGTTTGATCAATATTAATTTGCACCCCCGCTAAAACTTTAAGCTTATGAATTCCCAATCCAAAAGTTGAAGTTTTATTATGCCCCTCACCTCCCAAACTAGATCATGAGTTGGGCTCAAGGTGACCTGATGTCGTTTGTAGCCAATAAAAACCGTTTCTCCATTAGCCTGTACAAGTCCTATGACTATGTGGATGGCACATGATGCCTGAATAACAATGGATGACCAACCCACATGATTAATTAGACAACATCACGAGCTAAACATACGAGGTTATCAGGTAACCATTAGACTCGTATTGAGCGTAGTTAAACTATTTGAACATATTGGAAATGCATTTTGCACGCTGCTATGTGAGCATTTCAATAGTGCCAGTGAGCATAGTTACACTATTTGAACATATTGGGAATGGGTTCTGCACACTGGAATGTGAGCATTTCAATAGTGACATTGAGCGTAGTTACACTATTTGAACATATTTGGAATGCGTTCTGCACGCAAACGCCTTGTTAGGATGTTTTGAACACATTGTGCACCATGAAATGTATGCATTCCAAGCATGCAATTGTCACTAAACACGCCTTGTTAGGTTATTTTGAACACATTTTGCACCATGGAATGTACGCATTCCTAGCATGCAATTGTCATTAAAAACGCCTTGTTAGGTTATTTTCAACACATTGTGCACCATGGAATGTACGCATCTAGTGTATGCAAACTATGTCAAATATGCCTTATTAGCGTATTTTTAACGCTTTGTGCACCATGGAATGTACGCCTCTAGTGTATGCAAACTATGTCAAATCTGACTTACTATCGTATATTGAACGCTTTGTGCACCATGAAATGTACTCGTCTAGTGTATGCAAACTATGTCAAACATGCCTCATTAGCGTATTTTGAGTTTGAATGTGCAGTGGCAAAAAAAGAAGAAAAATTCGTGACGTATTTTGACTCTTCGAATTCACTTTCGGGACGCAAATGTGCGCATTGTCTGAATAGAATTTAATTCATTTTTAGGGAGAAGAGGATTTTTGATATTTTCCATTTGTTGGTTTAAGAGTTGTACTTAGATACTGTAGTGTAAATGAAATACAGTACACATATTGACAAATCCTTAAAAGGTGTTGGCAATCGCAAAGTATTTGGTAGGTTAGGCACGTCGTATCATACATATCATCACTATATAGCGAAATAAAGTTAGCAGTGTTAGAAGAGAAGGGTAACAAGAAATATCATCGCTCGCTTAAATGGCATATTTCTTACAAAGTCCTTCCACTATGGCTCATTGACAAATCCTTAAAAGGTGCTCACATTCCAGCGTGCAGAACACATTCCCAATATGTTGAAATAGTGTAACTACGCTCAATGGCACTATTGAAATACTGACATTCCAGCGTGCAGAACGCATTCCCAATATGTTCAAATAGTTTAACTACGCTCAATGGCACTATTGAAAGGCTCACATTCCAGCGTGCAGAACGCATTCCCAATATGTTCAAATAGTGTCAATGGCACTATTGAAATGCTCACATTTCAGCGTGCAGAACGCATTCCAAATATGTTCAAATAGTGTAACTACGCTCCATGGCACTATTGAAATGCTCAAATTCCAGCGTGCAGAACGCATTCCAAATATCTTCAAATAGACTAACTACGCTCAATGGCACTATTGAAATGCTCACATTCCAGCGTGCAGAACGCATTCCCATTGAAGCCATTGCATTGAGACACAGCTAAGTCATTGCATTAAGCCTTTGCATTAAGACACAGTAAAGTCATAGCATTCAGGCCATTTCATTGAAACACAGCGAAGCCATTGCATTGAAGCCATTGCATTGAGACACAGTGAAGTGATTGCATTGAAGCCATTGCATTGAGACACAGTGAAGTAATTGCATTGAAACACAGCGACTGCTGTAAGTGGATGGAAATGGTGTGTGGATGACATCCGCAAAGTTTGTTCTTTTATTATCTTTCTGTCATTTTCTTCAATTTTTTTACTAAGATGCTCTATTTCGGAACATGTCTATCGAAATCATTTAGGAAATCGTTTAGCATTTAAAACGTTTAACGGACTTTCTAACGCTTTAATCACAGTATATAAGAACACTTTTGTTTCTTTTTATAGGTGTTATCTACTACCCATTTGCAAATCATGCAATATGCGTATCAGTGTCTCACATGTATACTTTATGGATTCAACCTCCTATTTATTATGACGTCTTTTGCTGATCCTTTTTTGCACTACGGCCTAGCAGCTTGAGTTCTCATTTAACTCAATCTGATCCTTAATAGGTTCCACATCCCTTGACATTGATGTATCCTCTTTCAAAATTAAAACAGTCCGTTCTCTCCAAACAGTTTGTTGTGTCCAACTTTGGTCTCTTTTATAAAATAATTTGAAATCGTCGCATTAATGATGTATCCTCTTTAAGGACCAAAACAGTCCGCTCTCTCCAAACATTTTATTATGTCCAACTCTGGTCTCTTTTATAAAATAAATTGAAATAGTCGCATAGGCTCTTGGATAAATTCACGTAAAAAAGACATCTCTGTGCGAATAGGAAAAGCATGGACTGCAATCCAAAAAATGGACTTGATATGGAAATCGAATATATCCCTTTGAAAGTAGAAGTCGAATAATCCCCTTGAAAGTAGCATTTTTCAAGTCAACTGTTGAAAGTGTGTTTTTGTATGGTTCCTCAACGTGGACTCTTAAGCGCCGAAGGAAAGAAGAGCGCTGATTTTCACGAAAATTTTCTGCTACAAAATAACTTACGAAAATTGGGTCTCTTTGGATTTTTTTTATAGAAAATTGGAAAAGGCTATTGAAAAACTTTATAAGAAGAATAACTAAACTATATTCATGATTATTTTGACCTCGATCAACAGAATTTAAGTTGGAGAAAATCGATTTCGTGGTTCATCGATGACGCCCAAATTATGAGCACGATGTATGGATTAGGAATTCAATATTGGATCATCTGTCCATAGTTGCAGAGGGCAGCATTGTTAAAGATGACTTGATAGAATTTAAATATCACACAACCATTCTGGGGTACGCAGATAAGTTAATAATAGCTCCATCAATCCAAATAGATCTGGTAAAGTAACGGGTCTGTGCTTCATCCTCAAAATCTCTCTAGATGAACAATGACCTGTCAAGTCTTCATGGTACAAAATTTTGTTTATTCTTTAAGGGTTTGTCCAATCATTATGGTTGGTCAATAATACTATAAGTTTTATCAGTGGGAAATAGGCCACATGTGACCCATGTATTGAGATGTGGTCCCTGCTGTGTTATCAAATATAACCAGAAAAAAATAGCTTCGACTGCCGATCTGCTAATTGCATGACACTATTTCGAATCGAAGCACAATCGGACGGATAAAAGAATTATTCATGGCCTTAAATTTGCAGCCCATGACGGATTGTCAATCTTATCAAAACTAAGGCCCTGTTTACATGAGCTCGAGACGAAATCTCAGCTCGAGGTGAGTTTCAGCCCGAGCTGGAATTGGTGTGTGTCAAAAAACCACAAATATGATTCTCCAAACACGTTACAAGGCTGTTGATGACTTGGAGCGCAATTATATTCACATGCATGTTTTGTCTTGTCCACTCTTAATTTCATGGAAGCGTTCCAGAATAACTAACCTCTTTTCACATCTGTTATAATTATAGAATTTAATGTTTAAATGGTTGATTAGCAAGAGAAGATTGTTCGAGTAGTAGTAGTAGTAGTAGTAGTAGTAGTAGTAGTAGTAGTAGTAGTAGTAGTAGTAGTAGAAGCAGTAGTAGTAGTGGTGGTAGTGACGGTAGTAGTTGCGGTTGTGATGATAGTGGTAGTTGAAGCAGTAATTGGGAGGGTAATCGTAATAGTAACTGCAGCAGCAGTAGAAGTAGTAGTAGTAGTAGTAGTAGTAGTAGCATGTTATAAAACTAAGAAGGGAGGTTGAAATGTACCAATGGATAGAACATGAACATAAAAGGTAGGTGTTTCATTTAACCCTGTGAGCACATCTCGATTGTTAACGCCCTTTATTTTCTTGTGATGTTTTTGTTTTTGTTTTTGTTTTTGTTTTTGTTTTTGTTTTTGTTTTTGTTTTTGTTTTTGTTTTTGTTTTTGTTTGATGCGTACATTCCATGGTGCACAAAGCGCTCAAAATAGGCAAATAAGGCATATTTGACATAGTTTGCATACACTAGTTGCGTACATTCTATGGTGCACAAAGCGTTCGAATTAGGCTAATAAAACATATTGGACATAGTTTGCATACACTAGATGCGTACATTCCATGGTGCACAAAGCGTTCAAAATAGGCTTATAACGCGAAACTACCTTGTGAGGTGTAAATAACTTACTAAAAGTAACATTAAAACATGAATTAATAAATCTAGTGGGATAACCCTGAGGATGATGTGATAATACATCGAGAGCTTGGTTACCAAATATATCGTTTTTATGTTCAATTTGAATCTTCGACATGTTTCACAAGCGCGTTCTTTGCTGGGCATTGCTATTCATTACCAAATGTATAGGCGACGAGATCCCAATATGACCTGTTACTTACTCGATGGTAAATACGTACAACGTTCCTTGTTCACATGTTTCTTGTTCCCATGTTCCTTGTTCTCATGTTCCTTGTTAAACTTGTTGTTTCCTTTGTTGTTCACAGGCCAGGATATCCTCATATAAGTTATTATTTTCCCCAGCCGTACACACGTACGAAATTGCAGGGCACTTTCAGTCTTGTTCTGTTGGCTGTTTGCGATGCCAATTACAAATTTACATGCATCAGGTTTGGAGATCCTTGCAGATTCAGTGATGGAGGAATTTTTGCGAACTCTGCAATAGCACATGGCCTTCCCTTTAAAGCCTTACTTAATGAGGCCCTTTCCTGGGAAACATCTTCCATACGAGAGGAGGGTATTTAATTGCAATCTCACTAAAGAAATCTAAATTAAATGAAACTCTGGATTTAAGCATTCATGTGGTGAAACTATATCCAATTTCATCGGTACCTTTTTCAGTTTCATTGTGTTAAATCCTCTTCTCTTCTCAAAAAATAAAGTCATCACAAATTCCTACTGATCATCACTGTAGTTGACCACCACAAATATTGTAGGTTATAATTACATAACTACGCTCAATGACACTATTGAAATGCTCAAATTCCATCGTGCAGAACGCATCCAAATATGTTCAAATAGTGTAACTACGCTCAATGGCACTATTGAAATGCTTACATTCCAGCTTCCAAGAAGCATTCCCAATATGTTCAAATAGTGTAAGTACGCTCAATGGCACTATTGAAATGCTCACATTCCAGCGTGCAGAACGGACAAGCCTTGCTATAGGTTCTGTGGTAAAAATCAAGAATTTCAAAGAAAGTTCAAAAGATGAGAGAATAACTGACGGGAGTGACCATAGGGAAACCAACGTTGCAAAGGAGTCCACAACCTTTCTTTCTCTGATCAATCAATTTTGTTACCTCAGGTAAGTGACGACCACGGCAGTGATAAGGAAAATAATAATGATGAGGGTCAGTCGGTTAGTCGGTTCCGTTCGTCGGTTAGTTGGTTAGTTGGTTCCGTTAGTCCGTCAGTCGGTTAGTCGGTTAGTTGGTTAGTTGGTTCCGTTAGTCCGTCAGTCGGTTCCGTTAGTCGGTAGTTGGCTACACACACGACTCGGTGGTTGGCTGCCCACCCGAGTCGGTTCCGTTAGTCGGTCAGTCGGTTAGTTGGAAATGTACACCTCAAACGTTTATCAAGCGCACTGCAAGTGTCTACCAAGGTGCCTACCAAGAGTACCGCAGGTGTCTATCTTCAGTCTCTATCAAGTGTACGGCAAGTGTCTCTCTTAGCTATGCACCAAGTGCACTATAAATGTACACCTCAAACGTTTATCAAAGGCATCGCAAGTGCTTTCCAAGGTTCCTACCAAGAGATTTTATGCACTGCTTACGCTGTCAGCCTATGTTCCAACATCCCCCATCAGGATGGTCTGGCAGCCCTAAATCAAGCGTTCCAGACCAGAAATGAACTGGATATACACAGCTTAGTTCTTTTAAATACCCAACACTTTTGCAAGCTTTAGTACAATTCATTGAAGTTCTCTGAACATTGTGCATCCATTAAGGAATTTGCATAAATTATTCAGATCCTCGCAATTTGAGCAGAAAATATGTTGTAGCAGCGATGGACGAATTGGTACTTGTATCACGAACGATACCAAACGGACGACGAAAGCAACTTGATTATAAACTCTTGACTGACTGGAAGGTTATCGAATACTGAAGAACTAAGGCGTGGTAAAAGGGTATATATGCGAAAATGGAGGACAATAAGGGAGGAGTAAGCATTGCCTAAGCTTTATTTCTAAATAAAAAGAGGGTTATGAGAGGATCTAACACTATAACAACAATCAAGAGGTCTCAATAACTTTCTGAGTAGAAGTGACTGAAATTGCAACTAAAAAATTAATTAATAGAGAACCTTATTTAAGAACAATTATTACGATCAAAAGTACTGCTAAGGGCAAAACTTCAGCTAACTGCAGATCTAGCCTTGTCTAAATTATATCTGAAAGGTATTTTCTGTGATGATTTAAGCAGCGTTTTTAAAGAAGAGGTACTCCTTGGCAGAGTCGCTTTGCTTAGCAGTGTTACTTGTTTATGTAATGCGAGGTGGTTGTTTCCTTTTAAGAGTTGATGCTTTGCAAGTAGGTATGCTGCCTAATTCAGTCAACTAACAGAGAGCTTTTTCTTCGCACTATAGTACGTTACTACTTGGAAATTTTCAAAGAATTTGGCGAAGGTGGGTGAAAATTGTTAAAGAATGGCCAACTTTGTCATGGTTTGCAAGAACCTGAAAATCAATCTGTAAGCAGGTGACAGCAAACTGTCAGAATTATAAATCGATCGTTATGATATTTTGATTTAATACTGTTTTTAAAGTTTCGATGAGAAGCTGACCGTCTTGACGTAAGGCTCACCTTTATAATTGCCCTTGCAACCATAGACTGCACAATGTCGAGGCATCATAAAAATATCTTCGAATTAAACACAACCACTTAAAACTCAAAATTCTGTCCGGATTTTCCTAGGGATGTAATGAATAGCTACTTAATTAATCAAGGTATTGTTTGTGGGTTATGAGGAAAAGCATTCAAGGTCAGAAAGGCATTTCATACTTAGGACCAACAATTTGGAACAATTTACCGGTAAGCTTAAAAACGGCCAGAAACCTCAATGGTTTCAGACATAATTAAAAGAAGAATTTTTAAAAACATTCCAGCAAAGAGAAGAAAATCGATATCATTACTTTTAGTTCCCCCTACTGGGTACATCAGAGTAAGTAAATCCGCCCCCTGCCATTGGATTAAAAGCCTGTTTGTCCCTTGTTAATTATTACCACTCTCTTAGCATTCTTTTGTTTTTCCTTGTGTTAACACTTCTGTGGTGTTGCTCTTAAGATACATCAATCCCATCAAGTACTGTAATCAGATAATTATTTCTTTGAGGATTTCAGAGGTAAAGCATGACGAAATATTACTATAAAGGTTTTCAGCTTATGCTGCCAAAAAGATTCTTTATGGCGTAGCAAGGCTTCTGTGTCCGCCTGGTCTATAAGTTTAAAATCCGTCTCAACATAGAGTGCTCAACTAAACTTACGTAAAGGAGTGAATATACTCAATCTGCAGACAGTACTGTTTTGCCCTTTGTGGGCTCATCAGTGCAGCACAGAGTGAAGAGACTGAATCTTACAGTCCAAACATTCAAATGCAAAGAACAACACTTCAAGATCAAACAAATCCATCAAGTGTAGAAACTGTGGTGGCAAGTTTCCACATCAAGGAGGCAGAACAAAATGCCCAGCATTTGGTATCAATTGCAACTCCTGTGGAAAAACAGGTCATTTTGCGAAGCATTGCCTGTCATCACCACGCAAAACAAACACAACTCCAGGGTCCAAAATTCCAAGTTGTTATCAAGTTGGCCAACTAAGTTGTCGGGAAAAGTTGTTCGTGTGTGCCTAACTTTAAGTTAGGCACTCATTGAGAGGCATTTGTTTGCCTAACTTTAAGTTAGGCACTCATTGAGAGGAGCCAAGAGAAGAGCAAGGAAATTTGTAACGATGGTAGGACGGCTAGCAACCACAAACTTGTCGTTTGGTACAAGTATACTGTAGTACATCGGCCCATTGAAGTCTACATACATAGAAGGTCTTTGCAGAACATAATATTAAGCCGTAATAACGCTGAAATAATCATTTCCATACATGAAAAGACTCCGAACCTGATTGTTTTACAAAATGAACAATATTCAAAGTACCTTTACTAGGTTTGCAGTAACTGGTAGGCTTTTAAAGTATGCCTGGGATACGTTTAGAAGGTTCACAAAAGCGATTTCCAAATTGACAATATCGTAAAAGTATCAATGACCAATCTCAATGCCATTTCTACTTGGGGTTGTATCCTAGCCGACCACGAAGGGGCCCGTGCTAAGTAAAGACTGCAGCATGATTTGCTACCAACCAAATCTCTACGTGATGGTTCAAAGTTTCTCGCACACTATCAACAGGGCGATTCCCGGAGTAGCTCAAACCGTGGGGTTCACCGTATCAATACAATATATTGTCCTATAACGTTAAAGTGCTACTAAGAAGAAAATAGATACAAGTTTACTGTAATAATTGCTAACTCCAAAGCATTGAACGCTGTAAGCTAGAGGACAAGGTTCAATTACCGATGGTGTGGTGTCCTACTCTTAATCCAGACATTTCATCTGGTACTGTTATTAACATAGACTGCAAAAGTGCCATTTCAAGATTATTGACACACACAGAAGTCTGTTTCAGGGTCAGATGTTGCATGGGAAGTTATTTAATTGTTTTCACAGATCATTTACATTTTAAGTACTGGGAAAATTCCTTGAAATTAATAAACGGGGGGATTATAAATTTCAAAAAATTAATATTATCTCCCCCTTGCCCTTCCTAATTATGTGGTGACATATTTTCTATTTCTCTAGTGTTCTTTTCTAAACTAACTTTATAAATCCTCTCTTCTCGATGATACTTTCTAACTTAATGGGCTTTGGAATTGATGACGGGCCGGATGGCAGTTCTTCCTTGGTCAAGTCACATGGTGCAGAGAGGCTGGTCTCCAATTGCGTTGATCTCGTACCAAACGAGTTGTTGAGGACAAGTTTCAAAGATGATTCCCTACAGGAAGTGCGCAGAAGGTGTGCGCAATTTTAATCTCGTACTCGTACTCGTACTCGTCGTGGATCTAAACCTCCCTAATAACAATAAGCGGGGCCGTCTATTAGGGACCTGAGAGTATGTGTGATGATAGGTGACATGTGAACGTCTTTTTCTCATCCATTTTGTTTGAAAGATGACATCTGGTATTTATAACTTGACATAATATGTCTATCCTAGAAATCATGGAATGTCCACGGAACCGGCCTTAAATTATCTAGTTTATTAAACAAAATCACAAGCTGTTCGTGCAGTTAAAAGTCCTCTGAAACATGTTCGTCCACAGTGCTGGCGTACATTTCGTTATTAAATTTGCTGAGTGTTTTCTCTGAAATTGTTCTAACAATTTTGGCGCCTCCAAATTGTTGGTAGGCTTAATGATTGTCCAATCAGCGGCGGACAAATTTTTGCTTCAATCCCTTTCTTTGTTTGCGAGTTATCATAAATGATGCTTGAATGTTTGAACAACTCGTTGTTTGCACGAGCCATTCTGATGAGGGTGCAACGAAACCGGTCAATGGATTGAGAGCGGTCACGTTCTCTTCTGGCTCTGAAGTTTAACTGCGATTTATTAAGATACATGCAATATTCAACGCTAATTTTTTATACTTAATTATCTGTCAATTACACGTTATCATTATGCAAAGATGTTCAATAAACTTTTGGTTCCTTTCACTTGTTATTTGTTCATTTTGCCGATTAAATTTTCAAAGTTTAGGAAGATTTCAGATCCTAAGTAGTTACAGTGTATGATAATTTAAGCAAACATTGGTCAGATGGTCCTTCGAATAGCTGCTATTTTCTGGTGTACCAGACGGAGATATTCCGTCTCATTTAAAACGTACCAATTGTCATATGTGCCCGGGGTAGTGCGCTAGTGCTAGTTGATAAAACCAAACAAGACAAGCATTCGTTAAAAAACACCACTCTGCTGACTGTCTTGCACTTTTACACTAAAAACTTCTTTGGAGACTTTACTATCTGTTTTATAAGGAATGACCTCCTTCATTTAATTAACACTATCGAAAATGCGTAATAAACGTTTCCTTACAAAAATTAAATACCGTACCTACCGGTTAGTTCCTTTTCAATTAACTAGATATTCGGAGAACGGTCCTAGTATGAAGGATTCCAGAATTGTTGTTGTCGTTGTTGCTGACGTTGTTTCTGTTGCTAATGCTAGAATCGACGACACGGCTGCCATTCCGATCGAGAGATGTTTTGGGGATGATGACTAATTTTTTCGGTTCACTTTCCTGTTTTCTGGTAGATCCTACTCTTGATATCTTCATAGCTTTGGACTTTGCTTTAAAAATGAAATGATGCGGAACTTCAACAACAAGCTGTTGGTAGTGATTTTTGCCTTCGCTAGTTTCGCTGCCGTGGATTAACAGTCTTGCCGCTATCATTGCGCTCAGAAGTCTTATAGGTTTACATCAACCACGTAACCTATATATCTACAGTTTAAAAGGCCACCAAAATCCAAAACAGTGTAATTTACTTAGGCCTACTCTCAGGGGAGAAAATAGAATTTCTGGCCATCTAGAATTGCCAATTTTCAAAATTTTGCCTTTGGCACCAACCATGGTGGTGCCTCATTAAAACACTTAATTGAGAAATTCTTAACACAATTGGTTCTTAAAGTTAACAAGTCATTATGCCAAAACGAATACTACTACTCTTGCCTCGCTTTAATCTTTCAAACTGTGTACATCTTGTTTTCCGTATATGTTCAAAATAGGCTAATAGGGCATATTGGACCTAGTTTGCATACACTAGATGTGTACATTCCATGGTGCACAAAGCGTTCCAAATAGGCTAATTAGGCATATTTGACATAGTTGGCATACAGTAGATTCGTACATTCCATGGTGCAGAGAGCGTTCAAAATAGGCTAATAAGGCATATTTGACATAGTTTGCAGACACTAGATGCTACATTTCATGGTGCACAATGTGATCAAAATAACCTAACAAGGCGTTTTTAGTGACAATTGCATGCTTGGAATGCGTTCATTCCATTGTTCACAATGTGTTCAAAATAACCTAACAAGGCGTTTCTAGTGACAATTGCATGCTTGGAATGCGTACATTCTATGGTGCACAATGTGTTCAAAATAACCTAACAAGGCATTTTTTCAAATAGTGTAACTACGCTCAATGGCACTATTGAATTGCTCACATTCCAGCGTGCAGAACGCATTCCAAATATGTTTAAATAGTGTATCTACGCTCAATGGCACTATTGAAATGCTCACATTCTAGCGTGCTGAACGCATTCCCAATATCTTCAAATAGTGTAACTACGCTCAATGGCACTACTGAAATGCTTACATTCCATTTCAGAGGAATGTGCCAAATTGTTTTAGATAGAGGCCTTTTATCAGAGAAAGAGTACGCTTTCCTCTTAAAATGATATGAGATGAGTCATTCTTTCGTAAGCGCAAAGATGACTCGTAAGACCTCCTTTTTAACTATTTGGCGCAACATGAAAAGCAAATGTCTTTCGACAGAAAGGTTGTGAAGAAAGCTCGTAAGAGTTTGTGATACCAGCTGTGTGTTCAGCATTTATTTTATTTTACTTTAAACAGTGATAGCGTTTTAAAAGTCAGTGTTTAGATGTGAGTAGATAAGATCAGCCCGGTTAGCTGAGAGCAGATGAGATCAGCCCGGTTAGCTGAGAGCAGATGAGATCAGCCCGGTTAGCTGAGAGCGTTTTATTTTTTAAATTAAAGTGTTGCTTATGATTTCGTCAATGTGTATGGACATCTTCTCGGACTCACACAGAGGCAAAGTGGGTCTCCATCTCTACGTTTCCATCGTGTCTAGTTATCTTTTACCTCATATTTTTACAGATTTCTTTGTTGATTCAATACTCCTTTTCGAAAAAAAACTGTTCTCGTTTTCAACCAGTTTCAGAACGAGACTGGGTTTGCACATTTATTCAAAATGCTTTTGCTACTTTTAGGAAGAAGACATAATGTCAATTTCCTTTTTTTAAAGAAAGGAAGCACTGATGTTCATTTGTTCTGTTGTGATTTTGAAATCAGTTGGTTCTTTAATATAGTGCATGTAGATAAACATTTAAAGAGATTTGATTTGAATGCTAAGTAAATAACCCCTTTTTCATACTTGCTTTGTACTCCCCTGTGTAATCGATAAATCAGATAAAAGCATCCTTCTGCATTTCGATTGCTCTTTCACACAATGTTCTTACTACAAAGATTGCATTCCTTGTTCCCTTTCCTTTCGTAAAACCATACTGCTGACTTCCTATCTCATGTTTGGTGACTCTCCTTACTCTTTCAAGCAAAACTGATAAAATGATCTTGATTACGACACTCATAAGGGGTGACGGACTTGGTGAAGGACTTGGTGAAGGACTTGGTGAAGGACTTGGTGAAGGACTTGGTGAAGGACTTGGTGAAGGACTTGGTGAAGGACT